>VXBZ01010013.1:691487-788488 GCA_013399135.1 Heliornis fulica | reverse complement strand
GGATTTGAAGAGTAATTATTTCTCTTCAGTGGAAGTTGACAACAGGTTTTCTTTGGACTATTTAACAGAAACATAAATGCTCTGTGATCAGAGCCTCCAGTTACCTGCAGCTCTGTGTGGGTTAACTTATTTCTGCCTGGTATGTCCAGGAACACTTTGTGTTGCCAGGGATATTGCCAGCTGTTTCCTGACTCCTGGGCCAGAGTGGGGATGCTTCCAAGAGGACACTGGAACCCAGGAATTTGATGGTAATAGTCTTGGACCTAGGAAGACTGATAAATTGTAATAAATCATCATCTTGTGGAAAAAATATGCTTGAAAGAATATCTGCATTACCTGGAATGACTGGCACACTGGACAGTAATTACTCTGTTGGAAGTATATTGGCCTTGATGATCATTTTCTTTCTCAATGGACATCTGAGTAATTGTCTTTGCCTAAGGATCCCCTAGAAGCTGCTCTCACATCAGAGCAGCACTTCAGTGTTAAATTCGTGCCATTGTGACATCCATTAGGAATGCAGAGAGGTAGGAATTACCTTATTCAATCCCATTAAAGATCCAATTAACTTAGGATTCTATCTCTGTTAGTAACTAATACTAGATGACTCTCCACCTTGGGAAAAAAGAAAAAAAAGAAAACCCAACCAAAAATCCCAACCCCAAACCTTTCTCTCTCATTATCACAATTAAGGAATGAAGTGTCCCTGTATTTTATTTATTTTTTTTCTTTATTTTACCAAGCACTAACTGCTTGCTTTCCATCCTGAAACAGGAGATCAGTAGCCCTTTTAAATTCTTATCCTGACAAAGTATTATTATTAACACTACAAGCATCTAATCATTCTCNAAAAATCCCAACCCCAAACCTTTCTCTCTCATTATCACAATTAAGGAATGAAGTGTCCCTGTATTTTATTTATTTTTTTTCTTTATTTTACCAAGCACTAACTGCTTGCTTTCCATCCTGAAACAGGAGATCAGTAGCCCTTTTAAATTCTTATCCTGACAAAGTATTATTATTAACACTACAAGCATCTAATCATTCTCCTAATCATTATGGCCTATTGATAACATTTTTGTGTCAGAGGGTCCACAAAATTGATTATTGTGATTTTCTTTCCTGTTTTCAGTTTCATCTCTTTATTCCAATGTGATCATTAAAGTGACTGTTTGACCTCGTTTCACCTGTTTTTCATAAATACTTATGTCTGTCATGTTCATTCCTTGAAACTCTTCATCTGTACATGAAATACTGGCAATTCTTTTCATTCCTTCCTTAAAGGAACCTTTAATATTTTCCTACTCTTGACCCTTTCAGTCCTTTCTATTTCTGTAATTTGTGAATACAGTTACACATAGTGTCAAAGGCAAGAATATATTAACAACACATCTAAATTGGTGATCTTGAACTATACTTATGTGTAGTCTGTTCTAATGTGTTTTGTCCAGAGCATCCCATCTCAGTTGCATGTGACCACCTTGGCCTGCTGAGCAGATGCTTTCTATTGAAGTGATTTTTCTTTTTTTTTTAGAAAGAAAACAATCCAATAGCCAGGCTATTCTCTTTCAGCCTTCCAAAGGCCAGGGGCTATTTGGTGAATTAAACTTCAGTTAAATAAAATGAAACAAATCTATTATGACCCTCTGAGAAAGTCTTGTGTTTTAGATTGTTGGCTGTTTCTAAATATAGGGATCGGAAATTAATGTCTCCCTGGATAGATCAGTCTGTAACTGCCTCTTGCAAGGTTTTTCAGTTTCCTTTGGAACAAGAATCGTGGCCCTTTCTTAAGAGGTAGTAGTTGGAGTGGATACTGTGTAATGATGATATGCTGTAAATATGTATATATATATGTATTTACACAGAATTAGTTTTATTGGTTACTATATATGTATGGTTTTGCATGGAATCATTTAATCATCATGGCACTTCATGGAAAAAGAAGACTGGGATGTGTGTGTATGTGTGTGTGTATATATATGTAAATATACAGCTTTTTTTTTTTCTAAACCATTTTGTGCAATGGGCAATAGATTTTGCCATGGGCTTTTGAATCTGATATTAATTTATCTCCCGTGAAAATAATCAGAATACTGGCAACATCTGATATGACTGAAAGAGAAACAAAAGTGAAGCAGCTCAATATGGAGATCATAAAATTTTTAGATTTATAAGGGAGACATGAAATATGAAACTTGAAGTTACACTCCCACAATGTGTGTTTGCATGATTGTACACTTACAAGTGCCTATATACCTTCTCTTTATAAATATATGTGTGTGTAAATCAGATCTTTGCCTTGTGTGAGCACACGAGAGGTGCTGGAAAGCTTCTATACTGGTGTTTACTGGTTCCTAATATTTAACAGTTGGGTAGTAGCACAGCTATGGAGAAGTGATTCAGATTCCTTCTATTTTGGGGTGTTGCTTTTATTTGGGTGCTCCTCTCTGTCGAACATCTTCCTGTATTTGGCTGCAGACACTCACTGTGGCAGATGTTATGACTCAGAGCAGTCAAGAAGATTCAGGATTTTTTTTTTAATATTTTTTTCATAAGTAACTTGCCCCTAGGCATGTTATGACAGGGAGGATATCATTTCAAATTAAATGTGAATGTGGAGGCTTTCCAAAGCTACAAATTGCAAAGATTTCTCAGCGTGACTCAAAGGAAAAAAAATCTAGTGCATGCTGTGGTGGGAGGATGCTCCTGTGGTGTAGCTTGGGTACCAGAACCCCCAGTTTATTGCCTTGCTACAGATTTGGACATGAGAGGCAGTGTCCACAAGTGAGCTGCTTTGACTTTGTTCCTTTAATAAACATTCTCCTCTGTAAACTTCATAAAGGCCAACACAGATGAGTTGGTTTTTCCTTGCCACTTTCTGGTAGGCTGGGATGGTGTCTGGTGGCTTCAATCTCATTTCCTCGACTTGTTTTAAATGTCCAGGTGAATGTCTAGTGTCAGTGAGCAGAAGGTATTTGCAGGAGACAAGGAATTTGGTCTGAAGGCAGGTAATCCAGAGGATGCTTCCTGCTGAAGACTGCCGGAGGGCCATGAAGGGCTTTTTGTCTGTGCAGAGGTGACTGCTTTTCCCCTTGTGCATGGGAGAAGTGCAGTGAGGACAGGAATTCCTTCTTAATTGTGGTGGTGGGTTGGCTTGTTTTTTTTTGAATATTTCAGGGAAATGAATGGAGGGAACATCTGTAGTTCTGACCATCATCCCATGAGCTCTTGGTGTGTCTTGTGATGTAAGGGACCTTACTGCTCCGGATTACCAATGCTTTCAAGTCTTTGCTGAGTTTAAGAGCAGAAGATTTTCTTTCTAATGAAATAAAAGCAAACAGACTCTCCCCCATTTCTTGCCTAAATCTCCAGTTTTATGGCACAGCTCTAACAAAGGTCAGGTTTGTAGTGTTTGAAGCTGGTACCCTTTGAGTGGCTCTGGCTTCCTGAGGATATTCTCTGTCTCCTCAGAGTTTTTCATTCTCCCCACCTTTCTTCTCTTGTTCACCTTTTGTTCCAGAGTTTGACCTGTGTTTCATCTCTTTCTCTGCTCCTGTCTCTTCTTCATCACTGCTGGGTCTCGTGAAGGTGTGCTCGGGTACGAAGTGTTCCTGCCTTGAGGTGGCCTTCAGGCCAATCCTGACTGTGGTGCTTTGGTGTTAACATGGTGTAAAAGGAATGATGCTTATGAAGGACCACTTTCATCTTCATCTGGGATCTGTTAGTTTATGATTCTCTTGGAAATTAGTGGAAATATGCAAGCAGGATCTGGCCTTTTTCCTTGGCTGCTTTAGCCCCAAGGTCTGCAGCATCTTATGGTCCCTTTAGGGAGATGTGGACAAGATCTTCCTTTGTGTCGCCATGTTCACAAGGTTTTTCTTCTGTGCTGAAAATACAGTGTAGGAAAGAACAAGAGCAAACTCTGATAGCTTTAACCCGTAATAAGTCTGATGTCCTTGGGGAGAATGGAGATTAAAGAGCCAAAATTCTCTAGGAGATTGTCACTTGGCTAATGATTATAGTAGCCTATGGCAGTCAGGGATGATATGGCTGATACTTAGCAGGGGTTGTGAACCAATTAGTCTGCTCAACAAAATACTTGGTCCATTGGGTGCAAATGTTAAGAATATTTATAGGGCTGGCTATGGAGTCAGCTAATCAAAACTGGA
The DNA here is from genome assembly GCA_013399135.1 of Heliornis fulica. Classification (NCBI taxonomy): domain Eukaryota; kingdom Metazoa; phylum Chordata; class Aves; order Gruiformes; family Heliornithidae; genus Heliornis; species Heliornis fulica. The sequence continues at coordinate 784,319 of VXBZ01010013.1, read as the reverse complement.
GAAAGCTACTTAAGAGGCTGTCCTGGGCTCTACAGAGGCTCTGAGATTACACAGCTGACAGATAAACAAATGCTTGCCCATGTAAATATTAGGACCTAAAGATGGTATTTGAACTCGTTTTTCCAGTTTCCTGGCATTATAAAATCAATTAGGGCTTCTTAAAACATGCCAGAGTCTGCTTCCCTGTGGAGATTGGACTTAAGTGGTGGCTGTCCATGGCTGATCTACTGCAGGTTGGCTTCCTCCAGCTCTGCTTTTGGTGTGGCTTGGGTGGTCCTGGTAGTAGCCAGTTTCCATAATGGTGAAGGATGTCACATGAGCTGGCCCAGGTGAAATAGCAGCAGCATGGTAATAACTCAGCGTATACCAGCATGTTGGTTTGCATTCAGCAACTGCTTCAGCTCTCAGTATTCCCATTAACTCTTTAACTTACTCATTTGCTGAAATATAAAACTATTGCAAATCAATATTGGTATCACATTGGGTTCATTATACTGGTAATGTCCAGTCTGATATACTAGTGATGCCGTGAGCTGGTACTTCCATAAGGCCTAATAGTACATTTCCAGAAGAAATGCAGTAATACATCTAAATTTTCAGGATGATTTAAAGGTTGATAAGGATTTCTTTCTTGGATTGCTTATTTATTTGTAATTAAATGTTAATTGCAATTAATAAAATAGTTTTTCATGGTTTTGCCCCTCTAAGGCATCGCTTAGCAGGACCACTTCTGTTAAACAGATAACACAATGAGAGAAATCCACAGGCTTCACTGGAAAAGCTTTTAGAAACCTGAGAATATTGATTCCTCAGATTTAAGACATAAATGTGGTTGTATGTGTATTTACAGAGAATCTGCAAATAGAACATCAGCTAACCCTGCTTCTAAGCTTCTGATCAAAATATTCTGCCTTGCTCTTTTACAGCTGTTATTTCACAGCAAGCAATCATTTTGAAATACAGCCATTTTGGATTTGGTGCTGAAGGTGGTTTTCTCCAGTAGTCATTTTCAAAAATCAAATGTTAAATGTTAAACTGGTGCATTTATTGTATTTGGCAAGCTTGACACTAGATTGGTACTGGGGGAGGGGGAGATAATTTAAAAAAGCCACACTACAGATTATTCTGGTAAGCAATTTGTGATTTTATTGTATTTTTTTTGCACTATTATTATTATTATGTTGGGTTTTTTTACAACCCTCTGTGTAAAAGCCTTCTTTGTGCTGCTGCTATTCTGACTGTATGATTTTAAATGCAGAGGGTTTTAATATACCAATCTTATTTCTGGATAACATATATTGAGAATGGCATAATGTCTTGTTTGATCCTGGAAAGCACAATGATTATTGGTACTGATAATTATATTAATATCTTCTTTTTTTTCCCTTTTTGTTCATACATGTATCAGAGATGCAACATACTGGCAGTTAAATGGGGTAAAAATGGTCTTTTCAAGGGGAAGATCCAAGTCCGTGGAGACTCTCCAGGGATCTCATTAAAGCACTCTTTTCTTAATATAGTGTACTGCAATAACAGCTATCAGAATCCCCACAGTGTGGTTTCCTGATAGGTTAGTTTACACAGAATTAATTGTCTAATTTTGCAAGCAACCAGTGCAGTACACACTGTTTACATTTATTTATTTATTTTCAGCCTGATGTGTTGCTCTTGTAGATTCTGCTTCATGTTTTAAGATGGCTTTACTTATTCAACTTTTTTGTAACACATATCAGTAGGAATGATGATTTCTTCTTATAAGTCCTCTTTTTGTCCTTCCATACATTTGCTGTTAATGTAAGCTTTTTTTTTTTTTTGCATAAAGTGCTTTTAAACAAAACAAACCAAAAAAGGATGCATTAGAAAAATTCAGATTTCTTTAAGGTGTCTGTGGTTTAGATGCTCCAGAGACCAGTCCTGAGTGAGGAGCGTGGATTTCCCTTGTCCTTGGAGGTCAGGGGAATGGGTGAACATTACAGAGAACAAAGGACCAGCAAGTTGCTGTCACCTGTGTTGAGAATTAGGCCTGAGGAGGATTTAAAATGTATCCAGCTCCTTCCTTTTTAAAGTGAAGTATTCTTCAGCTTGGTTCAGGGCAGGAGGAGGGCTACAACAACTGCTGATCTCAACCACCTGCCTTGCAGCCTGCCTCACCGTTGCTGCTGCCCTCAGGAGCTGACTCCCCTTCCCTTACCTGCTGAGGCTCGAGCAGGTGGGGAAGAGATGATGGGCTCATGCTGATTTCCTCACCCCTGGACCTGGCTCTGCTCCTGCAGCCTGCTGATATAAAAACATCCCCTGAGGGATGGCTTTGCTAAATGCAAACATCTCTGCTGAAACTATGGTTATTCACTTGCAATCACACGCTGGCTGGAGAAATAGGTGAGTGCATCCTCTGCTGCTGTAAACTGGAGAAGTTATGTGAGTAGATGAGAGACCTTTCTGTTCAGTCTGGAAGTAGTAAGGAGTGAGGATGGGCTGGATATGAGTTGGGAGAAAATGGGGTTTCAGGGACTGGCAGAAGAGATGGAGCCTGAAAAGGTTGTACAGAAATAAGAATTTTTCCAGTCCCTCTTGTGAGTGTGTGTGTATGTGGGTACCTGCAGCATCGGTGTGGTGAAGGGCTGTCAAAACATCTGTTTCTAGAGGATGAAGAGCTGGGTGGATGGAGGGAGGGAGGGCTGAGGAGCAGTGTGGATGAGGAGCAGGTCTCTCTCTTGCAGCCGGGAGCTCAGGCAAAGGCAGTGCAAGGATGTGAAAGCGAAACACTTTGTTTAACGTGACCTCACTGATAAGACAAAACAACCAAACCAGCAACAGGAACATCAAAGTATGTTGTAATTCAGGTGGGTGTTTGTCAACACTTGGACTTCAGCTTTCATTCTTAATTTGCTGGGAACATTCTCCGAATGAAAACTGACTTTTCCTACCACTAGTGAGCATTTTGGACAATGCTGCTGTGCTCCTTGCCAGCAGGTCTAGAAGGGGGACACAGAAATGAAGCCAGTGAAAGGTGACATTCTCTTGCCTCCTCATTAACTGCCTTTTTAGCTCTTGTGTCTGTTCAAGAATTTAAGTTGTGATGTATGCTGGGAATTTATGGTGCCATGGCTATTCCAAACTGCTTTTATAGGCAGGGATTGTGCCTCCATGTTAGGCAATGGGTATGAAAAAGCCAGTTTATGAGCTGCAGTATGGAGCCAGCCCACCAAGCAAATAAGATGTCACACTAAGTGATGGCTGTTCCCAGCTATTACAGACCACGATGTGTGCACCAGGCTTGACCAGGAGTGAGGCTGTTCTCTGTTGGGAGGTACCTGACATGTGAATGTGCCACCATCCTGTCTGGTCCTGTGACAGGGATTTGACAGCATGTAGAGCCTTTGAGTGCTGTGTCCCATCCCGGCACCGCTGGTAATGTGTGTGTTGTTCTCGTGTCAGTTGTTATCTCGAAGTGTTGACATCATATACTAAATAACACTTAAGCAGGTCTCTCCTTAATAGAAAGATGAATTCCCGACACAATTGAAGTCAATGGGGCTTTTGTCACTGACTTCAATAGGCCTCAGCTTCCACCTCATGGCTCCATGGGAAGAAGAATAAATTGCTGCCGAAAATGCAACTGTCTCTGGAAAGGATAATTAGCAGTCAGTCATGGAGCTGCCATCCTGGTTGTCTGATGAATAATAGAACTGAATACTAGTGATATGTTGCCTTCCAAGTGGGTAAAGTGATTTTTAGCAGATTAGCATGAGTGTAGGCAGCCAAGAAATATGGTATGAAAACCAAGTGTGAGATGAGTTCTAGACAGTAGACATCAACTTTTCTGTCTGCCTGGCATCCGACACGTACCGTGTAGTTTTATGTAAACACTCAAACTGGAAGGTGTTGAGGATCAAGTAGACAAAGATTTGTGTTACCAGGATTTAATTGTTTTTGTTGTTGAAGAAGGTTAATGTTCCTAAAAGAGCACGAGGCAGATTGCAATGAAAGCTCTTCTCCTATTTTGCTTCTTGTCAAAGATACCTTTGGAACTGCTTAAGGCAGTGTTGTAAGGGTAATGGTACAGGGGTGAAAGATGATGCTGTATAGGCTTGGGTGGCTTCCATGAGTTGAGGAAACCCTGATTTCCAATGGAGAGACATTTAGACCAGCTGTTGTGTGATGCTGGATGCTTCTAGGATGAAGCACAAAGACAGGTGTTGCATTCATAGATTCATAGCTCTCCACCCTTTGAGCAAAGTGAACAGCAATTAAAACAGAAGAAAGCAAGCCCCAATGTAGTTTTAATCATTAGTTTCAGTTTGTAGTTGGTCTTAACACTGCGTGCAGCTTTGTGAGAGCACAAAGGAGGCCCTGTAATGCCGTGGCTTTTAACTAGGCCTGTTTACGTATTGTGATGGGCGAAGCCATTGACTTGGGATTCTTTCATGTTCTCTGTGTTCCCTTCTGTTTTGATGTTATCGTGCCGTGTATTAAACAAGAGACTACTTCAATATAAAATGATCAAAGGGCTAAGGGAACACAGGGCCATAAAGAATATATGGAGAGCTCTGGGAGAGCGATAAGTTGAATTTAAAGGCTTTTACAAGCTGCTTAATTCCCGCTTAGATTTCTGGTGCCACCAATAGGCAACAGTCCCTTTCTTTAAATCTTTTACTAAGGGTTGACTGGCAGAATCACTGTGTTACACGGGTTTTACAGAGTAAAAGGCCACCCTGAAGGTCAAGCCCTGAGAGATTTCCTCTAAGAGCTCATTGATTCTACTAGATTTTTTTTTTTACTTGAAAAAAACCCACTCCTTCCTAGATCTGCAGCTTGGATACAAGTGCCTTAGTATGTGCCAGCAGAGAAAGCAAGAGAAAAAGTGTAAGTGTAGGGGGAAAAAAATTAGAGAAAGATGCTATGGGGCAGACAGACAGTGATTTCAGTCTCTCACTTGTACAATTCAAACTGGTGACATTATTAGCTACTGGTCCATGAAAAAGGAAAGCATTATTTTATCGGTTTCTGAAATGGATTATATTAACAGGGAAATTGGGCAGAATAAAGATTTATGGCCAAATCCTCAGCTTGAGTAAACAGGCAGAGGACCTCTGCTTGTAATGGGGATAGAGGGGCTCCCAGCAGCGGAGGAGCTGTGCTGTCAATACTGTGGGTCTGGTTTTCTTCACATATATAAAGGAATACATGGTGGTTGTGAATGCATATGCATGTAGCTGTCTTTATTTTGCACAAAAATTAAGATGAGCATGTTTTGCGTGTTGCTAATAATATTAGCATTGTAAGTTGCCCAGTGCTGAAGTAGTGATTAGAAAAATGAATCTGAAAGCCTACCCCATAAGCAAACTCTGTATTTGCACTATTACCTACTCCTGTGATATTTCAATCTGATTCATTAGAAAAATTAGCATTTTTATGGACTAATTAGGGGGAAATGTTGCTTGTACTCTTTCTGATATACAGAGATTTTTTACAGCTTAGTAAAACCAAATAGAAATGAAACATGATTTTTCTCCACCCCCCCCTCAAAAAAAAAAAAAAGCAAAAGTATTACTCAATTTAACTCAAAATATTGTGGATATTTGAATTTAAAAAAAAATGGAAGGGGGAATTAAAATTAGATTGCTATACTATTGGCAGTTTGTGCAGTTTTTTTGAGTTCAAAATTCCAGATTTCTTTCAGCTATTTTAGTTCTTCAAGCATTAAAATATTTGAAAAGCTGTCTGTCAGTCACCATATTTTTGTGATGGTTGCAAAATGAACAGTAATGAGAATGAATGCCAATGAGTGCATTATTCACTACCTATAAATACCAATTGATTTTCATTGTAATTTTTTTATATATTTTGGTTGAAGTACACTTTAATTTTTCCTCTTCTTTTTAAAACCAAAGTCACGTTTTACTAGACCGTAGTGATTCATTCGAACATGTCTTAGTTTTTATCATGTTACGCTAATGAACCACTGGCTTTTGAAGTTTAATTCTAAATATGCATGTGTGTCACTTGCTCCTGCTCACATTCTCCGTTTGCCAGGAGGGCAAAAATGGGTGTCTGTCTCAACTAACATCTGAGGTTGTCTTTTTTTTTTGCAAGGGAAGTGTTGTTTTTTTAATCAGAGGATAGAATGCCATTATATTAATCAATACAAGCATCTCTGGATTTGATCGTTACATTTCGATAATGATCTTGATTTATAGACACAGAGCAGTGAACCCCTCTTTTTGGTCTTCTATGGAGAAGGCAAAAATCATCATGCACAGAGGGTAGAAGTTCAATTAGGCATTTTGGTGTCATGGGAGGTTGATTGTGCTTTAATTGGCTCCAGCTGACTTGCTTTTAGGCCATGGTGTTCTTCACCTACAGTTGGATGCTTCTCAAATTTGTATGGAATTTTTTATTGCATTTGAAAATGTTGCAGAAAATCAGCATAATTATTTCCAAATGATTCTTTACAAGTGAATGCCCTGTGATAAATACAAGTGAAGGAAAAACCATTAGTACTGTAGGATAATTGAACTTGGAAGGGACTTTTGTAGGTCATCTGGTCCAACCTCCTGCTGAAAGTAGCCACGACTTTGAAGGGAGATTGGGTTGCTCAGGGCTTTGTCCAGCTGAAGCCAGTAATTAGCTTCTCTTCACACTAGCTAAATGCAGTTCTCCCAGCTTCTCCTCAAATGTTATGTGCTGCAGCCCACTCATCATCTTGGTCCTCTCTGCTGATTTTTTTTCTTCCCAGTTTTTCTGTGTCTGTTTTGTAACAGGGAAACCAAAACTGGACACTCTGTTCCAGATGCTGTCTCACTAGTGATGAATAAAGAGTAATAATAGCTTTCCTTGACCCTCTGGCTGTTCTCCTGCAAATGCAACCCCATGTGTGCTTGGTGTTCATCACTGTCTCTGATGATTCCTCTTAAACCCCCAGGCTGCCTTTCCCAGAGCTGCTTTCTGTGCTGTGGGTTTCCACTTACAGAGCTTCATGTCTGCTTGGGCTGAATGTTGTGAACTTTTTGTCATTCTGCTTCTTCAGCCTGTTGAGATGCTGTGGAATGGCTGTCCCTCTCCCTAGCATGTCAACTGCTCCCCAGCTCTGGTGTCATCTGGAAACTTGCTGTGATTGTATTCCCTCTATTGGCAGAGTTGCTAGCAAAGGTATTAAGTGGTTAAACAGATTTTCAGGAAGATGTGTTCTGTAATTTTCTTTGGGATTGAGATGAGGATCATTGGGATGTTGGTGTCTGTTGTTCCTTCTTGAGGGTGTCTGTGACATTTGCCTTTTCCAGTCATCAAAAGTATCATCCAATTGTCACAATATTTCAATGCAAAAAGCAGCCTCAAAATGATGCCAGGCCATTTCCTGCATCCTCATAGACCTGTGTAGGTCCAGTGAGACTAACTGGTCTCTAACAAAACCTTTCTCTACAGTTGATAGGACTTCCCCACTCAGACAACAGCATTAGGAACACGGACCTGGGAAGCCTGAGAGTAAAGACTGGGGTAAAAAAATCCTTGAATACCTCATCCTTCCTCAACACCCCATGACAGTAGTTCCATTGACATACAGCAGTGACCCACATTCTCCTTGGTCTTTTGCTGCATATGTGCCTATGAGTGAATGTTTCTTGTTTGCCATACCATCCCTTGTTAGCTGCAACTCCACCTTGGCTTTGGCTTTCCTTATTTTGACCCTGCAGTCTGGGCAAGGTTTCTGTGGTCCTTTATGGTAGTCTGTCACCACTTCCACCTTCTGTTCACTTTGTTTTTGTGTTTGAGCTCAGTCAGGGATTCCACATTTAGCCAAGTCAGCCTTCTGCCACGTCTGCTCTGCTTCCCACTCGTCAGGGTGGATTGTTCTTACGCTTTCAGGAGATTTTCCTTGAAGATCAAGGGGTTCCCCTGTGCCCTTCTGCACCCCATGGCAGTCATCCATGACATTACACTTGCTAGTTCCCTGAGCAAGACAAACTTACTCCCCTGAACTTCACCATAATTATTGTCTGTGATGTGCTCTTGAAATCTTGCCACTAGTGGCCATCTTAGCAGATATCAGGGTGCTTAAATTCCCCCAGAATGACCAGGGCTTTTGATCATGTACACTGAATAGAGCTTTATCCACTTCCATTTCTTGATTGAGTAGTGGCAGCAAACACCAGTAGCATAGTTGGCTCCTCTGATTCTGACCCATAAGCATTAGCCCCAAAAAAACCCTGTTTCACAGCACAGTTCTACTCGAAGGCTTGAGAAATAATTCTGACTCATTAGCTTTGTCTGAGGAAATTTGTTTTCTGAGCACATGTTTTAACAGCTGTTACACCTATACAATGGCTTTACTAGCAGAAATGTGCTTTTTTTAATGATAAGCCAAAAAAAAGATATTTGAAACCATTGGACTCTAAACATTTGGGGTACCATTACTACTTAAACATATGCTTAATAATCTTTCTCAACAGGGGATTTTTGGTATAAATCCTCTGTGTGTATCTCTGGACAGGAGTTAATGGCATGCTTCAAGTCTTAAGTGCCCAAGTAAAGCACTCATTGAATTGATGTATCTTTTCAGTTGCACTTTTCTCTTTGCATTTTCAGCAGTTCAAAAGTTGCGATACTGAAATTGCCCATCGTGACCTCAGCCATCTTCTGTGCTAATAAAATGCCTAATAAAATGTGCTGTTACTTAGGCCATTAGCCTGGGACTCGGAAGTGTTATTTCTGGCTCTGCAATTATCCTACTGCTGCAATTGCCTTATCTGAGCTGGGAATAACAAAGCTCTCCTTCTTTGCAGAATGCTTTGAGATTTGACGATGAAAAATACTATATAAGGGTTCAGTAATTGTTATGTGGACAAATATTGCTTTGTTTGCATGGCTTGAGCATTTACAAGCAAGGAGAGAGCTGATGACCAAATCAAGATTAGAATTGAACAAATGAGTTATAATGAGCAACTTCAGCTGATGATGACTTCTTTTTTCTTCTGTTTGAAAGTCATTAACTTTTATAAGTCAGTCTCTAGAGAAAGTTTTAGTCTGTGAATCATTTGCCACTTAGGCTTAGAAATCTTTTGCTTGTTTCATGGTTTTACTTTATCATTTTAGATGCCAAATAAGTTACTTATTAGTTTGCATAATGATTAGTGGTCTGAACATGGAATTGCATATAGATTAATTTTCCAATTTCAGTATGGGGCATTTTTCAAGTACATTTAAAAGGCATTTCCAGGAAAAAAAGCCTCCCTGAAAATTACAGATTAACAGTAAAGAAGCTTCAAAATAGAAAAAAAAAAGTATTTCTTTATTAAAACTGTACTCTAAATCTGTTCTGAACAGAGCAGCAGCAAAATATTATTATTAAAAAATAGTTTCAAAAACCTTTCTAAATTATTTGCACTTAGTGACACGGGTTTGGTTCTTCTGATCTCTCCAAGTTCACATGTCATGGGGGTTTGCGTATGATTTACTTTTGTGTTGTTGAGTGGTGGGGGGAAAAAGCATCCCCCCATTAAATTTGCATACTGCCAGCATAAACATTTTAAACAGGAAACATGAAACAAATAACTTGTTAGGTGGTGTAAATAAAAATAATTGAGAAGAATATATGCTTATTTTATCCTAATTGAAGATTTGCTCCAGAATACCTGGGAAATACTGTTTGTTTTGGCACGTGGGTTTGAGTAGTTGGAATCTATTTTGTATCTGGAAGACACAGAGATAGGTTTGCTGGCTGTAGTCTTTCCTGATATCCCAGTACTGTGATAAGAATGCATGGATATCACTAAAAAAAAGTGGATATTGTTTTGTTGGCATCTGGATGTTAATGATGCTACCTTTCTCAGCCCATGTGCCATTCACTTCACACATGCCCAGGGTTGAAGAGCGTGGGTAAAGCTTGTAATGCATAGTTGTCATGTGTTAGGTTATTAAAATCAAGTGAAAATGTGCTCTGTACCTCAGGGACCCTAAATGCAAACCCATTCTAACTAATAAGCAGATACTAAGCGTGCAAAATTTTACCCCATGGTACGCAGAGGCTCCCAGGGTGGTGTCAGTTTTGCTCGCTGACTTTTATTGATGATCAGGGTTTATTGTTTCCCAAGAGGGAAACACCAACAGAGGTGATTCTTACAAGTCACAGTTTTCCTTAAGGGACAATAACACCTGGCATTCCCTGTAAATTTAAACTCAATGTATGTGTGTGTGTGTCGGGGCACGGGGTTTAACCACTGAGTATTTACCTATGGTGTTTGTGTGGCTGTGCTGTGTGGGAGACCCAACTGCTTTAGTGTAGACCTTGACATTTGCTTTAGGGGAAAATATCTGTGCTAGTGACAAGCCTGAGCATAAGAGTGTGTGTGCATTTGCCTTTCTATGTATGTTAGAGCCAAGCATCCATACTGCCAAGTTTGCTACAGACCTGAATTATGTACTGGCCAGGAGCTGTAATATTTCTTATGCCTGAGTAATTGTGCACCAGAATCTGGCCCAATATGCTTGATTTAAAAAAACTCATTTGTGGCTGTTGTCTTTTATTGGTTCAGTAAATCATGGAAATTGTTGGTTAACCTCATGTGAAGGCTTTGGACAGCTATGGTTTGTGTCTCAAGGCTGTCTTCATGTTCTCATAGCCCTCCTAGTAATAAATAAACAGATATTTGAGAAACCTGCAGCGTTGTGCTGGGAATAATTATGTGGCACCTTATTTTAATTGTGAGAGTGACCCAAACCACTTTTTAAATTAATATTTTTCCTCAGGATAGGGGGAACTGACATATTGGTAAAGCCTGTCTACTAAACAAGACATCTTGATTTTATATATTCCCATAAAGTCAGTACTTTTCTATTGTTGCTAAAAAGGAAAAATTGGTTTTAAGATGTTGAAAAATTTGTTGTATTGGCTTTTCTGTGTGGCACTGCAGCTTTGTTAAGTTTCATAATGCATATGGGAAAAATTGCTTTTAAAAATGTTTGTTTCTTTAAGAATTAAAAGCTCCTTCTCTTTTGCTTTTATCCCTCAAACTCTATTAATTTTACATACTTGGTATTAGACCAAAGGTGTCATTGTTAATACTCCCTTTAGCACATTCACACTTAGGTGGGATCCATAAACTGTAAGGACAGCCACCTTTTCCTGTGACTAGAGTTCATCCATTTCATCTTGTGTTATTTTCCTAGCTGGATAAAGCATCTTTTAATTGTTTGATGAATCTTCCTTTTCAAAAAATTCCTTCTGCTATTAGAATGCACAAGTAAAGTTCATTAGCACAAGTGCTGGAGCTGATGGGAGCACAGACCAGGTCTGGGTGCTGGGATTTGGAGTCCTCTCAACCTCTTGCCACCTACATGCTGCACAATGCTCTCTGCAATAGGATAACATGGCTTAGTCAAGTTTTCTGGGCCAAACCTGTTAATTCTTTTCCTCAGAGATGTGGGGATCTGCAGCAGGCATGATTTAAGAAATATTTAAATATTTAGTTTCCTGTTTGCTGGACATTATCCAAGCCTTGCTCAGAGGCTTGTACTTCATCGATCCATGCATATTTTCGAGAGAAATGGATGGTTGAGATGTGAAGGTCACATTGTGTCGGGGACCGCTCATCCCTGCTCCAGCCTGTTCTTCCCCTGCAGCCAGTGGATGGAGGAGCCTGAGAAGCTGCCTGTGCCATCTGTGGCATGGCCAGAGGGTGATGTCAGCCCTTGTCCTGGCTGCAATGTTTGCTCTTGGTTCTGCTTGGAGACCAAGCAGCCCCCAGGTAGCTCGACATAGGGATCAGAGATGCCTTAAAGCCATCTTTGTGCTTGGCTGCTTCTCCCCTTCTCTGCACCTTGTGCAGCTCAGCTGAAATGGTGTCAAATGGAGTGAATGAAAATGTGAGCTGAGTTCCCTCTCGCAGAAATCTGTTGGCTGCCTCCAACCATTGGGAAAAAACTGAAGGGCTGAAGCGACTGTACTTAGAGAACATCACAACAGTATGAAGAGGGAAGCAGAGCAGCACTGAGCATGCAGATGGGCTAATGCTTTGCCCATACCCACAGAGGAAAAAGGTTATATTTCCATTTCTCAGCTTTAAAAATCCTGACAGGCTCCCTGATCTTGTACACCTAACTGCTGCATTTCAGGCCAGGAGGTTCCCAGGATAGTTGTTATAAATCTCATGTCTGAAGGGTGCAGACTTTTCCCTGTGGTATGCAAGGCATGAAAACCCAAAGAACAGGTTGCCTGAGAGTCAGGGTTTTTTTCATTAAGATATACACTGCTTCAGTAATTCTTTCTTTTTCCAGTGTAGTGCTAGATGCAATCTTTCTAGACCTTTCCTGCAGCCTAGAAATAGCCACATGGATACTTCTGTGCCCAGCAGTAATAGTGGCACACAGTGCCACAGGTCACCTTCTTATCCCTCTGTAAAATAACCCTCGTGGCTGGTTTTTAAACTTAATGGCTGTCTGTGAATTGAGCTACTTCACCTGTGAGAGGGAAGTGAGAGCCCTGGGCCAGGCTGCCCAGAGAGGTTGGGGAGTCTCCAGCTCTGGAGACATTCTGGATGCTGTCCTGTGCAGCCTGCTCGAGGTGATCCTGCTCTGGAAAGAGGTTGGACTGGGTGATCTCCAGAGGTCCCTGCCAGCCACGATCTCTCAGTGAGGATTGTGGAGATATATGGTCAGCTCAGTTCCTGCTGTAGGACAGTGTTGATGGCACCCTGGTGAAAGCCCAAAGCAAGACCTCTTGGAATACTTTGATTTGAAGCTTCAGTAGGTGCTTTCAAGCACTCAAATCAGCTCTGCTCCTCCTCATCTTTTTTAATGTTAAACATTTAAAAATTATTTTGGGGAGTGATGATTTCCTTCTGCCTGATTGTACTATGCCTGAAACAATAACTTCTGTGAATTGGCTGGGTCTCATAAACCAAATAAAAACACCCAGCAATGCAGACTAGGTTACTAATACTGTATCTTGGGGTTTTGGTTGTGTTGGGTTTTTCTTGTTTGTTTGTTTTTTTTTTTTTTTCAAAGTTTTCCTATGGAACCGGTTTTGATATCAATCCTTTATTTCAATCTACGAGCTCTATTTACCCTTCCTCTCTCCTTCCAGTACACTGATAACTTCAGTCCTACAGACCTTTTCTCCAGGAAATTCTATTAAGGTTTTCTTTTAGCAAAAGTGAGTAGTCCTTCAGAAACCCTTTATCAGTTCTGGTCCTTCCTGTTATGGTTTGTCTCTACTATTTTTCTTTTTTTTTTCTTTTCCATGGATAGCTGTAATTTAAAGCTTACTAGATCAATAAGTCAAAGATGCCCAGCATAAATGGGAGAAGCAGACAAACAGCTGGTAAAGATGGGAGACAGCTGATTAAAAAGAATTCATCTTTAAAGCATTTGAGTTGTTATTTTCTGCTGTCATTTTTGAGTTAGATCAAAAAAATAGGGGGAGGGGGGCGTTCTAATTGTAATTCTCCCTCAGAATGTCTGATTAAAATAATGTTGAATTTCCTCTTTTTAATATCTCTAAATAAAAAGTGTATTTTTCTGTTAATTATTTTATTCAGAGTACATGTTTTTATCAATTACAATTAAAATGGCTTAATATAGAGGTAGCTGGGGGAAATATAATGGCAGGAAGTCTGGACCTGATATAACAGCAACATCTCTGGTCTAAATCCAGTCCTGTGATAAACTGAAATGCTGCAAACAGCTTCTGTTTCACACTGTTTTGCAGCACAGGGATTTTCTACACTGCTTTGCAAGCCCTGGTGATTGAGTGCAGGGCTGGGTCTGCATTCACTGTGCTTTCTAGCTGAGACATGTCTTGCAATCCTTGGACCAGACTGCCACACATTTGCTGGGTTAAACCCAGGTGGCACAAGCTGTGTTTATTTAATTTTGGCATCCCAAATTGCAATTGCAGTTGCATTACTTTGTGAAGGTAAAGACCTTATAAAAGAGTGAGTGTATTTCCAGTAGGAGAGTAAACATTCCCAACCTAAATCCTTAGTAGAAGTCAAGAAGGATTAAGATACAGCCAAATATAGAATTGAACTTCCTAAATCACTGCAGAGTTTTATAAAATGTTTTCTGTTCATATCAGAAACCATAATTGAGTGGCAAAGGGGTTGAACTTTAAAATATATGTACTAGTGAATTGTGTTTCAGTGAAATTGCTTGGTGCTTTTGACTGGGCTGCTTCTATAAATGTTCTGTGTGTGACCATAACCAGAGAAACTATAGAGATGTGTGAGGCAGTAGGCATGTACATCTTATATATATATGTCTCTGTTGGCTATATATGCACCAAAACAGCAAAGAGATGTTTCAACATGAATTTGTAATGCTGTGAGAAGGGAGGGGCACGTGCACGTGTGCACTTTGGAAGAAGCATTGGGTCTGTCCATGGGGAAATAAGTCTGTCTGCAACTGGTGAGATGAGACCAGATAAAAGATTATCAAGTAGTGACAAGAAAGAAAATAGGTTAGCTGAATTTCTCTTTATCACTTCTTTTCCCTTAAGACATCTCACTGAATATCTTGTCATTCATACAGAGAGTCTTGAAAGAGAGTCACTTTTAAAGGTGACCCACAAAGGGAAAAAAGAAGAAAAAAAACCCCAAAAAAAACCAACCAAAACCCAAAACAAAACAGAGTATATGTGCTTCCTTTGGCCCTTGGTGGTGTAGGAATATGGCCTGGCATTTACACTGTGTACATGTGCTCTCTTCTGGGAGAGCAGGAAAAGTGGCTTTCAAGGTCCAAAGTCTTCCCACAACCTTTTCTTCTCCCTGATGTAGCAGGTTGTCCTGTGGGTACTGAGTAGGATGCTGAACAGACACTGAAGCCCATAGGTTACTGTGGCTCAGCCAGGAGCAAATACCAAGGTGCTGGCTCAGTGGAAGAGCTGTGTCATGTCCACATATATGAGAGAGCAGTATAGAAATGCAACTCTTGGTCCATGTGTTTAAAATGAGGGAAATGTTACTGGAAAAAACAAACAAACAGTTAAGGGATCAGTTTCCTCTTCAGTACACTTATTTCATGGGCCTTTATTTTAAACTGTTGAAAATAATTTTGAAATAGTGTTTCACATTATTGCTGTCCTACAGTCTACTAATGTAAGTGGTGATTGATAAGATTTATTGATTCTGGTTTTGTGTTATCTGGTGATTCTAAGGCAAGTTGGAATAGTAATCGTTTGGTACTATATAAACACTTAATAAATAGGCTTTATAAAGTTTTTAATCTTAAGTAGACAAGAAAGACAAAGAGAGGAGAAATGAAAGTGCAGAGAAGTGGCTTATTCCAAGGTCACAAACCAGATTTAGAATAAGGATCTCACATTAGCCCATTTTTTTATTCCATGGGGTATGTTGCTTCTGTTATTCAAATATGGAAAAACCCGTCCTTTTACAGCTAAATGGAAGGCAAAGGCAATGAGATCAGATGTACATTCAGTGATACCAAGGAGAAGAAAAAGGAAAATAAAGGAATTGTACTGATATATGTTAAAGTCAATCTATGATATACCATTACTCAAATCATAAATTTGTCTTTCTCTCTAGATGCAGTAAAGTGGGGAAAGCGATTCAGATGTAAAACTACAAATTGACCATGCATTGATGAAGAAACAGCTGCATGTACTGGTTAGAAATGCATCATCTTTTCAAATTAAATATTTGTGTTAGGGATGTAAATTTTATTTACTTTACTTCTGAATCATGACAGATAAAGTCATCGTAACCATTTGAGACCCATTTGATGCTATTTCTGTCTTTAATATGCTTTCTATAAAACCATAAAAACATGTGTATATATTTATTTATGCATGTATGTATGTTCTGGAATAATTCCATGTGATTTTAATTATTTGAAGTATGAAGGCGTGCTTTCAAAGTCTGAAAGCTCTCTAATACCAGACGGAACTTGTTTGTCTTCTCTTCTTCCAAATTAAGCAAACAGTCATTCATTATTATATGTGTGGTGAGCCCTGAGATAGGCTTTATCCTGTTGTGGCATCTAATTGTGATGCTACAGTTAAAAGAAACTCCCTCGAATCTGTTTGGTCTTTCATCCTGTAGGAAAAGGTGCTGGAATTACTCTTTTCTGATTATTTCAAAGGATGTTTTTTATTCAGCTTCCCAGCAGCTGTTGGTGGTACCAGCTGGGGACAGTGAGTTACCCAAAACATCTGGATTCAAAGGATCCTGGAGAGGCAGGATCAAAAGTGGTGGGACATATTGAAGAGAAATAGTGGAAGAGCAAGGCCTTGGTGATTCATCAGTGACAAAAGGCCTTGGAGACACAGGACCCCAGGCTGGTGTGTGTGGGAACGGCCCTCAGACTTCCCCAGTGCCCCCAGCCATGTGCAAGGACATCCTCCACCAGCCCAGGGTGCCCCAAGCCCCATCCAGCCCAGCCTTGAACCCTGCCAGGGATCCAGGGGCAGCCACAGCTTCTCTGGGCACCCTGTGCCAGAGCCTTCCTCCTCCCCAGGAAGGATTTGTGCTCCTCAGCTCCTCTCCCTCTGCCCTCCTGCAGCTGAAGGCCATTCCCCTGGGCCTGGCCCTCCCTGCCCTGGGCACCAGCCCCTCTCCAGCTCTCCTGGAGCCCAACAACTTTCTTTAGAGTTACCTTTTACTGGGATTTTACTTTTAATGTGTTCTGCTCACCAGCCTTGAGTTCTGCAGAGAACAGGGCTGAGATCATTGTTCTTATGTATCTGCTGCTGAATTTAAGTTTGCATATATTTGTCTGTAAAATGATGAAGTTATTGGTAAAATGTAGTCTGTCTGAATATGGCTTTAACTTTTTTATAAGCTTTTATATACCTTTATCCACTGATAAATTATTTTTTCCTTACAAACAGTTTTTGTTTCAATTAGCAAATAACATTAATTTCAGAGAAACCCCAACTAATCAGGTATTGGGATTTGGATTTTGTGTGAATCTACATCTCCACAAAATCTAGTTATATTTTGATGCATCTCCTTCTCCAGGAGCAGCTCTGAACTGAGAAGTTAACTTTCTTGTCAGACTGGAAGTTAGCTTATAAACTTTTCCTCTTTCAAAACCATCCATCTGGAAAGGTCACCCGTGTGAAATCTGGCTCATTTTAGGTTGCATGAGATTAAAAAAGCAAATTAAGATCAAAAAGCAAATTAAGATTTGCTTTTCTTGTGGGACAGTCTGTCTTGTTTTTTCTTACCCTCAAAATGCATAAACTTCTACCCCCACACCACACCCAGGCCACTTTCTGTATTCTCTGTGTCAGTATCCCATGCTTTGAGCTATTCCATTTCAGGATGAAATATTTGGAATACAGACATTACATTCCTGGCTACGTTTGAGCAGATTGTTATATAGAATTCTAGAGTCATTTAGGTTGGAGCAGACCCTTAATATCATGGATCCCACTCATAAATCTAACACTGCCACATCTACCACTAAACCATGTCCCTAGTTTACACATCTGTGTGTCTTTTAAATACCCTGACTTCTCCTGAAACCAGAAAGGTCACAGAGCCAATACACCCTTTATAGCCAGCTGGATGCTTGTCTCTCTGTGCCTCAGCAACATGAATGTTGGGGAAATGTGCTGTTTTCTTCCCTCTGGGTCACAACTTCCAGTACACCCAATTTCTAGTTAATATGCTGTTTCCTCTCCCATTGAACCAGTTTCTCAGTGCTGGGATCAGCCATGCGACCTCTTTACCCTGCATGACCAGAGAATGAACCCAAAGCCATTCAGATGGGACTTCAGACTTAAGTTAATATATGCTCTAATGTCTTCCCCACAAATAACTTCATTTACTCAGCATCTTTTTTATTTAAATGTCTTTCTCCAATAAGGGAATTATAATTAAGGTTTCATTGCATTTAAATGTAGAAACTTTATCACATACTTAGAGTTCGTGAGTCTATTACCTTTTAAAATGTATTTGGCAGCATGAAAGTTAGAACTCATTTGTTTTTTATTTAAAATTCAGGGCATGATATGGGAAGCTGTGTTTATAAGGAGGGTACACCCTCCTGTCATTTTCTGCTTGCTTAAAAGCCAAATAGCTGGTTAAGGAAGCTCCCATCCTGAGGAGAAAAAGGGCTCATTAAAAACATTAGCTGATACAGAACAAATTGAGCTTCAGTGCCCTGCATAAAGATTATAATAACTGTAATAATAAATGAATTAATAATGCATTAAAGAAGAATTCCTCCAGTCAGATTGTCACACGCTTATCCTTGAAAATTGACTTCAGTGAGGTGTGTCACATGAGCTAATGACCTTAGCTGATGGATTTAGGATTTTTCCACACTCCAAAATCCACTTAAATCCCTATTTCTGCCCTTTTGACAGTTAGACTTCTGGACAGACATGATGTAAGTAGGATCATTTGGAGTTGCAAGCTGTGAGGTAGCTCTTCACTGCAACGAAGCGACCTCTGGTTTTAATCTTTGGCAACCAGAGTTGGTTAAATCCTGACCACTTGCAAGGGAAAAATCCAGTGCTTCCATCCTGGTGCTTCCATCCTAGAATCTTAAAATAATTGGGGCTGGAAGGGACCTGGGATGATTATCTGGGCGCCCTGCTTCAAAAAGGAATCTGTGGGTCCCAAAGAGAGATTATAGGGAACACTTGTTTTACTGCATGTCACACTGGTGCTTCTGTGCATTTTCCCAGTACACTGCTGTACTTTGCTGTTATTTGATGCACACCAGAAAAAACAGTAAGTTATCAAATAAAGTTAATGCATTAATACACCAAACTGTTACGACTCAGACAAACGACTGGCGTGTTGTGTGCACCATGTGAAGTGGTCGCTTGGGGAGCTGAAAACCCAATTCTGGTTTTCAACCCTCCAAGCAATAAACAACAGGGCAGTGCTGAGGATGTTGATGTTTGGAACAGAACAAACAGGTACCTGCTAGGAAGGTGCTAATATAGTGATTGCCTGGGGCTGGTGGCATTAAACAAGGGAAATACAACTCTACCAGCTGAATTTGATCTGCACCTCCAGGGTCCCAATGATTTCTGTATTGACTGCTGTCAGAGGCAGGAGGAAGGGCTAAAGGCTCTGGCTATTCATACAATTTTAGTAACAAGACTAGGTTCATTAAAACTCTCATCAAATGGCTCTCAGTTACTATCAGTCTGACTTGTATTTGAATTGATGACCTTGAGATGAAAGGCTTTTTATTCTATTACCCATCTCCTGAGCCATCAAGTCTTTAATATGCCGTGTAAAATCAG
Organism: Heliornis fulica; assembly: GCA_013399135.1. Taxonomy (NCBI): domain Eukaryota; kingdom Metazoa; phylum Chordata; class Aves; order Gruiformes; family Heliornithidae; genus Heliornis; species Heliornis fulica. The sequence continues at coordinate 765,097 of VXBZ01010013.1, read as the reverse complement.
TTTTCAGATGGTATTTATTTTATATAATGTTGTCATTTGTTATTAACAATGTCTGATTTTGAGTGCTACTAGCTATAATTGTGCATAATGCTACTTTTGTTATTCCGATTATCTCAAATATATCTGCTACATTACTAGATACTTGTAGACACGGAGAAAATAGATTGGTAATAGACTGTAATTCAGCTTTATATAAGTGAGTTAATAAAATCACATAAAAATAGAAAACTAGAATAAATTCAGCATCAGCAGAGCTCGTGTACTACTTCACTAAATTGAAATACAAAAATCTGCTTTGATGTGAAAACAAGCTTTCCTGCAAAGCAATGTATGAGACTACCAAACACATAGTAAATTAAGAAAAATAAATAAGAATGTGTAATGCAAACCATGACAATGAGGGAAGTTTATTACATGCTGCCCTTTCCCCAGAATGGCTTTTTCCAACAGATAAGAGTAGACCATCTTAAACTATCGTGTATAGGAGTGGTAAACTGAGATGTGAGAAGGTAGATTTGACTATTTTGGTTTTATTTGCTTGTGTATCCCATGAAAAGATAAAACTGGCAGCACTGGAATAAAGAAAGTTACTTTGGGAATGGATTCTTTTCAAACTTCAAATATGGATGGCTAGTGTTACACATTTGGTCTGATTGGCAAGTGATTCTTGTATCTTTATTTTGTTCCAGAGGAGATAATGTTTCTGTATGATGTTGCTTTAGTGCTTTGTGACACTGTCAGTATGCAAATAGGACACAGGGTCTTGAAAGATCATAGTGCAGCACACTGGACCACACTGCATAGCCTGCTTCCAGGAGAGATGCTTGCGTCGAGGTCCTTTTAGAAGCTTCCAGTGATGGGTCCCTAGAGTTTCCCTGGAGATAATGTATTAAAATGATTAACTATCTATACAGCTTAGAAAGCTTTACATAATTATCTGTCCTTAATTTTCCTTTCTGTGAATTAAGTCAGTCACTACTCATGCTCATGAAGATTGTACTACTGATTGTAGTCTTCTTAATCAAAACTGGTTATGTATTGGAATATTTTTGCTACGTCTACTCTTTGGTCCTCTCTATAGAATGAACAAACACTCTTCTTTCTAGGTCATGGTTTCTAAATCTCATATGAATAATTATCTCCTGTGTCCTGTGGTTAACATCTGTTAATATTTCCCAAAGCACTGCTGGTGTCTCTGGCAGCAGAGTTGCCTTGCTGACTCATGCTTAGCTTTATCCTTCCTAAGCTCTCCGTATTTCTCCCTACCTGATAAAGCATGCTCACGCTTTACAGTTTGCCCTTGATTTCCAAAATAAATAGGACTTCTCATATCTTCTATTAAATTATCTTTGTGGTTTCAGATGGTTCTTTTCTCTGCCACGTTGGGATAACTTGGTATGCTAGTGCTATCCTCCGGAGTGCTTGCAGATCATCCTCACTTGAAGTTGCCTAAGTCAGTCATGAAAATAAAGGACCAATTATCAAGATGTGTGGAGTTATGTTGGTGTGTTCCTTCAGTTTGGAAGTGAACGGTTGAAAACTGTTCTTTGGGTGTGTTTATTGTTAGTCTAAAATAAGAAGTTGATGGATGCACCCTACTGTGATAGAGTTTACTGAAATTGTGTCACAACTAATTCCTCCTTACGATAGGGTAATTAACCCGATCTTAAAAAAAAGAAGATGACGACTGGGTTGACACAAGTCTTCGAAAATATATCTTGGCAGTTTCTTCTCACTCTGTATTCCTCTGGGTTCTCATAATTTAATTGTTTAATCATATGTTCCCAAGTCTTTTGGTGCACTGAATGTAGACTGTGTAGTCTTCCTTTTCCCATTTCTAAAAATAACTGCTGTGTTTGACCATCTCTTGCCCTCTGGGACTTCAGCCATTCCCTGAGAGTACTAAAAAAGTAATTACTAATATTTTACCAAGAATTTCAGCTGATACCTTGAGGTACTTCAAAATAAATTTAGTCCTTAATGACTTATTCAGCTGTGTCTTATTCATGCAGTTTTTAACTCTCTGCTCAGCTTGTGTTCCGAGCTCCTAGTTAAAATGAATTATATTGAGAGACTGGTCACTGTAAAACATTGTTTTGTTATGACATAAGGAAAAAAGGCATTGGATATACCAATCTTTTATACATGCAGTGTGATTTGCTGTTCTTTCCCTAGTAGGTAATGGACTAACTTTTTGCTTTATCATTTAAATCATTTTTTTAGGATGCAAGTTAGGATGAGAGGATCTTGTCATCAAAAGTTAAAGGCTCTTTAGTAAATTACCATCTTTTTTTTTTTATTAATTACACTTAATTCAACTACTGAAGGGTTGGAAAACCTCATTAAGATTTAATATGTAGTAATCTTTTTCGCTTAATTAGCCTTCATTAGTTGAACTGGAAGACTCGAAGATTTGTATTTTTTGCATTACTCATCAAAACTGTGTTAACCACACAGGCAAAACAAACTGTTTTGTGAGTGCACTGCACTTGTGGTTATGTTGTCCTACTGCAATTCCTTCCCCTCTGTATTTTCAACACCTTTTTGCAGTCCTGGTGTCTGATACTTTCTCTGGCAGGAGTGCTGTAGGAATGTCCCACTCCAGCAGGAGGTGGGAGGTGGGACATCTGATGTCTAACAAGAAGTAGGGCTGAGAGGGATGAGGAAAAGATGCTCTTACACAGCCTGAGCGTCCAACACGTGGGAATTTGAGGGGTGGGGAGGTTTAAGCTGTGAAATGTCTCTTAAATTGGGGTGCACAGTTGGGGTTTTTTACAATAACATTGCAATGTTTTTTTGTGACAATGGGAATGTCCTTGAGGAAGGTGTCAACTAGTGCTTAGTTTTGAGGGGAAGGAGGACAGAGCACTTACAAATCCTTAAGCCTGTTTCCTGTAATATGTGCACAAGAAACCAGTGGATTTTTGCTAGTCTTCACACTTGGGAAATGCAGAAGCAGTTTGCTTGAAATGAATGGAAAGGATCTGCATTAAAAATCCAAAACTTTGAGTGACTGCTCACTCTTAAAAGGAAGGGTAAAGAAATAATGTGGTGTGAGAAGAGCAAGGCCTCAGATATCGAAAAGGCAAATATAAAGACTGGTTTCCATTGTGGATGAGCAAGGCCTCACATAAAGACTAGGCAAATATAAAGACTGTTTTCCATTGTGGATAGGAAAAACTGTGGCATGAATGAGTGAGGATAGGTGTTGGAGAGACATTTACCAGTGACTGAGCCAGCAAGCTCTGGTTGAGGCTGCCAAGGCAGCTGCTGAGGCTCCAGCTGCTGGGAGGGAGCAACGCCTTGGTAGGTACATCCAGGAGCAACAGAGCTACAGCTGAGCCTGCCAACAGCCTAGATGATTTCTTGAGATCCTTTCCAACACTCTGGTTTGATGTGATAATACAAGTTAGAGTTAGGCCAGAATTTGAAAGCTAAAGTTGTTAGCCAAATAGGCTCTTAAAATGTATGTTTTGCTTTATGAGTTGGGGATTTTATGTGGAAAAATTGTGTGCAGACCTGAGACTCTACCACAACATTATATATGAGTATGGATGCACTGAATGAAAGCATTGGTTGCACTATTGGTTATAGATTTGTACAGTGTGTAGTATACTGGTGACCAGTGTAGCACAAATATAGAATAGTAGCGCCTGTTGGAATAATAAATATGTGGTAAATATATGTATGAAGAATTTTTTGAAAAAGTGCAGCCTGCTTTTTGGTATTTCAGTAGCTCAATCCTTTACCCATAGACTTGAATGTTAATGTATTTCATTCAGCTATGAAAAATACTCAACTTTTCTGCAAGGTCAATTTTCAGATTATTTCTGAGGTAGATTTGATAATGGGGTGCCTACAGTTCTGCACTTTAGAATAAAGACAATTATTTGGAAAAAAAAACCCAACCAAAAAACCAACAAACAACCCAACACCACAGTACCCTCCAGGAAATGAAAAGATAAATTAAATTTCTGAAACTGAGCTATTGAATTCCTTTTCTAAATGAATTCTTTAGCAGAATAGCATAAGTAAATGCTAGGGAATGGAAAGCGAGTGAAAATTATAAGAATTATAGCTGAAAGTAGATAAGCAAATGTCATGTGCACAGATTTGCATCCTGTGACATAAAGAGGATTAAAAAATTAATTTACTGCTGGCATTTATTTTAGAAAAGTCCTGAGTCCAGTTCATAAAAATAACACTCCTAATGTGGAAGGACCCTAAAGATATTGATGGAACAAAACCAAAAGATTCAGTTGAGAAAAAGGTATAGGTTAAATATTTAAAAAAAATCTATGTTTTTTTTTCAGAATAACATAAAATGCTATGTTGATAAAAACTATGAAGATAGTTAGACTAGAAATTGGAATCACAATTTTCTCTGATTGTGATTTGTGGCAACTAGGAAAATATTGAAGAGTCAAGTGATTGCATGAAAAGATAAGTTTTGGAACCAAATTATTAATATTACCAGCATTTTATCTTGAGAAACAGTAACTCAGCCTTCAAGTCACGAGGAATAGCTGTATTTTCTGACAGTCTAAAAACTGATTCTGACATCCTGATCCATCCTTGATTGGATTAACTGAAGTGACATTTTTTTCAGAAAAGAACAAACGAAACACACGACACCCATGCGGGGATGAGTCGACAGAGGTGGTGTTCGCAAATTCCCTCCTCATCAGCCCGAGCCGTGGCAACATGCCAGCTCTCATTAGTATCAGCCCTCCATTTCTCTTCCCAAACCACATATGCTTTGCAAAATGCTTGTGTCTGCTGTGTATGACAAGTGCTTAGGGTGGTAACGGGAAAATGTTTGCAGGAATTAATGTTTGCCTGAAAGGACGGCTGCTTCCTCCTCAGTCATTTTACCATGGGGTATGGAGGCATGGTATGTGCCCATATGGATTCCTCTTTTCCATGCTGCCTGTGTACACTGAGTAGATTTACAAAACTACACCACATGTGACAATCTTAAGCCTTGAAAGTCGTTGCAACTCTGATTTCTAAGATGTGATGTCTCATTACAGAATGACTTGCTTACCTGAATCTGGTTCAACAGAGATGTGACCAATTAATGGGGGATTTTCTTTAAATGCAGCTATACTATTGACATGTTTTCTCAAAACCCATTCTGTCATACCAGATCAAAAATTCTTGCAGGAGAAGTTATTGCTGTACAGCTCTGAGACAGATTGTTGTTCAATTGCACTGACAGCTCGTGTTTAGTAATCTGTTTATTTGGCTGTCCCACCTTCCTTGGCTGTGTGGAAGTGGGATTACCAAGTGGGTAGATATCTCTAGGAGATAGCTCACTTTGCATATTTCCTCACTATTGCCTTTGAAAAAAAAAAGTCATTTGCTTTTAAACACTTCTCTGCCAAGCTTCACATCGTACATCCTGCCAAAAACTTGCTGATAGAGTCTGAATATGGCAAAAGAAGAGAAAGAGTTATTGCTAATGGCCTAATGCACCTTTTTCCCTCTAGTGTAGTTGCTGTTTTGTCCTTGCATTCAGGGCTAAGGACGATCTACCAGCTCTTTGGTGCCTGAAATAATTTGGGTGGAATTTATTATCATTAGCATGCAGGAAGGGCAAAGCTGCTTGCCACATGAGTTCATTACAAGGGAATTATTTCCTTATATACATTTAGGAAGAGTCAGCCCTAAGTGATGTTGCCTCATTAAATTCAGGAACTTGGATACTGCTATCTCTTTTCCAGATTTAATAGGCACTCTCTTTCCAAAGGGTTGCTCTCCTATAATCTGCTGCAGAGCGTGCAGACACCTGACAGATGCTCTGTAGATTTCTGCGTCTGATGAGGGTTGAAGCTTTGATGAATGTAGGAGGGCTGTCAGAAAGGCCTGAGGTGTGAGGGCACAGGGATGCTACTGAGGCAGATTTTGCATGTTCTGAGAGCTTGGAAGAGGGTGCTGTGAAATAACCATTTTTTTTTTGTTAGCTGCTCACCCGACAGCTTGCGTTGGCTGGAGGTCGTCACCGCGTGGTTTCTGTCGTCATACGAGGAGGTTCTGTCTTTGAGCGAGGGGTGAGGAGGACACTCACTAATAAGGGACTCAGCATTAGATCCTGAGTGTGCCACGCTGGAAGACAAAGGGACACTGTCTGTGCTCATAATCCCTCATTTGAAAATTAATGAACAAATGACAGGCTACAGATGCGATGGCTATGAAACCTCTTACATTTGGTAAAAACTGCTTTCCCACTGAGTGCTTTCAGGTTAATGATTTAGTTTGAAATTTGAGTAAGTCTTTGTTGCTGTGCAGTGGTTCTGGGTAAGCTAGTTTTGGGGGAGGGATAAGCCTTTTCAAGGATGCTTTGTGCTGAGATTATAAAAAATACTCATTTTTCTAAATTATTTTGGAGGAAGTATCATAAAATCACCAGATTAATGATGTAAAAGGTCTTTTTGATCTTCTGTGGAACTGCTGTATCCCTACAAGGAGATTGTTTTCATTAACCAACTTTGGTTTACATTTCTACAATTCAGGTTTATGCAAAAAGACATTAATACTCATACAGCACCAAATAACAGGGCAAGTAATTTTTGCTAGGTAATTAAAAATTTAACCTTTTTTACAAAACAAGATATTCTGTAACCTGTTAACCTAAAAGCCTGACTTGGTTTCCTGCTGATTTACAAATCCAATTGCTCTGCATGGAGCAGTGCTTGGGCATTTTCTTTCTTCTCCAGCACGCAGGAGATAATACTAGGTTACTCACAACCCTATGTTATGCACGGGCTGACTGGCTTGCCAGTAAATACATTGAGATTTGCCAGCCAGTTGCTCTCAAACAGAATTTACAATGTCCTTTTTCTCAGTGGAGGCACTAGTTTGAGTGTGTTTCCTTTGAAACTTCCCCGTTTGCCAGTGATTGAGGGGTTTGGATAGATGGGAGAGGCTGCACAAGTGTAAAAAGCCTCATTTCCTCAACAAGCTGTCCCAGAAAAGAGCATTTTTTCTTTTGCCAAGAAAAAAAAAAGTAGTTCTCATCAAAGCAATTTCAACATTATAACCTTTATCCCCTGAATAAAAATGCAGAGTGTTTGCCAAACCTCCGCTCATTAATTTCTATCTGAAGGGTTTATGCTTGAGTTTTTTACATGATGGGCGAATTCTTGGGAAAGGGGGGGATCTACATAGGGTCCCCCAACACCTTCAGGGTGCTCCAGTCCTGTCCTCAGGGCTGGTGGGACAGGATGGAGTCAGCCCCACTGATGGGGAGGGTGTTGCTCCTTCCTTGGGGTGAGTTGGAGAAGACCTGGTAGTAACAGGGGACTAATTTGGATAGTTGGGCATTTTTCAGTAAATATCTGAAAACCAAGCCTGGCATCCACTCAGTACGTGAGAATTTCACCCTGATGTTCTCAAAATGATAATTGAGGTGTTTTTACTTTTTTAAACAGCATTTGGGGAAGCAGTGGCTTTATTGAAGATTTCAGTCCGTTCATGTTGCCAAGGCAGTAGCAGAGGCACCGAGACAGCGATGTTAAGAGCACTCCCAAAACTTTCTGCTTGTTGCTTTGCAACTAAGAAAAACAGACCAGCTCTTGATGCCACTCATCATTAAACGCTTTCTTTAGCAAATGGGCTTGAATACAGACATAGTCACTCGTCTCCCTCTGAACTCCTAATGCTTTTGACAGACTTTCTGAAGTTCCCATCATGAGCTGTAGTCTTTGGACTCCCTGTGGTTTGCTGGCAATGTCCAGACTGTATTTTTCCTTCTTGCAGTGAGTATTAAAAAATCAGTGAGAAAAAGTTGCTTGCCATTAGGATTATTGAGATTCAGTTTCTCCTTGCTCCATTTTCTGTTCATTCTTACACTGGTAAAACAAGTCACCTGTCATTGAGTGCTGTGTTTGATGGAGAAGTTCTGCACTAGATCCCACTGGAGTCAGTAGTCACATTCAGAGTGCTGGTGATGGGAGGATGGCTGTAGGCAGATCAGGCATCAGACAAGTGTTGTGTAGTCACTTGATGGGAAATATATAAAAAAAATCATCATGTGTCAGTGAAAAAAGTGAGAAGTAGAGAATATTTTAGATGAAATGTTAAAAGAATTATATTTATTTTGAGATTATTTCTGTGTACGTGTGACAAAGGTAAAGAGTTCTTCTGCAGACTGATAGATTTGTAAAGAATAAAGATTGTTAGTCATAAATGCATTACCAGGTAGTGAGTTTTGACATCCAAAACACAAGTTAATATCCTGCTTCTTATGAAGTAATGAGGACTTAATCCCTGCACCAAGGCTGTGTGTATATGTAGGAATTTTATTTTGGTATTAATGTTTTAGGATTGCCAGGACTTGTTTTCATACCTCATTTCATTCACAAGTAATTGTAAAATAGCAATATAGCTTAATAAATATTATGAATTGTTATTTTTTCTCTGTTTCCATGTAGGTGATTGTTCACTTCCCTGCTGAGTTCTCCAAATTAGTGATCTGGATGTGTCAGATAACATCATTTACTTGTTTTAGAGCAAGGCATGAGACCCAAACTCTTTTCTTCCCATTTCTAGTGATAAAATCCTTGGCTTTAGACAAATTGTTGAATTTCTCTGACTCAGTTGTGTTTTTTTTTTTCTGTCTTGAAGCCTGCCACTTTCACCCATCTGCAACCCGTCTCGTTGCCTCTTTGAAAAGAGGGCTAAAAATATTTACAGGCATTATCTCAACAGTCTGCTGCAGAGAGACAGCAAAGTGTTGACGTATCCGAGGCAGGTGCATGCTGACATCAAGCAGAGAATTTAGAATAATCAAAAATATTTCACTGGATGAAGTTTTCATTCAAAAGAAAAGGTGACAGAGTCACAAAGTTGTAGAGGGTCTTCTTGTGAATCCTGAGATCTTTCTGAAGGAAATGTTGTAGTCTCTGTAATACAGATTTGCAGCCTGGATGTATTCAGTGTAGAAAAATGCACATATAGAAAGACCTTTCCTAGTGGCCTAAGACAAACTCTGTTAGAGGCCAGCATAGCCCAGTATCTACCTGTTGAATGTGATCATACTTGAGTACTTTTAGTTACTTAGATGCTACACGGAGCCTCACGGTACTCCCAGTAGTTTGACTGTATTAAATGTATTCATAGACCAACTGTCCCAGTTTGAAGCTGATCTTAACAGAAACCCTCCTGGAAAGTGAGTGCACATGTAGGTGATAGACTGCTGGTAACTGTGGAAAAACAAGGAAGAAAACCATTGGAAAAGATTGAAATTGCTGTGATGGTTAAAGACAGAAATGGTCCGAGAAATGATCCCACAGAAATGCAGGATAGAAGAGTGAGCAGTTGAATTTCAAATCTTTCTTATTAAAGTCCAGCTGATTTATTTTCAAAGAAGGGTCCATTGAATCAAGGGCAGAAGGACAAACACTGATATTTTAGGATCAGGCTTTGCAAGTACCACATACAGGAAAATAGAGTGCAAATGCTTTCTCCTTGACAAATGTGGGTCTGTGCCATGTGATCCATATTTCCAGCTCTGGAATGTATTACCCGAAAATTGCAAAACTAAGTATTAAGAAATATGCCTTGAAAATGTGCCAGCTAACTTCCTTAAAAGGATCTGGGAAAGGATGACTCACTACTTAAATGGCCATTCATTGCATCTGCAGAGCATTTCAGGTTAAATTCTCTGAAATAGTCATGATTTCTGGTGGAAGCTCCTCTGTGTTGCAGAGCTGATGCTTCAGCAGCAGCTCATTTCTGGGGTCCTGCTGAAGCGGGAGGAAGGGAGGTGCCATCAACCTGGAAGAGGGATGGGTGGCCAGGAGAGACACCTCCAGCCACCTGAGCAGTGAGGAGTTGGAGCACCAAGGCCACACCTAAAGAAGGTTTGAAATTTCTGACTTGATGAAAAGCTGATCTAATGCAGTTTGGGGGTGTCAAGTGGCCGGGTAACCACTGGGGTCACCAGGAAGGAGAATACATGGAATAATTGTCTTCTTGTCCTGATGTGCTCCTTCAGATATGGGAGGCAGGGCTTGGGCATTTCAGTGATGTACCAGATCACTGTGAAATATTTGCAGCCTGCTGATGCCTGGGCTGTAGGTGGCATTTTGTATATCTGTTCATTCTGACTTTACTCTCTTTGCTGTTTTGTATTGCAGAGCCTTGTTGAAAGCACATCAGGGGTTTTAAATGAATTTCTGTCAGCATTTCTGAATTTCTCTCTTAGCCCAGATGTTTTGTGGGTGTGCTTTTGGTTGTTTGTGGATTTTTTTGAACTTTTTCTTTTTCCTCCCTTCCTTTTTCAATAAAACCTGCTTTCTCAATGTCTCACTGCTGTTCCCCTGCAAGCAGCATGCTCCTGGGGCACAGCTATGCCTGATATCCCTTCATAGCTCAACACAGCAGTGAGGCAGAGTGGAAGTGGCAAATTTTGAGCTAGTTTGAGCTCAATTGACCAGTGCTTTTTTGCTTGTTGAAACTAGTTCAGTTACTTTTAAGTTTCTTGTCTTCTTGGATATGTAGGAATTTGAGTTTTGCCAGTTGTTTGCTGACCAAATGCACCAGATTTTACTTACAGAGTATATTTCTGTACACAGTACTTTGGTTTTGAAGATCCTAAATTCATGTGCTCTGTAGGAACCTACCGTTCAGACCACTCTAACTTCATCAGATTGGGGTTTTGTGGGAGTTTATTGGTTTTTTTTTTAAGTATCCTACCACAACCATTTGTGACCTTGAACAGTCTCAGCTGGCAGCAGTAGGTGAAGCCACCAGGAATGTGCAGCACTCATGTCTAACGAGCTCCATGTTCAGCTGATTTGGTACAAGCCAGGTTTTGACTGACAGCTTTTTTTTTGCCTCCTGAGTAGAACCATCATCTTTCTGCCTTTTCAATAAAAAGAGAGAGTTGCATAGCAAGGCAGTGTCTTTCATGGTTATTTCTCACAGCTTCCCATCCTTATTTGAGGAACCTTTACTGACTTTTTCTGTTTGGTTGGGTGCACTGATTTGGTTTTGCTTCCTGTGTTCAGTTACTCATTTTTCTTCTTTGAACCTTGAGAGAAAAGTAAAATGGGAATAGTCCAGTGATATACGCTTCCATATTTTGAAGATTCAACCAAACTGCTCTTTCAATTCTTTGTGGAGGAGGGATCCAAACTCTGCTGAAGCCAACATGAATCTCTAGTGAGCTTTCATGTTATTTTCAGGGTCATTCTCCCTTTGTCCCATGTGGACAGTAAGTAAAAGTCAGTTATCTTTTTAGATAGAGGGATACCACCCTTAATGGGACTGTCCCAGGTTGTTGTCATGAAAGCTCAGAGTAAAGGCAGCAGAGAAACAAAATGCTTGAGCACAGCCCAAGACATTTTTTGGCTTGTAATAAGAAGATGTGCGGGGGAAGACGGATGTGTGTGTCGATGAATAAGACATGTTGCCATGAGTGTCAACACATAATACTTGTGTATGAAACTGTGTGGAAAATGGTATGTTTTGTGTCTATCTGTTGTGAGGTGTGACTGAATAAAAGAAAGGCTGTGATTTCTGTTATAAAATTTGTGTAGTGGCCTCGTTTGCCCAGAGTTTGAAAAAATAAAAAAAAAAGGAATATTCTATTTACAAATAACAGAATCAATTTTAATTTTAGGTATTGATTCCTTTGTCTCTGTCAAAGTGTTTTGTATCCTCATCTGTCTCCACCATGTGGAGCATGTCTGTGTATGTTCCACAGGTGTGTGTTTTGCAGTGGTAAACCAATATTTTCCTTTACAAAGTACAAGCATTGCAGTTTTGCCTGGGGTAAATTCTTTCTCCAGGAAAACCCATTCAATAATGCTTCAGGGCTTGTATCTCAAGATGAAACACAAATCTGTCTTGCTGCTACGATGTGAGTAAATTTTCATGGCTATGACAGCTGAAGGAAAATTAGCAGGAAAAAAACAACTCTGTAAAGGGGGAAAAAAACAACTGAACATAATAAAAGCCTCAGAATATATATGCATGAGAAGCTCACTGTTTTTTCTTGGCTCTTGGCATGATTTTCTGTCTCCTGTGAACTGTACTGAGCATAATAGTGACCAGCACTCTTGTGCTATGATGGATGTATAGATTAAGTCATGGGAGTGGGTACAGATTAGTTGTCTTTGGAAATGAGAGACATTTATGACGGTGGATTTTCTTATTCTAAGGTTTTGAGTTAAGGTGGGTCTAAGGTGCTGTGGTTTTGAGGTTTGACTAATAAAGAAAACAGAGATTAAAATGCCTTTATTTGATTTTCTTTAATATAAGGTCAGATATTTGACTAAGTTGCAAGGTACAGCCTCAATTTATAATTTCTGTGCTTTTCTGTTTTGCCATCTGTATTTCTGTGTTACTATATGGTATTAATGAGGTTTGCTCTTCCTCCTTACTCAAAGCTGGAGGTTTGTTCTGTTGTAGTTTTACACTGAGCTTAGACACCGAGGTCAGAGGTGCCTGTGCAGCATCAGCAAAGCATGTGGCCAGCTTATAATTAGTTTGTTACTTCACAGCTCCTCTTTAAATTGGGGGAGTTACATAACTGTGCGCGAGTAATTCTAATTATTTTGGATCTGTCATTGCACAACAACTGGTGATGAATAATGCAGATGCTTCTGTGACTCTGAATGTGCTTGTTGGGGATTTTTTGCTTTTTCCCCATATCATCTGTCTTGAAGTATTGTGACATCGGATGACACAGATAAATCTGAGTTCTGTAATTAAGTTTTGTTTTAATGATCTTGGAAAATAGTCAATTTTGCATGTTCCTGTAGCTTAAATGTGGCTTAATGAGTCTTCCAGCTTTCCTGTCTGTTTAATGCACTGCTGACAGTTCTCCATTTGGATAACAAGATTCAGTAGGATAAAACTATCTTCAGAATACTCCACAGTGGCATATTTAGTTTTTCATATTAATGGAGATATTTCTGTGTGATTAGATCAATGACTTCTTCCCATCTATCTGGAAGACCAAGTCAGGCCTACTGCTAGGAAAGCAACACCAAAAGATGAGGGGGGAATCCTGCGACTGCAAATTTGATTTTTCTAAAAGAATTCACCCTATTTTTCACGGCCAGTGGTGTAGTGGGGATTTTTTGCACTGCTGCTTCCAGAAAGAAAGCTTTAAGCCTCCTTGTAGAGGCTTTTTCATTAAAAAAAATAAATTCCAAAAATCAAATTTGATGAAACAGTGACTGAAACCACAGGCTTCTCACCCCCTTGCTGGAAACTGTGCACAGAATCAATTGAATATATTGCAATGCAGAGACAGCTACGGTGAGGTGGGCTCTTCCCAATGCCTCCCTCAGCATGCCAGCAGAGCTGCTGGCTGCCTTGCTCAGGAAAGGCAGCTGGGTGTTTGGGCCAGGAATTTGTGTGCATTCAGCTTGGCTGTCTGAGCTGATTCTCAAACTATGAGAGCTCTGTCTATAACGTGTCCAAAGTGGGATATCTTTAAGTTGATCCCCTTTAGGCACAGAAACTTATGAATATTAAAGTCCTTTTCCAACCCCCTCCCTATTTTCCTTCCCCCCGTGGCTGTTTAATAATGAAAAGACTGCATCTCTTGGTAGTAAAGTCATCAGGGATCCTCCTGCTGCAGCTGAGAGCTGGATGTTCATTCCCAAGGGCTCAGCTTCCCAAACTCTCATCAGAGCTTGGCCTTTGAGGCCGAGGCAGCCAGGGCACTCGTCGTGCCATTGCACCTCTTTGCATACTCTTGGAGTGTTTCAGGCTCTCCATGGGTGAGTTTGTCCCAGAGGAAAAGATTCCCCACATTTGCTCTGGCAGTATGGAAGGCTTAACCTGATTTTCCAATTCCTGTAAAAGAAGAAGATGCTTCTGGACTCCAGAAAGGTGATTTAATTCAGTTTTTGATTTGGAAATAAGTCCGAATGAAGCTTTGTTTCAACTGGCTTTATCAGAGTGCTTGGGAATATGGGTGACATGTTTCCAACTGCAGTTTTCTTTCTCAATTGCAGCTGTAAAGCCTGTGGAAAAGTACTAGGAATAAAAATGTGCTGCTTGATGATTCTTCCTATAGAAGAGCACTCCCAAGTTTAACAGCTTCCCAGAATCATGAGCCATTCAGGGGTGCTGTCTGTTGCACTACAAACCAAGTTGGTGCTTCTAGAAAATAAGTGAATTCAGGACATGTTTATTTGCTTTATGGCTTGAATTCAAAGATCTTCAAATGAGAAAGAAATTGTTCAGTTTTCCCAGTAGAAACATTTCTAATGGGAAGGAATAATTTGAAAGCCTTTAATTTCCAGTCTAAGGCCAAACAGCAGTCGCATTTGGATGTATTTTATGTATGGAGTAGTAGAAAAGTCTGTTATGAAGCATCAGTTAACACTATCACATTATGATTTTGAGGTATGTAATTACAATCATGCTGCATTTAGCAAGTGTGAATACTTACATTCCAGTGATTTGTTATCAAATTGGTCATGGGGCTTAATTTAGATTAAATTCGGAAACTTTGTGTTTGAAAATTGCTCTGTACTTTATGCCTTGTAGGCACAAAATACAGAGGAAAAACATGAGAAGATGGAAAGGAAATAAACACCCTGTTGGTAGAGACAGTACACTTTTTTTTTGTTTGTTTTTAACATTTACAAGAAAGATTCTTGTATGGCAATAGAAACATATCATCTTGATGTAAATCCATTGCAATCCAGAGGTGTGCTGCACACATTAAAAGGGAAGATTAAGCTCCAAGCCAGAGTCCTGTGGAAGTTGGTTTTTTTTTGGATTGGTAATTGTGAGACTGAGCCCAAGTGATAAGCATGAAATATTAGACAACTGGTATGTTATGGAATAAAGGTGTTTTAGCAGTAAGAAAGGCAATTGAATGAGATTTAGGAGTTTGAAATATTTCATGTGATAGGACAAAGCAAATATTGACACGCTAGTACATTAATGCAAATAAATTAAATTATATAGGGATTAAGGACTGGTTTAGTCTGTAGAGAATCCAAAGCAGAAAGTGTTAACCCTTTCACTAGTCTTCCTTGACTCTCACACTCAGCTCTGGCAGTAGTCAGGTCTGTCTGCTGCACTGGAGCACTAGTACTCTCTGGGGATGTCTTTGGTCAAATTAGTCCATAATCCTTCACGATGCGCTCTCCAGAGGGTCTTAGTCCTAAATGCTCTTGGTAAGTAATAGTACATGCAAATAAGTCTGCACTCCTAGGTCCTGGTATGGAATAGATGACTGAAGCAGAGCAGGGATGCAGTAAAACTTCTGTGTGCTGAACCCAGGTTAGTAAAATTGTTATAATCTGAAATTCAGGTGTGTTCCCCAGTTTTGTGTGTCCACACAGCCCTGGATTTTCAGCAAGTCGGGATCATTCCCCAGTAATGTGTTAGTTTTGTTGCTCTGGTAGAATGAGAAAAAGAGGGAAAACCACCAAAGGAGTAAGAAATAGTGGGAAAACTGTTTCTCCTTTTGCAGAGTGATCATGGTAAAGCCACGAGAAAGATGAGAGGGGTGACAAGTTGTGCTGTGGAGGTGGGAGCTTGCACCAACTCAGATAGCGATGCTATCAGTGTCACCCGAGTGTGTGTGCTGGTCTGTGTGAGAAGTAGGAGGAAGGAATTCCTGGAGAGCTTCTCAGTTTTGCTTTGCTGTCACTAATTTCTCCAGGGAGAAAAATCCTGGATTTTCTTTCACTTGTGTTCTACTGAACGTGGCTTCGTGGCTCCTGCCATTTGATTGGAGCTCCTTGGAATGCCCCAAGTCTCTCCAGCTCCCCAGTTTTTACAGCATCAGTGAGGGTCAGGAAGCCAAGTGACAGTCACTTGTGCTTATGTCCTGCTTTACAGGTGTCACTTGATCTGCTCTAAAAAGGACACCCAGTGTAGAAGCCACAGCAGGTTCACAGCACTGTGCAGGACCAGACAGTGTTCCCTGCTCGGCTCTTAGAGAGTGCTGAATGCCAATAAATTCACCTTGCTGCTTATTTTGGGTATTTCCTCATATTGCTGGAGGTTTGTGCACTGTCCTTTTCCACTGTTGCAGGAGTTGGGGCACTGTCAGTTCTCCTGTTGAACTTCCATGTAATTTTTTTGAATGGTACAGGGCTGATTTAAGCATCCTTTTGTGTTTAATTAAAGGCCTGGATTTCCTGACAAGTTTGGAACAAATGCACCTCAAAATAAGGCCTAAATAATACTTTCAGGCCATAACTTTGATATTATTAGAATAGACTTGTGTATCCTATGGAAAGTTCAAGAAGCTCACTCATTGTACATAAGTCTCATCCTGAGAAACTTGTCTGTGTCCAAAGCATGGCAGAAGAATTGCTGGACACCACAAGAAGATCACATTTGAAGTCTGTCAGAGGTTTGAATTGAATTTCTGCCTCCAGTCCTAAACCATCTCCTTAATTAAAAGCGCTCCAACAGTTTGGGAAAGCAAAGGATGGCAGTGACAAGGTCAGATTTGAGATTTGTATTGCACACCATGCTTTTCTGAGCTCATGTTCTGCCCTCACAAGCATTTCCTTGAGTGCAGAGTGCTGTTTTGTATGTGGAACCAGTAGAGTCAAAAAGCAGACTGAGATGAACCTCAGCTGCTTGCTCCTGCCTGCCCTTACTAAGAAGAACATTTGTTTAGGTCCAGCAATTTTGCTAGTGCACCATATATATCATTAGGAATCACTAACCTAATTTCTTGTTTCATTATGGATGACAAAATAAAACATTAATAGGTTTTTTAATATGAACTAGAAATTAAATATTCATTATTTCTTATGACTTCAGTGTCAGTAAGCTTTTAATATGCTATAATTCAAAAAGTCTCCATTCTCTACTTGTAGCATTTTAATTTGCCAGTATAAAGGTCATCTGAGCGTTGCTTCTGGCCCATTCCATCGCTCAGCAGCCCCTAGCTGCATGACCTGTCATCCTGTGTCCTGGTGGGTTGCTGCTCATATGCATTGTAATGTTATCTGACTCATGGTATGTGCTGGCTTTGGGCAAATCTCTTCCTAAAGCTGAGATGGTTTTCAATAGCTGCTTTTTCAGGATGCTTCCAACATGTGGTATATGGAAGAACGACCTTGTTTGGTGGAGGAAGAGGAGCACTGGGCCATTCATGCATGGTGTCCCATAGGGGATTGCTGTACAGTGTTGTGGTGACCAGGGAGCTCATTCCAAAGG
Source organism: Heliornis fulica (assembly GCA_013399135.1). Lineage (NCBI taxonomy): Eukaryota > Metazoa > Chordata > Aves > Gruiformes > Heliornithidae > Heliornis > Heliornis fulica. Next base: position 747,934 of record VXBZ01010013.1, on the reverse strand, counting down.
GCAATGCTGTGTTCATGACATAACACCAGTAGCTGAGTTGAGAGAGATCAGCTTTGCAATTTCCTTCTTAAAGCCACTTATGTCCTCTCCTTCATATTCACAGTCCCTCTTTGTGTGGATCATTTTCTCATTCCTTCATCCTTCTAAGACAGCTTTCAGGCAACTTTCTATCCTAATTTCTGCCCTTTAGATTTGATTTTGTTCCAATATGATGTGTTCACATTTGTTTCTGAGTGTGCTGCAAATATTGACTGCCCATTGACCCAAGTATGTAACATCAAAAGAGTGTTGGATGCTGTATGCATTTCTGTGGCGTGTTTCCATCTGCATATGTGAAGTCATCTGTGTTTCAGACTTACTCAGAACCCAGTTATAAGCAAACCCAGCTGGTTAATGCCAAAATAGCCTAATGATTAGTTGTGTAAGTCACTGTATGTCCCTCTAAGAGCGGTCTTAGTTCTGCTGATTAAGATGAGCAGCAGTGTGAAAATCCGTATTGAAAATAGGGGGGTTGAGATGAGGAAAAAGGTATAAAAGTTGATTTGATTTGTTGTGAATAGCCAGTAGCATATGAATAATGGGTTAAGTAGGTCTCTAATTCAAGCTTCTTGTTACACAAGTTCCATTCTGTGGATCTGGGGTCTGAGTCTGGACTTGGTAGAGCAAGATAGCACCTCTGCTGTCCTCCTCAAACAGTCCTGGACTCTGCCTGGCTTCAGTTCTTGACGCTGGGTGAGCGGGCTGTTACCCTTCCATTATTGCCCTTAATACCATGAAATTCCTGATTACCCTTTTGGTCCATCTCCTTTGGATTGCTCTATGAAGCAGTCACAAGATTCTGGGAAAAGAACTGTTTTATTTGAATAAACTAAACATGGTTCATTGCGCTGAAGCTATAATGACACATACACTGTGATGTTATGATTTCATGCTATATTGCATCTGAACGTTTTCAAGTAATAAGTTCCTTGCATTCAGGTTAAAGAGAATTCTTTATTAGATACATGATTTCCCCTGAAAGAAACTACACATTTTGCTGTCTGTATGATTAAATATTTTGCTATCAAGAAAAGTAAACTAACTGTTAAGTTTGTACAACGACAGATCTGCAATACAACAGACACCTCGCTGTGAGGTGACTGCTGCTCTCCAATTTTCTCTGTAGACAGTAGTAGACCGAGTGGTAAAAGTAAGTTAGCACTAGTGATGCAATCTTAGATTGACAGATACTTTATTTTCATACAAACAGACTTAAAATTCATGATTTCTGACCCATTTGAGGTACGAGTGTGGTTTTGTGGCTACTAGGTGTTGTGTTTACAACTATGAGTAGGGCCATGAGGGATTTTTCACATGGTAGGAAGGAGATGGAATAGCAACAGGCCTAGAAAGAAACTCCATCACTTGATGAAAAAATAATACAATCAATTAATAGATAATCAAGTGTTAATAATTTAAATGATCTTGGGGAATAGATGTTAATATTTAAACATTATTCTGATAGATTAAAATTAATCACAGTATTACCTATCTGGAGGCACTGTAGTGATAAATTGAAGTCTACCTTCTGATATAATGAATTTCTGTAACACACTTCAACATCAGCTTATGGTTTGAGATTCAAAAGACGTTGAACATGTTCCCTGTGTGTTATCTACATTTTTACAAGCTTTCAGGGAAAAGAGTCTCAATGTCTGCAATGAAATGCATTCAAAAAGAATTGTGTTTTCATTGGGAATTTTTGGGTTTGGGTTTTGTGTTTTTTTTTTTTTCCTTTTTTTTAGAATTCAGACAGTTTGCTACTTCATGTGACAAAGCAGCAAAGCAACCTGGCCCCAGCAGCAAGCACAGGCAATGTTGGGGTGTATGACCCACATCCCAACTCTAGCAGCATGATGTCAGGTGCCTCTGGTGCAATTCTGGTCCATGGCAGTAAAGACCTTTGCAGCTGATATGTGTGAGCTCACCCAGACTGGCTGTAACATCTAAAGTCCTAAATGGAAGAAAAACAAGTCTATATGAAAGTGCTCCTTAAATACTTTAACAAGAGAACGCTCACGTGAATTTACAAAGCGATGTCTCTTGGTCACTTGAGCTGTTTCTCTAAAGGTTCTTCAGTGCATGTCCATTTTAAATTAGTTTTCTTACAGCATTTCAGTCCTATGAATTGCTTGGGCTAACACAGCTATAGGCTGGGTGATTACAATTTTGTCATGAATTTTATTTGTAAATCCTGAATGCAGTAATAGGATGTTTGAATTCCTTGCTGGACTGTATTTTTTGCTGAGGGCAGTGCCTGCTACATTACAGGAGGAAATCACCTGTTTCATCTTTCCTGATCTTTCCCTTTCCAGCCTTCTGCCCTTTTCATATCAGCTACAGCTGCAGATACTTTTATTTTGAGATGCAAGTGAGTTCTCCCAAATCATCTGTGGCATTACAGATCAAAATGGTTGTTGCCCATCTGAAATGACAAGATTTGAGAGGTCAGGGAGACTGGAGAAATAGCTCAAGAGCTTTGGTTGTACTGAACTGGGTTCAATGTTAGCCTAGGTGGACCAAAGTGCCTTAGGTAGTAAATAGGAGACTGAGGTGGCTGCAGGCAGTAACGTATGAACTACTTCGGAAACTCAGTATGTACTGGGTCACCAAAGGGAGCAGGGAACAACCTACACAAAATTATCTTGGAATAGAGAATAAGTGGGAAGGAAACATCTTTATAGTATATTCTGAACATATGCATTTTCAGGTAATTTTAACCACATAGATTCAAAGCAATGAATTGGTCTTGCAAACATGGCAGTTCACCAGGTCATTAGAAAAACTCGTTTCTGTTGTCCAACATCCCTTTTCCCATTTCACCTCCCAGCTCTAAATGAAATATTTTATTTGCAGCATTTTAGATTCCAATAGTTAGTACTTCATCCTGAAGCAAGGCCAGGATAAAAATGAAGACTCACAAGAGCATCCAGAAGCTCACAGGTATTTGCCTTTATTGCAATTTTGCTTTGAGGCACCAGATATTTTTTTTTAAATTAAGTGTTCCAGGGTTTGGCTGTAGTTTGGCCCTTTAAGGGGCACATTGATTGCTACAACTCACACTTCAACTGCATATTGTTTGCAAAACACACCATCACTCTCTTTTTAAATGATCTGACCAACAAAGAACCACCATCCTGAGTTAAGACCATTTCCATGTTGATTCATAGTTGGAAGAAGGTTCAGATCTTGGAGGTGTAACCACTATGAGCAGCAGATTGCTTGTGATCCAGCAGTACTAGTGACTGGCTTTCAAGCTAATTTATTCTGAAATTACAGACTTGTGGATATATGAACATGAGACAAAGATAAGCATTGTTTCATATCTTTCATTTGTTATGGGCTTACATGCTAGAAATAGTAATGAATACTACAGAATAAGATGATTTGGATAAATAATATGAATAATAAGATTTAAATGGTAATTAGATTAATAGAATCTTTTAATTACTTGTATCATTTACTTAATCATCTACATTAGATTTTGAAGCATCTCTAAACCAGGAAGCAGGCCCTCATAGAAGATCTTGTTGAGATAATTAAAGCAGGAGACAGATTTATCAGAGTCAGTGTTACAAAAAGGGAAGAAACAAAGAACTTTTCCTTTGAGGTCGAGGTGCTTATCTCTCCTGCTTTTATGATGCTTGGATGATTTCAGAGCCCCAAAGGCTGTTTTTGTGCACGCTGCAAAATTCAAATGTGTGTCTTTTCATCAGGAGCTGCTCAGATTTGTATTCCAGCACTGCTGGATCTGGCTGGGGAGGCACTGGGGGAGCCACAGTCAGGCCTTGGCTCTGCCAGCACACACGGGCTGGAAAAGCACTTGTGTGGTTTTTCTTTTTCAGACCTGCCTTTTGCATACAGAGGGTTTCTCTATTTCTAATCAATACAGAATCACTTTGTGGAACATTCCCTGTTAGTTTATGTGTATGTCTTCTTATTTATATTTTTTTTTAAGTGGTATGATTGTTGCTTAAATGCCCTTGATTCTTTCCAGTTTTACCAAAATCCCCAACATCACTTAGAGTCATTGGGATGAGGTAAGGTCAGTGAAATACTCTCTTATCAGTACAAGAAGTTTAAAAGGTATGTGTGCTCATGCTGCAGAGATCATTTTAGGAAAAAGTTCTTTCCTGTGAGAGTGGTGGAGCACTGGAGCAGGTTGCCCAAGGAGGTGGTGGATGCCCCATCCCTGGAGAAGTTCAAGGCCAGGTTGGATGAGGCCCTGAGCAACCTGATCTAGTTGGGGGTGTCCCTGCTTCTTGCAGGGGGGTTGGACTTGATGACCACTGGGAGTCGCTTCTAACCCTAATCATTCTATGATTGTGAACTGCAGAAGGGCTTGGAAGAGAGAAAGAGGGAAACTTGGGCAAAGTAGAAACTCTCTTGCACATGACTTTTTTTGTAAATCTTCCTTCAGAGAGGGATGCTGAGGAAAAGGTGTGATTCCTGCAAGAGTCGTGTTCCTGTTAGAGCGTGCTATGACCTGTGAACCAAGAGAGGTGCTTATGGCAGCTCTTTTAGCTCCAGTATGCTGACTTAATTCGTTGTTTTAGGTGGTGTTGCCTTACATTAGAAGAATTGCTGATTGCAGTAGGGTGGAGATGTGGCAGAAATGCACAACAGGGCTGTTGCCTCACTGCTTCTGACAGCAGAAATGGAATCTTTCTGGTGAGGGCAAGTAAAGGAGATTGTTGGTGTGCACCTCGGTCTCTTTGGGCATTCATGCACACATACCTCGATACATTCTTGGATATACACCTACAAATGGATGTTGGACGTGGCAGAGAGCTCCAAGAAGAGTGCAGAATGATGTGAGATGTTACACCTGCCTGAAGTCTCTGTACCCATACCAAACTCTGTATTTGCTCAAAAAAAAACAGGTGCTCTGTCTCTCAGCTTCCCATTTACCTAATGGGGAAGAGCCTTGTGGTCTCTTAGCGCTGCTTTTGAAGGTGATTATATGAAGAGGTGGTTGGAATAGATTGGAAATGAGGAATGTGGCCAAGTGGGGAAGTGATATCAATCTGAGAGGGGGGGAAATAAATTATTTATCACATTGCTTCCTCTTTGGGAGTTCTGGTTTTTTTCTCTCCTGACTGGTTTTTAAATTAGTTTTTCTCCTTGGTGGGAGTGTCTGTGGGAATGAAGGTAAGTATTTAATAGACGATAAACTGTATAATGACTGATTAATATTCACACAAATTAGTTTAGATATGAGAAAAAGACAACTCAGCAAGTCTAATAAATTACTTCCTAAGGGGCTCTGCTTGCTCAGTGTTTGGGGAGAATACACAAACCAAAAAAAAGAAAACCAAAAACCCACTCTGGGATTTTCAAATTACCCCTAGAGACTGGGCACGCAGCTTGCTCATGTTATGAATGGGAATGGAGCATCCAAATCCCTTGAAATACTGGTCCCAATCATGTTGAATGCCTGGAGGAGTTGGTGTCCTGGAGGGAATAATATCTGCAGAGAGTTGGGAATCTGTGCTGTTCTCGCTTGGGGTTTCAGGCTGTGGAGTCCCAACTTTTTAAATAAGCTGTACTGAGAAAATAAACCCAACAAAACCCTAAGTCTGCAAGTGAAATAAGAGTTAGGGAATGTTTCCTGCACTGTACCAGTGAACTGGATCAGATTTGATCTCTAGACAGCTCTCACCAGGACTGGCCCCACTATGTACATAAGTTTATACAGAAGTCACCCCTGATCTGTCTGTTCTGTGTACATCATCTGTCAAAGTGGCTCTGTCTGCTGGGCATCGATGCCCTTTTGGACACATTTATATTTTATGCCATACTTGCACTATGACCAATAAAATATGAAACAAAAATGGAAGCAGGTGCACTAGTTAATTTTTATTTTTATATTATTTGGGTGTATTCATTTTTACTGTTTCATTGTTTTTTCTCTCTCCAAGAAGAGTTTCCTACTTGTTTTCTTTTTTTCTTTTTATTGCTGTTCCTATAACAGGCTGTCTTGGCTCTACATCCATCAGAAATCTTGTTTGGATGAGGCTGCTATGAAACATTTTAAAGTTTAAATTATAAACTCACAGTGAGAAAATTAGTGATGCATGATTAGCTGAAAGTTTTAAATATAATTGTCATATTTTTCATATTCATGCACGGGAATAGCTTATGTCAACTGTAATGTGACTTTTAATATATATTAATAGACTCTGTTGTAATATAGATGGGTTTGTACACCTTTTGGCAGATGGCTGTGATATTAGAGTCTGCACAGTATAAATTAGTCATTTACTGGAAGAAAACAATGCTCGAGCGATAAGGTCGGTTCTGTTAGAGATGCAGTTCCAGCACATTGCTCCTGCAACTAAATTAGGATTAGAAACAGGATTGCATTTGCCAGCAAGATTAAATAAATAAATAGATAAGCTCCTCTGTCAGAAAAGAACCTACTGTTATTACAGCTTGTCCACATCCCTGGCTGTGTGTCTGTCATTTTGCTCGGGTCGCTTTAGAGGTCAGACAAAGCCAAGGCTCAGCTCACCCCTGGAAGCTTGCCTTGGAGTACCAGCTCAGAGCCCCATGGCTGCACACCTCAGGCTGCCTCACTTGGACATGGGTAAGGCAGAAAATGTGAAATTGTCAAATACCAGAGGAGTCAATGCCTGAACATTGTCTGGTTTTGGTTTGTTTTTTTGGTTTTTTTTTTTTTTTTATTCTTGATTTTTTGGTGTTATTCACAAAGCAGTATGAGCTGCTGATGAGTCTGCAAGCTCTTGAAGTGTTTTATACTTCCCAGGTAGTTGCCTGATGACTGATGGGGGTTTTGTAGGAAATCTCTTTAGTGAACACTGCAGGACACTCACCTCTGAGCCGAAATGCAGCAGCTACTTGGGCAGGATATTGCTGTGCCCAAATGCCCGGTTGACTTTCCTGAAGAAGTCTGTAAAGAGGTATTTAAACAAGAAAACCTGTGGCTTTTTCACTGGAAATCTGAACCATTCTCATTCCTTAAGTTCTCAACAGGAGAGGTGTTTTGGCTTATGTTTTATCAAAATGATTGTCAGGGTGCTTAATGAGCTTTGTGCCAGACCAACCGCTCCAGCAACATATGTCTCCAGCAAGAACCTTGCTCCCGCTGTCTGGGCACGCTGCTCTGCTCAGCAGGCAGCCTGCATCTCCCTGCCTGGCATCTCTGGGTAGCATTTAAATGTTTTAGGATGCCCATTTCGAATTAGGACTCACCATCACCATCACATTGAACTAGTCCCTTCAAGCAGTTGCTCTGTAATGCTGGAAAAGAGAAAACGATTTTTAGAACTAATTGTAAGGTGTGAGAATACTGCCTATTTTTTGCTAGCTGGGATTGTGTTTTTCTCTTTAAAAGAAAGTGCAGGAAAATTGTGTTTTATTTAATTCTTTGGAAACATTATGCATTAAGGTGGTAACTAATATTAGTGCACAGTAACTACCTGGCAGGTTTGCACCATGTACTGACATGTCACGTCAGAGTTGCTATAGATGAAGCTGAGTTCTTTGCTGGAGATGTAGCAATTGTAGATCAAGTGATATATAATTTAGTGAGCTTCTTGTTAATTCTATGATGTTATGAAACCTCCTGGGCATGTAATTACTACAAATGTTTGCTTGGTTTTACCACATAGCTTGACATTATACTATAGAAGTTTGTATCTCAATAAAATGATGGCCTAGCTATAAAATGCAACTATTAGGCAGCAAAAATATTAAAGAAATATGGAGCAGACTAAAGGCATTTTAAAAAACACTTTCTGTGGCTCGGAATTGCAAACATTCATCCCATCTCCTGCTGATTACACACTTTGTAATAGCTATTGTTTCCACGGCTGGGGTTTAATTTTCCACAGCACATTGGCAGCGCTGGCGATCTCAATAGCAATCCTCCCAGCAAGGTTGTGAGGGCTGCAGGGAGGACAGCGGGGAGGCAGCATGACTGACAGATATTTTAAGCCTTTTTGTGGTTCAGGATTAGCAAAACATTAATGGACAGACCTGTTTGAGTGGGTGATATGTGGGCTGGCGGTTGCGCTGGGATGTTGGCACCTGCCGGAGGCTCCGTCACCCGTAGGGAAACTGGGGTGACTTTGGGATGGGATCAGTGTCATTCTTCCCTGCAGGGAAAGTTTCAGGTCCTGGTCTCTGTGAAGCCTGGAGGAAAAGTACTGCCAGCTCTCTGATGAAGCTTCAAGCCACCCTCCTGACTGTTGATTGCTAAATCGCTGCTGAGAAGCTTTCCAATTATGCTGGGTGGCCCCACAGTAAAGGCATGGGTTTAAGCTGAGTATTTGAGGGTGTTTGCTTCACTTCCAGCTATTTTACAGACTCCTGTCCTGTCACATAAAGTAGGTGTTGTGTCAGGGTCAGTGGTCTTTGCACAGGGACATGTCCTGCAATGCTGGTTTTGTCTATTCAACATCCCATTAAAACCTTAAATGAGATGAGCTGCACCCTGTGCCAGTCTAGGTGTTTCCTGGAGTCCTGGGTTGTTCCTTTTGAGAGGGAGAAGCGATACTAGAGGTAACAGCCAGCTCCTGGGATGGGTCCTCCTGGTCTGTAGCTTGGTGCAGGCAGCCCTGGAGCTGATTCTGCAGCTAGCCAGAGCCACTCCCAAGCACTCAGGATGCCCAAACCTGTCCTGGATTATAGAGGCTTAAAGTGTTTTGTTGAAAGAACTGATTTCTTTGAGTGCAAAAGTGGTTTTCCTTATGCCCAAGAAGTTGTGTGAGCCTGTTTAAGCATTAGACAAGATGAGAACGAAAATGACTTTCACTCTAATAAAACAGAAGTTGCAAAATTGGAAACACTGTTGCAAAAGAAAAACAAGCAAAGTTAGGAAACAGAATCTTAGCTTTGACTTGGGGCTGGTCAGCAACTGCTGAGGTGTCACCTCCGGATGACGAACTTTGTCTTTGGTGCTGTTTTTTTGGGAGCGCTCGGATTATGAAGTCTGTGAGCAGTGAGAGTCTACCTGGAGATTTTCCTCTTCTTTAATTTTCTGGTGACTCTTAAAGGTAAGAGACATTTTATAATACCTCTCAGAGTCTCCCTGTTTTTTTTTTCCACTGGTTTGAAGGACCTGTTTGTTCTGTCAGTTTGTATTTTCCCCGGTGCCCAGGAGAGTGATAATGAACGTTCATTAGCAAATGGATCAGAGGAAAGTAGAGGGACTTGGGATGCTGCCCTTTTCTGTTCCTCTCGGGAAACACACCAAATTGCAGGTATTTGGTAATGTTTATAAAGCTTATAAGTTGTATTAACAATTCCTCTCCAGAAGGAAGGGATAGGTAGCAGAGAATGCCCCCACCCTAGCCCTGCTTTGCTTTTGTAGTTGCATCTGTCAGCTGGAAAGACATGGAAGAGACAGTGCATGAGCGGAATTTGATAGGTTTCCCATAGAAACAGCAGATCAGATCAATTTATTTTTTTTTTTGCCAGTGAAAGTGATGTCAGGAACATTTATTCTGGCCTTGAAGGATACACTCTGGTGTAGGTTAAGAGTAAACAAGGGCTGAGTCCACTTGTGCTGATGCACAGATGCAACAAGAGCGTGTGCCATCTTGTCTGGTTTAGTAGATCCCATTTATATGTTAAAAAAAAATAAGATTTTCTTGGTGCTGTTAGGCTTTCTTTTTGAAATGAATTCCCCCAGTGTGTCTCAGCTTGGAGAGTTCAGTCAGGTTTGAAACAAATGAAGAACTCGCTGGTGGGCTCTGCCTCGATGAGCTGCTTTTCCCCCCAGTCCCCGCAGACTGCTTGTCACCATCACGGGATCTCCAGTTCCCTGCTCGGTGCTTTGAGACCCAGTCTCTCTTTCATTTCTTCCCCAGTGAGTTACTGCTCCAGCCTCACAAATTCTCCCAAGCCCCCCATCCTGCCTGGCTCAGTGCAGTGCCAATCCCTCACTCATCTGCATTCCCTGCTGTTTTATCTGCTCTCTCCCAGGATCCATACACTCACTCTACATACAACAGCAGCTGCTTGGAGGCCTTGTTGGTGTCTGCTCTAATTTCCTCATGTACTCCTCTTGCTGCCTCTTTTTTTCCCTGAATCCTTTCTCTCTCCATCTCCTTTTCCATCCCCAAGTCCTGTGTTTCTCTGTGCAGCCTCACCCCTTGCCACGTTCTCAATTTGGCACAGGGGGCTTGATGGGGTGACTGTACCCACTGTCGAAACATCTCGTATCAAAACTCATGTAAGTTCTTTTTCCACCATCATTTTCCACCTCCATTGTCAAAGTGAGCCTGATAGGGGTGTTTTCCACAGTAGTGCTCTGTTGTTTCCAGCCTGGAAATAGGTTAGAATCTCTGAGCCATGTGTAGATCAGATAATGATGAGTGAAGACACCTTGCTGGAGTATCTCTGCTCTGGAGACAGGCTGGGAGAGTTGGGCTGGTTCAGCCTGGAGAAGAGAAGGTTCCAAGGAGACCTCCAAGCCTTTTCCAGTCCCTTGAGGGGCTCCAGGAGAGCTGGAGAGGGGCTGGTGCCCAGGGCAGGGAGGGCTAGGCCCAGGGCAATGGCCTTCAGCTGCAGGAGGGCAGAGGGAGAGAAGCTGGGGGGCACAAATCCCTCCTGGGGAGGGGGGAGGCCGTGGTACAGGGTGCCCAGAGAATCTGGGGCTGCTCCTGGATCCCTGGCAGGATTTTTGCATGGGGCTTTGAGCAGGGGGTAAGACTGGGTAGACTCTGAGGTGCCCAAACCAGTCTGGGGTTCTATGAAGGCACATATCTGCTTTGTGAGACCTCAGCAGGAAAGCAGCTCTTTCCCAAGCCAGTCAACCCTTTCCTGGTCTTTGCTCAACCCAGTTGCCTATAATGCTATTCCCAGGCTTATCTGCTGGGAGTAACACAGAGAACAATTCTGTTAACACACATAGTAGAGTAATCCCAATGCTGATCCTGGCTGGGAAAAACCATAAAGCACCACTTGGCTGTACCTGGCCCTGCACAGGAATCTGCTCTGCTGACTGGCAAGAGAAGAGAGAGAAATTTTCTAATAAACCTGCTTGAGATCTGTGTTCTCTTAATCTTGTGATACTTGTGTCCATTTCCATCTACTATACAAACCTGCTTAAGTGCACATAAAAATATCATTTACCTGATCTGCTTTTCAGTTATTGGTGGAAGAGAAGGGAAAAAACCCTCTTTGTGAAGCGCTCTGCCAATTTCCGACGCCGTACAAGCGATACGCTGTAGTTATTGCTAAAGTCTAATTATGTAAATGGCATAATTTAATAACAATTATTAATTCCCAGCAAGTTTTTTCTCTTCTTTTCCTTATTGTTGATGGTTGTCCTTGATAGCATATGTCTTACTGAATATCATAAAATTAATTTTTGTGGAGACATCACATCGTTATGGGGCTGTGAGTGCAGGAACCGTGCAGGCAGAGGCTGCCCAGCAGACCTGTTATCTTTCCAAGAACAAACGTTGTCCATGAGGATAACAGGGAGGGGAGAGAAAACTCACACAGCAGCAAATATTTAATTAAAAGAGCTGCTTGGGCTGGCTAGTTGTGGCAGCAGCTGCTTAAACAAAGATCTGTCCTTTAAATAACTTCAGCTAAATACAGGGAGGAGGATGAGAGTGGAGGGAAAAGCTCAAAGAGCATGTCCTGTATTAAAGAAGTGGTTTTCATTTTTGCATTGCAAGGGCTTTAGTAGCCATTAGCTACTTCTCTGCCTGTTTAGAAATCCCAGATGCTTCAGGATCTGGTTTTTACACTGTTGCCAAAAAAGAGAGAGGAGCATAAAGGAAAGGAATACATCACCTGCCAGCTCACCATGCCTATGTTTCAGATGTGTGAAGTCTACTGAGGATGTCTGCCATTGGCTTTCCTGCAGCCTAGAACAATCCAGAAGTCAGTAGATATGGGGTTAGCTCTTTTCTGGGATTCACTGACTAAATTACAGACATGCATGTGGCTCCCCACTGACACAGGCTTGGCCTCAGCCCTTGCCCCAGGGAGCTGCCCCAGGATGGACAGATTCTTGCAGTTAATATCAGGCTCTCTGTGAGTTCCTGGTGCTCTGCCTTGATCTGCCGCTGTAGCCTGGACCTCTGAAGGGTTTGTGCTGTTCCCTTAATATAAAATAGTATTTATAATGCTACAACCCCATTTTCCAGGGAATAACCTAAGAGCATCCATCAAGCTTCCAGATGTAGTTCAGGTATATAATAAATAGGGTTGTTTGCCCCAAGGGGACGAAACTAATGGACATGCCAGTTGGGTTGGACAAGTGAGAAGAGTGTGGGGTGTCTGTGCTTTTGTGTGTTTTAGGGAGAGCTGTTTGAAATGCTCAGATCTGTAAGGAGTGAAGCCATGCAGCTTGTCTTTCCCATGCTCTGGGGACCTTGGTAGGCTCACAGCTGGCGGTGGGGAAGCGTGAAGGAGCACAAGTTGAGTCAGAGATATTTGAGAGTAAAGTGTATGGAAGGTATTGTTCTGTTCTTGTCTTTTTAATAACATCTGACTGCTCTTAGTGGGTTTTGTGGCTGCTTTCTGGTTAGTCTTTTTAAGGTGCATAATTAGTTATGTGAGGTAATGATAGAGGGCAATAATGGGAATATTTCTATGTGATACAATGCAAATGAGATTAAACAACATGGCCAACAGTATCTGCAATTTCTCAATTTTTTTCTTTTTTTTTTTCCCCATTTAAAAACCACAGAACATGTGTGATGCTATAGAATCTCTATATGAAGTGTGTAATACAGTTTTCATGTGTGGGATGTGAAGAGTGCTTTTTCCCAATGTGTGTGTAATTGATTAGTACGATACATCTGCAGACAGGCTGGTGAGCAGAAGTCACACTGGTTCTGCAGAACACCATATTACAGGCAGGGTGGGTAATGAAGACCCCTGTCCTGCAAGTCTGACATTCAACATTAACATTCTCCTTACAGTTTTATCTATCTACAGCAGATTTTAATAGTTCAAGCAGAATTTTCCACACATAATGTATGTTTTTTGTGAGTCTGCTTCCACTTTATTTACTTTTATTTCCAGCAAGGTGGAGTTCAGGTTTGTCCATCACTGGGATAGGGCAAAATATGGTGATTTTGTGCCTGCTATGTATGCAGTCACATCATGGGAAACCAGCTCCTCCTTTTGCAACAAGGACTTAAGGTTTGGTGGTGTAGTAAAACATGGAAAAGTGGGAATTAAAACACCATCAGGAAAGAGAAGGAAGCACAGTGATGTAATTATCCTTGTGTAGTTAGCAGGAAAGACCTTCAGATTGTTCCTAAACCTCATTTCTGTCTGGTCTAAGGAGATGCTTTACAGAGCTCCTACCAGCTGAAGGAGTGGACTTAATGTTGCCTATTTTCTTTTATGACTCTTTACTCCTGGTACTTAATAAATAGGTGAGTGATTGTTTGTATCTCAAGGCTTTTAGGCTGGTTGGTGCATGTGTATTTTGCTCTCTGCTCAGGCAGAGAGCAAAATACACAATACACCTGCTTGGAGTGAAATTGTATCTCTAAAGATGAACTGTTCCTGAAAATAGAGGATATGTGGATGCAATGTGCCTAAGCCAATATCTTCTGTGGGATCACCTGAAAATGATGCAGCCACTGACAACTGCTTTTCTGCATCTCACCGGTAATGAAAGGGATGATGAACATGGATCCACAGGAGAAACAGAGTTATGAGTCTTTTTTTCCTTTCTTTCACAGCTGCAGTGGATACATTCAATATATTGTCAGCTAACTGTCTTCAGTGTAGTTGATTGATGTTTTGATTCAGTGCTCTGAAAAAAGGCATTAATGGGAGAAGCAACTGTTGCCTCTAAAAAATCACCGGGATCCAGAGCATTTTAAATTACGCTTTTCTCTTGCAATAGTAAAACCACATAAACGAGAGCAGAGAACTGCTGCCTGTGCTCAGAAATAATCTTCACCTTATCAACAACTTGGCTACCCTGAAAGCCTTGGTACAAAATGCTTCCATTAACACAAGCTATTGAAACGATGGCCAGATAAATTGTAGCATTATGCTACTTGGAAAGATGTCTCAGGCACTTCCATTAAGATTATAAACCCTCTCCTCCAAAGATGAATCCCCAGCCAAAAATTTCGTCCCATCAGTTGACCCAGATGTCCCTGCTGGGATTGTAACAGCTCCTGGAGTGTGGGTGAAACAAGTGTCTCGCTTCTGTGGGCTGGCTTTTCTGTGTGTATTTTTCTTTAAGTTTAGTGTTTATTTTTTAGCTGTATAGCTGTTCATGGGAAGGAGGAAATTACTGTAGACTGTGGCATCTAAGGTAAATGCAAAGAAAGTAGGAGATGCAGAATGAGGATGAAATATCCACTCCTCTTGCGGGACTGTGTTTGCTTTAGAGATTAGACTTCCTAATACATAAATGGGGCCAAATACTGCCTTTATTGCCTTTGGTAAATTCTTCTGGCACTTCTTCTTTAGTAAACTGCAAATCCTATTGGAAAGTGGGGGAAATCCCCTCCTGTAGAAGCAAATCCCAATGGATTTGACCCTGTGCCTTGAGAGGAGGCCCTCCCTGTCCAGGCTGAGGATTTCACAATTTGTCCTGCTGTGACATGGATGGTGCTTAACTTGTATCCTCAAATGCTTTCCTGCAGTGTCTGTGGTTAAGTCATTACATTTCACTTCTCTTTGTCTTTTCATTGATTTGTTTATTTATCTATCTATCTATTTATTTTAAGTAATCCTTTGTATGTCTGGTAAAGTGGAAAATGTTGGAAGCTTAATGGACTTGATTTACCAGGAAAATCAAGCGCTGTGTGGTCCTCCACAAAGCTGGAAAAGTTAATCTCTTTTATTACCCAGAAGGAGGAAAAATCAGAGGAAGGCAGAAAGTACATGAGATTGCTTGCCATGAAACTCCCCGTCGTCGTGAGTCACTGACTGCAATGTAAATTAGAGCCACACAGTGTCCCAATGACTCTCCCTCTCTTGCAGTGCTATGGGGCTGAGATACAAGACTAAAGTGGATATAGAAGGAGATTTGCTGCAGTTTTGATGTTAGTTTTGCTTTGGTTTTAAGATTTCATGTGTGAAGCCTGCCAGGAATTTCCTCATGGGATCTTGGGATCATGCTGAGCCTCCCCAGGGTCTGGGAGGCAGAGAAGTGCTGCGAGTGTGCATCTTGCATGACAGGGATAAAACAGTGGGCTCAGATTTAGAATTCTTGATATTTGACAGTATTCACGGGTGATGCACACTGTAGATGAGCCCACCTGTCTGGGATGCATCAGTAAAAAATGATCCCTCATGGATCAAGCAGGAATAATAACTGTTTTCTGCTCTTGATAGAGGTAATTTATTTGCAATTAAATATCCTTTTTTTTTTCTTTCTTTTTTTTTCTTTCTTTTTTTTTTCCTCCTCCTCTCAGGTCATATTATCACCTTGCTGCCAGGTTAGGGAGTTCTCACATAAACCCAAACTCATGCTGTGAAAAATCTCTAAGCAAAGCAGAACCCTCCCTGCTCTTCAGTGGTGCCGATTGCTGTCAGACGGTGCCCCTGGGCAAGGGATTGCTCCCCCCATGAGCACACCACTCTCTTGAATGGACCCCAATATGTGCTGGGTGCTGTAAATTTCCCCCCTTCTTTACTACCTGAGTGAATGCAGCGCTTCTCCCGGGGCAGACTTTCAGAGGAGCCCGTGTGTACGCATCTGGGAGGGGGAGATGCTGTTTTTGCTGAGCTTTGTGCTGGTTGAACAATCTCATTAGAGTCCAGGTCTACAAGGAGCTCTGCCCAGCAGATCCCCTGCCCACATTTCCAATTCAATAGGGCTCTGCCTGGCTTTGTGTCAGCTGAACGATGCTCTGCAGATCAGGAGCTGGGGTAGCTCAGATGAACTGGGGTGGCTCAGACAAACTGGGGTGGCTCAAATGAACTGTGGCAGGTTTCAGGAGAGGTTTTCAGAGTGAGGCAGCATTTCTCCTAGGAGGTGTTGCTTATCTAGAAAGGGTTGGTTTGTTGTTATTAACATGAGAAGACTCATTATTTTTATGTCATTTTGTGTTTTGAACCAGGGAGAATGAGGGTACAAAAGAAAAAAAGTTCCTTTGCTTGCAAATTCATTTTGAAATCAGGAGAATTTGCATTGCCTCAGTTGGCAGAGGTTGGCATTAGGAGTCTCCTCTGAAAACAAACTGCAACCTGCTTTTATTTCCTTTGTGTGTGGCTGGCACGTTGTCAGTCCTGGCCATCCAGCCCAGTTGCTACTGTACTTCGCTTTTATGCTTCATGCTTGACCTATGAGCTGAAATGCTAATTGCTGATGAAAATTTCAATTAATATAAAACTAGTTTCAGCCAGAAATGTGGTAAACACATTTAGGAGATGTAGTATCTCAAGGAAAAACATAATGGCAAATGCCTCAGACAATAGTTTAATTTTTAACTGGCTCGTGTGCTATCTGCAGAGCTCCAATCTGTGCTGGTTTGTTACCAGCAAGGAAGAGTGATTGTCAGAGCATGGTTGCAGGTCTGTGAAAAAGCCATGCTCACAAGGCTTCTCTGTGGCAGCATTATCTCCTGGTGCTGGAATAATTTCTCTAATTTCATTGATTAACAAAACAGGAACAAATGTATGGACATACCTTTAAGAAAAGGAGTTACAACAGATACACATCGGGGGATTAGACTGCTCTGACATCTGTAAATGTGCAGATATATAATCAGCAACCTCATTTTCTGGTGACTTTTACAAGTATCATGCAAACTATATATTGCAGTGAAAAACATACAATCTAAAATTTCATATGGTATTTTTAATATAAGTTGAACTTTAGATTCCTTAGAAACTTCCTAATTAATCATAGATTGCTCAGAAGTCTGGAAAACAGCTTCTGCTGCAGGATGTGATATATACAGCTCAAGCCCACTATCTTAAATCCAGATTTTTCCATGGCAGAGACATTGCTGCCATAGTAGAACTGGGAGAAGATTAGAGGAAGATGAATATAATGATGTGGACTTGGTTTCCACTTAAGGAAAGACTAAGCTGCTGTTTACAGACCTAAACTCATTTGTTAAATGAGCTGATGTAGTGGCCCAGTACTCTCACTGCTTGGAGTCACTGCCCATTTGCTCCACTCCTAAAGGGAACTGGGGAAGGAACAATGTCACATGCAGTGAAGATGGCCAGCAAAGTGGGACCTGAGACCGAAGTGGGCAGCTAAATTACTCTGCTGTAGGCACATGCTGGGGTTAAGGTGATGCTCTAGTTCACTTGGGCAATGGGATTGCAAAGGTGGACACAGGGAGATTGCTCCATCACAAGCACTGCAGAGGGGGAACCCAGAGAGAGTTGGGGAGAGCCATTCATCTTATGAAGCATCAAGTTTAACACTGTACCTATCAAGGGACTTGTTATCTCAGGGGATGGAGGTCTAACTATATCCTAAATACTGAAAGAAGAAATAGGTCCCTACATTTGTGGAAGAAAGGCCCCTTGGTTACTGGGCTCAAAGTCCCCAAACAGATACAGGAGGTGGGAGGATGGATGTGCCTGGAGAGCATCTTCCTGCACTCCCTTTGCCACTTACCTGTGCCTGCCTGTCAGGATGGCTGAGCCAGAGTCACTTTGGTGTCCCCTGGTGTACTGCTTGTTGCTAAACACCGTTGTTCTCCTTAAATCAATACAGATGCTTGTATTTATTCACAGATTTAAGAACATCCATAACAGTGGACTTTGGCTGCAGGGCATTCAGGTTTATGTGTTCCTAATGGTGGGAATAACCACATCAATGGTTATCTCAATTTACTTGTAAGCACCACGTCAATAACGTTATAACTACAGTTTAACGATGTATTATTCCTCGTAAACAATGTTCACAGTTAACGTTTATTTCTTTGGTTATGGAAAAGCTAAACCAGGTATTGATTTCCATGCTGGATTTTCCTCTGAATCTTTACTGCAAGTGCTGCTCAGAGGTGTTTTGAGCTCACAGCAGAGCTGATGGGCTGGAGCAGCTGGTCTCCTGACCGTCTTTGCAGAGCTGTTACTCTTTGAGTAGATTTCCACTATGGATATCCAGGCCTCAAAAGTGAACTTTGTTTTCAGCAGTTGTGTAATTTGTATTAGGTTGGTAGTTTTATCAAGTGTTTTGGGTCTTAAGCTTGCTCAAGACCCCAAATCATCTTAAATCCGGACCCTTAATCATCTTAAATTGCTAAATTTGCTTAAGCAAATCTTCACAGGAAGGAAATACCAAAGTGGGGAATTGCTTAAAGTCTACAGATGATCTTCTGCTGGGCTAAGCTGAGTCTTAGATGATGTTAGGTGGTTTGAGCAGATAGATCAAAATGGGTACTGACAGACAGTTACATTGAAGTATCATGTATTGCCAGAAACATTGCTCAGTCCCACACTGCTTTTAAAAACCAAACTCTTGCTGACATGAGGGGAGACATCCAGTGGAGCAAGTTGGAAAGTATAAGAAAAATCTACAAAAAAAAGAAAAGAAGGAAAAAAGATGTTAGGATAACCTAGTTTTCATGCATTGCATTGGTGAAATGTCAGTAGGGAATCAATTTATTTAGTTTTTCAGGAAGACCCAGGGGCCTCATATTCTCTGGATCCTAGGAAGGAATCTTCCCATTGGCAAACATCAACCACCAAGAAAGAGTACATTTATACTGATTATAAACCACTATTCTGTAGTGGTCAGTCATTGTGTGTGTGTAAAACATATGTAATTTGTAAGAAATATGGCCCTTGTATTCCATGATTTAGTGGTACGTAGAGCTTCGGTCGCTAGATGTGTGATATGAATTAAATCAAATCTGTCAGGTGCTGTGCCATTATATGGGTGGTGGTGACCAAGAGAAATCATAAACCATTTATAGGTGGCTTTTAAATGGTTTGAGAGCATAGCTGCAATCTGCTGAGGCTTCAAGGTGTCTGCATTTTAGGAGTTTTTTTGGGAACAGTTCTGGGAACAGTTTGGAGTAGATACTTTGCACAGATGGATAGCTGGGGCTGGCTGCTTCTCCCAGGGTCAGGGAGATGCTCATATACATCCTCAGCTTCCTCTTAGCTCAGGGTAGGTCTCAAACAGAAATGGCATAAATTGACTTTCCACATGATCAGCACAAACATCAAACTGAGCCGTCGGTCACAGCCGGACAATAGCAGAGCTCCGGCTTGGGGACAGGCACCAGCTGTCACCCTGCTGTGTCTGCCTGCCCGGGGACGTGCCCTGCCCAGCCAACATCTGACTTCTCTTCTAGAAACTGTCCTGGTTTTCCTGAAAAGCTGGGCTCCCAAAATCCCTACTTATTTCTGAAAACCTTGTCCTAGGCAAATTAATTCCAGTGCTTACACTGTTTATTGAATTGAATGCTTTACTGCTACTTGTGCTACAGTACAACGTTTTGCAGCCCTGTTTACATATTTCTTTATTATTTATATTCATTCTGTCACATTTTTAGAGGGTTTTTTATGGTTTGAGAAGCTGAAAGACTGATGGATTACAAAATAGAGAAGGCATAATAGTTGCAATCGTATTTGAAGCATACATTTTGTGGAATAATGTTCAAGGTGTTTAGCTGCACCAAAAACTTTCACTTTACATGTGCTGTTCAGTGGTGTTTATAAAATCCTTGGCAAGATAAATAATGCATAGACTTCTCTCACTAAACCTCCTGAGAGCAGAATTGCATCCCCCAAAAAAATCTTTGTGCCTATGTGCTACAGTCTATTTGGAAGTATTTTACCACGGAAGGAAAAACATCTTTCTGATTTGGATGATTATTTTAATCACCCTCAGCATATGCATCATGGGCTGCTTTTCTAAGAACTGGCAGCATCCAAAAATAGGTGATTGGAGTAGAGTCAAGTGAAGGTTATCTTCTCCCTGCTACTAACACTGCGATGTCAAAGAGCTTTTAGGGGAAAAGCTGTGTGTAACGTTGACACCTGAAGTAGAACGATGGGTCCTTATGAATATTCCTTCTCATCCTTTCCAAACACAAGAGTGACTCTGTGTGTGGGGAGGTTTTTTTCCTGAAAAAAAAAAAATAAAAACATGATAGCTTCATGAATACTGTAGCTGTAGCATTACATTTAAGGCTTCACCAGCATAATTCACAACTTTCTTAGCTCATTAGTGAAATAGGGAGGTATTTCTACTTGTGGCATGGCAAAGTGCAGGGGTGATTAATCCTCTGTGATCCCCAGGGCTCTGCCTGTGTCCCAGGGGACCCTGGCCACTGTCCTGGGAGCTGCTGGGGGACCCATGTGTCCCACAGGGAACACATTTCCTTGCATCATGAGGGGTTTTTTTTTGTCACTTGTTTGCTAGAAGGGTCTGCACAGAGGGGAGGGGAGACTCAAGAGGGTGGAGATGAACACTTTCTGAGTAGAAGTCCTTATCATTATAGTTGTCCCATGAACTGGGGCATGCAGATCAGAGCAATGAGTGTGGAAAGAGGCAGGTGGACCATCCCTGTTGCCTTCCACTCTAAAATTCCTCAGCATCTCTGGTCACTCACTATGACCTTTGATCAGGTCTCATCATCTCTGGGTTTGACACACTCAGCCTCATTGAAGTGGCCTTCAGAGATGATGGTCAGGAAGCTTGCCTTCAGAGGACTCAGTGGTGGGTGCTGCCACCCTGGCTACCCTTGGGCTGCCCACTATGTGTGGAGAGACATCGTTTCAGGAGCTTTGGTGCTCACCAAGCTGAGTGGCAACTGCATTGTCTGGAACTTGCAAGGACACACTGGACATGGTGTGCCCAGTGCAAGTCTCAGCTGTAGGCACAACCCAGCCATCACCCTTGGCTGGGACAGGATGGGGGTGTTGGGATGGTGGGTGTTTGGGTCATGCCTTGGCTTTTCTTCTTCTTGTGACTGTGCTTGAGAAAGAGAGTTCCTAATTAAGCCCTTTTGCTAGTCATTTAACTTGCAACATACGGTATAATTAAATAACCAAATTTTTATTTCTCATACAAGGAAGCAATTTTTACCAGGGTTTTGTTCTGTTATTCTTCTAATGGGGGCCACCCTGAAGGCTGTAGTTTCTAATTACCAGTGGCTTTTATTTAACAATCCTATAATGTATATGTCACTGAGAAATTAAATCTGATTCTAGCTAATGAAAAGGTCAGCCCAGAAAAGTACCAGTATTAAGCTGCAGGAATCCAGTACTTGCATGAATATTTGTGCTGTACAGGACCTATACAAGGACCAAATCTTACATATTTTAAGGAGAAATCAAGTAGCTGAGATTGATGCCATATTTAGTAGCACAATGTAATTTCTCTTGGAAGCACTAGACCAGTAATCTGGGAATTTTGGCTGTCATCCTGCTACTATTTATGAGCAATTTTAATGTAGTAATTACATGTAGGGAAAATTGTTCGCTAGGTTGATGAGCTAAATGGAAATTTAATTTTTTTTTTCTTGTTTAGTTGTCCAATATTTTTATTATATGCTTCTGGAAGCCATGGTATACAATAAAATAGCCTGGAACAGCATTGCTCCTTAGAAATACTGGTGTTTTGAAAGATTTGCTCACTGTAAGTTAAAGGCAGCTCATTAAACAAACAAATGAGCTGTCCTTAGAGCAATCAGTATTTACTATTAACTGAACAGCACAGTAAATAATGAATTGCAGGTAAGGAACTATAGATAAGTATTTGCAGTGAATTCAAATTACTTGATTTAAGCCTGAGGCGGAGAAAAACGAACAAAAAAAATAGAAATGAACAGAGGAGGGGGAAGAAGGAAAAGGAGGAGGAGAATATAATGTTCCTTGTAGCATACATGTTGATTCCTTATGCTGAGGAAAGCTTTCCTTCTGTTATCTTTTACCCCCCCTCCTCTGTGTAAGAGATGCTGCAGCCGACTCCTTGTGAGAACAAAGGAGGATGTGGAACTCCTGGGGAAAAGCAGGGGTCTGCAGCAAGCTCACCAGCTCCAAGGGCAGGGCTGATGTTTTCACTAGTGTCAAGATTTTGCAAGTTGCTCCCTGGCATTTCTCAGACCCCAGGAGAGCGTTATGCCTTGGCACCAGCGAGACCGAAACCTGCCTCTAGCCGCCAAGTGCTTGCTCAGCTTCCTCATTTACTTCTCCAATTTACTTAAGCAGTTAAATTGTTCATTTGCTTGGAACTGGCACGGGATGAGAAGTTTTGGGTTGGTGTTAACCATCACAGGAGTGAGAGATGTTGCTGCCTCAAGTTTGGGTACGTGGCTGTGTTTTCTGGAGGTGTCTGGAGGATGAATGTCTGGTATTGCTCATTTGAGAAGGGGCTCGGGGTTGTTTGGGTGCTGGAGATGTGAGAGAAAAGCAGTGATTTAATCAGAGTCTCTGCAGTTTCAGCTCAGCTGTGGGCCTGAGGCTTGGTAGGACAGTCAGACATGTGACAGCCATACAAAATGCCAAACGTTTGGCAGCTTAAATACATCACCTTAAATAAGGTTAACTGCCTGACACAGGCCTCCTTGTGGGGAGGACATATGTCTCGACCTGTCCGTCTGCTGAGGACCATCACTGTCCAGGCACAAAAGAACGACTGGTTGAGTGGGGTGTGCCAGAGCACATGTGCATTGAGTGTTGGCCTCCCATAATAACCAGTCACAACCAGCATGGCCAGCACAACACCCCTGCTACATCCTTAGAGATAAGATATATGACCTAAAAGCAGGATGCTCCTCTTGCTGGGTAGTTATCCCATGCTAAATACCTCTGCAAAGATGCTTAATTCACGTCACCCCAGGACTGCACCTCGTGCAAAGTGCCACAATAAAAAACCAGCAGAGGTTAAATACAGCCGCAGGGAATTTCCAAGTGGCCTTTTGGAAGTACCCGACTGCAGCAGAGTCCAGCGCCATCCGTCCCCAAGCTCCCACTGCTTCCAAATGCTGGTGCTGTCGGCCCCCGGCATTAGTATTCAGCACAGGGAGAGAGAGAGAGGCGCTAGACACACCGGCTAATTACAGCAGCCTGCAGAGGCAAGTCGTGCCGTACCACATGATAAGGGATAGCCTTTTATTTTGGTACATTTCTTCTTTGCTCTCTGTCACTTTATTAAAAAAAAAAAGGAAAAAAAAAAAAGAAATTGTGAGCTAATGAGTTTGGTTAAGGAACCAAGCTGTTTTCTTTTTTTTTTTCCTTCTTTTTTATTTTCTTTTTTTCCTGGAGTTTAATCTGAATCTTTATAATGCTTTGTGATGTTTGCAAAAAAAAAAGTTCCCACTCCTCAGCCTGCTGCCTTAGCAAGCTGCACACCTGCTGTGGTCTTCGCTCCCCTTCCTCTGCTTGGCATCCTGGCACGGGGATGCTGTGCTCCTCAGAGCTGTCAGTTGATGTGAGGAGAAGAGAGCTTTGCTGTCCCTGCCATCTGCAAGATGCAACACGAGTCAGATTTTTGTGAGCTTAAATAGCAATTGTGTGGCAGAGGGTTTGCTGTCAGAGCCTCTGTTTTATCACTGAGGACACTGAGACTAAGTGTCTGCTAGGACAAGTAAGGCAGGCAGGAGAGCCTGGTCCTGTGGTGACAAGGTGTGAAGCCATGAGGTGCTTCCAGGCTGGGGATGCTGTGAGGCAAGTGTATCCCACCATTGTGCTATGGTGGGATACACTTGCCACACAGCAAGTGTGCTGTGTGGCAACAAAATCAGGGCTGAGGTTTGGGAAGGCCTGCTGCTCACAGCTCAGGGTGGGAGGAATCAAACTGCAGGAAGTACCAACTGCTGCAACCCAGAACTTACTGATGTTGCCTGATTCTCCCTGATTTGCACCCAGACACAACCTGGGGGTTGGCAGCTCAGGCAGAGGATGCCCATCCCCTCTGGTGCCCTTCTGCACCCTCCTGCTCTGCAGTGGGCAGCACTAAGCAGATCAGTCAGCTTCTTCCATCAGCAAACACTTGATGCTTAAGATACTTATAAGACATCTGGTTTTTAGCCTCATTTCTAAATAAATGAGGCTTACATGATTATAGTGTCTGTCTCTTGTCCCCTCTTTGACCAGTTTCAATCTCCACCCAGGGATTTTGGTCTCAAAGACATTTAACTTCCAGAAACTTTTCATGAACTGGTGACCGAGTGAACAGAAATCATCCAGCTAATGCCTCTGGAGGAAGGGCAGCAGCACAACCTCTGAGAGCTGATGTGAGAGGGACCATGCTGGGAAGGGAACCTCTGCTTCATGCCCTTAGAGGTCTGGCAAACTGACCATCAAGAGCAAACCATCATGGGCTGGTGTGTGCTGGCTGAGTGGCTCGGTGCTGTCACTGCTCCAGCTGCAGCCAGCTGTGCTGGGCAAGGGGGAGCATCCCCAGCACGCTGCCCAGGTCCCACCTCCTGTGTGCACATGCCAACTGGTCTCACTGATCCCAGGATTGCTTTTCTGATCCATGGATTAACTGGGTGGTTTGTGCAGAGATACAAAGGCTGTGTGTTAGCCCAGCCATGTGTTGCTGTGGTCATACGACCCCGCTTGAATCACAGCTCACGGGGCCACGCAGGGCTGGGTGGCTGACAAGGTCAGTGTAGTGGCCTTGTCTTCAAAATACCTCTTGTAAAATGAGCCTGAATACTAAATTCTCCTGAGACCAATGTCCTGTGAGTGTGTTGAGTGTGTTAGAAGATGCACAGGTACAAAAGACACCGTATACCAGTTAATGTTCACTAAGATATTGTGAATGATGCTGAGGACTGTCATCTTCCCTACACCCACATTTGTGGAGTTCTCTCTACTTTACTCCTCCATGAATTGCACTTAAATGCTCATTAGAGCAGAGTATGTCTCCTTTTGGCAGGCACCTGACATTTTTTTGCCTTGTAATGCAGAACGTGAGGATGTATAATGGCTTGTGTAAAACCCACGTACAGTAGTTCTGGGATTATGGAGGAAAAGGAGAGGTTTTGTCCTCTGGTCCTTATTAATGAACCAAACTAGATTGTCTCTTTATATACATAAATGAAAGATAAAAGACATGGGAGATTTATGTACAAGGTCATTAGAGTACCAAATTTATCTCATTAGATCTGTTATATTACTTTCCAACTTACAGAAATCTCATTAGGAAAATTTATGAACTGGAATGATTACAAGTATACCGTATTTTAAACCATCTCTATTTTAAGTTGCAAACCAAAACAGAATTACATTCATGTGCTGTAATGGATTTTTACTTTGGTGCATGTATTTTTTTTTTCTTAGATATTGAATGAATGATCTTCCCAAAGCTGGGGGCGGGGAGACAGAAGGGGATATCACATCACTTAGTGCAACTCGTAATTTCGCTGCAAATCCTGAAGTGTTGCCCAAATTTAGTAACCTTGCTAGAACCAAGTTACTATTCCAAGCTGACATGGCTGTTTCTTTTCCTCTCTAGACTTTCAATTTCACATCCTTACATCTGATTTGAAGTGACGGTGAGAGGAAGCATAAGGTATCTCTCATTCTGTTTGGACTCCCTGTTTACAGAAGAGTGATGGAGATGCTATTAAGCACAAAAGGGATCACCATATGCCTGTTTTTCTTTGCATTGAGTTTGGCAGCAGCTATTGAAATACCATTATCAGGTGAGTTGTAGGTGTTCACAGAACACTTTTGCTGTTTTGATTTGGTATCCTTTTTTTTTTTTTCTTTTTTTTTGTTGAATTTTCCCTGTAGGAAAAAAAAGAAAGAAATCCTGCTTTTTGGTTGTTCCACTTTTAATTTAATTCTGCCAGAACATGGCCTTTGGGAAATTCAGATGTGATAAAAGTGTAAACTACTTTGTTTGGACCTGATTTAATCTAACAGTAAACTTCTGTAATAACATATATCTGATGTTTGCCATCCAACACACTGCTTAGCTCCGAGGCTTTGGATTTGTCTTTCACATAAATTCCTCATTTTGGCTCGGAATCACCCTGAAGCTTGTTTGATGTACATGTACCCTTACTTACTTGTCTTGCAACCTGCTGGTTTAGTCTGAAAAAGGAGCAGGTGTATGTCTCAGGGCATACATTACTCCCCAGAGAAGTATTTCCTACGCCTCACATACTGCCCTGGGAGCACCCCCTTTATCCCTCCCTGGCTATGATGCATTCAAACAGCTCATTTTACACGGTTGGTGTGGTTTCAGGACACGTGTAAAATATGGGATGAGGCTCACAAGAGACAATCCAATAAAAACCAGTGAACCCCACTGCCTGGAATACAGCCCAGAGCTCCTAAACTTTGCATTTTTCAAACATAAATGGATCAGGAGGATTAAAACCTACATTTTTTTGTGTGTGTGTGTGGGGGGGGGGAAACCACAACAAAGAAAACTTGACAATATTGAGCTTTGATTAAATTATAGTGGAGTTAAATAGACAAACCTAAGGAAAAAGAAATGTAGGATCTTTACAGAGCTTTGGGTGCAGTGGCCTCAGAGCAGGACACTGTCCAGTTTAAGGACATCGTGTGGACCTGCCATGAGCTGTCAGCAGTCTGGAGCCTGCCAATAGCTCTGGCTGCAAAGGAGAAGGCAATCAAGCAGGTTTGTGGGTTATTTTTCTTAAGCTATCCAGATTTGTTTACTAGCATTTAAAAGTAGAAGTTTTTTTTGGAAGGAGGTACCACCAAGGCT
This sequence comes from Heliornis fulica, assembly GCA_013399135.1. Taxonomy (NCBI): domain Eukaryota; kingdom Metazoa; phylum Chordata; class Aves; order Gruiformes; family Heliornithidae; genus Heliornis; species Heliornis fulica. The sequence continues at coordinate 721,317 of VXBZ01010013.1, read as the reverse complement.
CCTTGTGTTTAATAAAGCAAAAGTGGAGCTGCGACTGCGAAGCGCAGGACAAACTCTCTGGGCATCCACTGTTTTTAATTACCTACACAGGGGAACCATCTAGCACTTAATTTCCTTTAATGAAGCATTTTATATTTTAATAGAAAGGAATTATGTCTGATCAGTGGAGCTGGTGGGCTTGGAAGCGTTCAGCTTTGAGACCACACGGTATGGCAAGACACTCGGTTTCACTCCAGCTTTGAGCTTCCTGGACTTAAAAGAGAAACCAAAGAGCATTTTAATTTTCTTCCTGGCTGTTTATAACAATGTAATGATCCTATTATCCCCAGCTCCACTGCAGGGAGCATTCTCCCTCGTGCAGCTCCGTTACACAGGCATCCACAACACTTTAATTCCCTTAGAAGAAAAACACAAAACAAAGTTAGTGGAACACCATTGCATGACGGGCAATGGCTCTGCTCTGGCTGTACCCTGGAGGGGGTATTCAAGTCATCTTTGCATTCCATGGATTTCCTGGCAGTTTTATGGATGGAGAGAGCAGTTTGCTACTTCACATGTATCTGTGTCTGGACTGAAAAGCCAGTTTCTGCCTTCACCGCTGAGTTGTTTACCTGCCTACACAACCAGGCTTTGGCTTTTGCTTTGGGTTTAGCATGGCCCCAGCTCTCCTCTGCCCTGGACAGTTGGGTCATACATGAGAGTGTGAACAGGCAATGTCCTGGGGCAGTTGGATGAAGGTAATCAGCGCTGTTGAGCCTTCCTCATGCTGCTGGGGCAGTACCAGTATTGAGCTTTGGGAGAAGGGACAATATTGTCAGTGCCAGGAAGGAGATGTTGATCATCCTCCTCTTTAAGGCAAGCCTTGCTCTTTGTAGGAGTAAGGCAATTCTGAAGAAGAAAAGACACAAGCAGAGCACAGTTTTGCTTAAATGGTGTTTTAACCTGGTACTTTTTTGTGTTCAGTTGAGCAGCTTCCAACCATCACGGAGCAATCTCACACCCAGGTTGCCTACCCTTTTGATGAGGACTTTACAATTAAATGTGAAGCTAGAGGGAACCCACACCCCACGTGAGTACTGCTTTCAGCAACACCTCTTGTAGATGGTGAGAAAAGCTCCTGTCATTCTTTGATGGCCAAATGTACCAGCTCTCTTACAGACACAGCTTTTTTGCAAACCTCTAATGCTGTTCACTCTGTGGCTCCTGCTTTCACAGCTGGTCTCTGTTGTTTATTGTCCTTGCCTTAAGCTTTGTATTCTTATTGCATGTCACAGTCAGTTATCCAAAAGTCAAGTGTCCAAGAGGAAAGTCATGCCTGGTAGCTAACAAGTTATAGTGGCAGAGTGGTTGTTTTATCACCCAACTCTCTCCTCTTTCCTCAAGCTTCTCCTTTTATCTTAGTGGTGCACTTCTGGTCCCACACCAACCAGTGTTCTCAGAGCCCTCTGTTCTGGTACCTGTCCTTTGTAACTCTTGTATCATTTTTCAGCTTTAACTGGACTAAGGATGGAAAACCATTTGATTTATCATCTGACCCAAGGATAGTTGCAGCTAACAACTCTGGAACATTTGTGATTCAAAACCGTGGAATCATCACCAATTTTCAAGGGAAATATCGTTGCTTCGCATCCAATGTGCTGGGAACTGCCATGTCAGAAGAAATTGAGCTGATTGTTCCAAGTAGGGGCTTTTACTTTGCTTTTGGTTTGTTGGGGTTTGGGTTTTTTAAGATGAAAACTTTGATTCCTCAAATTAAATAGGATGGAAATAAGGTGGTGAATGGTAAAACATGTGCTGTTTGTTTTTCATGAGTATAGGAAGGAGAAACTTTGTGCTCCCTGGAATAGTTTTATTTCATTCCTGGTTTTGAGGACAGAAACCAAATCCCAGTGCAGGACTTTATACAATACCACTGGACTCTCAACTCCTTACAGGTTCCCAAGTGCTTGCACTGACACTGCTTACCAACTTTAATTAATACAAATGCAACTGGGTAGATGATGTACATGTTTTCCCAGATACATTCATTTGTAAAAACATTTATTCTTTCCTTTTGCTCTCAGTACTGTCTGCCTCACTTTGCCTCTAGAGGCTGGGTTACTGGGTAAATTAGGATAGACTTTTTAATCACTGTCTCAGGAGAGCTGAATGTTCAATGAAAGAAAGTTGTTATTTGCTTTGACTTGACTATTTAAATGCCTTTATAAAGCACTTGCTTTGCCTTTGCCATAAAACCCGTAAGAATTCTTTTCTTTGTATTTGTACTGCTTAGAGCCACTATTTGCTCTTGTGATGCTTCCACTTTTAATACTCTTTCTGTAAAGGAGATACCATAAATATTAATGAGAGTTGTAGTCTGGCAAATTCTCTTCCTAATCTGATCAGAGGCGATTTGTTTGTGAGCTGGTGCCAGCACATCATGAAGCTGCAGAAATGGAAATATTTGGAGAGAGAAACAAATAGCTGCTCTGCTGTTTTCTCTTAACTGCAGTACCATTACCAAAAGACATTAGCTGGGCATGAAAGACAGAAACAATTATATCAATCATGAAACAGTTTTAGAAATATATTAAAAATGGAAAAGGTATTGGTCAATAAGGGGACAAGAAATCATTGTCAGAGAAAACAAAATCAGTTTGAGTCACATCAGTTGGGGAAGTGTTGTTAAAGACAGTCTGTGAGTTTTTGGGGAAAGTCCTGAGTTAAATTTGGAGTCATCTCTCCAATACCAGAGAAATTTATTTGATGGAGAATGAGGAATTATGTGACAATTTCACTTTCCAAAGAGTTATTGGAAAGGAAATGCTGCTAAGACTTGTAAGACTTTAATATTTCAGCTTGGCAACCATGACTGAGTGCCCAGAAATTGAGAGGACAATATGGTCTCCATCTCAGAGCAGGCAACATGAAAGCAGAAGCTGAGGGCAAGGGTGGGAGAAAGAGCAGTTTATCACTGCAAAATAAAGAGTGATGCAAGTGTTTGAGAGCTCAAAGGGAAGTGATCCAACCAACTGTGAGTTCATTAGTCTGATGTCAGTAGCATTCAGGGATCAGTGTAGATATAGGGAGCATATTAAAGATCTGGAACTGAATGGGAAATAAGTTTAAAAATACAGGAGTGAACATCAGTCATCCTAGAAACTTGTCCTTCCATCATTAGCAGAGAGGGAGAGTAGAGGGGGAAATGGGTGGTCTGAGGGACCAGGTTTGTAGATGTGGGATGAAATTTGCTGACACAAGGTTTAAGGTCCTGATACAACTGGCTTTGTACCTATACATTTAAGCACTTGTAGTTGGGAAATAGCATAAGAAGATGAAGACACAATTAGTCATAAATTCAGGATCAGAAGATATGAAATGAGAAAAGAAATGAGTCAGAACATTCCTAGAGGGTGCAGAAAGGACAAGAAATGTCACTGGGAAGAGAATCAACAGTGCAGTGCGGGGGTTTTTCAGACTAGATTCTGCATTTCCAAGTTCCTACAATATTTTTTTATCAGGGGAACTGAAAGGACTGGGCACATGTGGAATTGGTGTGCCCACATGGCAGGGCCATCTTCACAGTCTTCTCAGCCTTTGTAGAAGCAAGAGATGGCCACCTAGCTACAAAAGTCCTACTTCTAGCAGGTCAGTGCAGATGATTCAGGCTATGAGAAAATTGCTTACTAGTTTCTGTCTTGGGTTTGGTTTTTTGTTTTTTTTTTCATAGGAAATCATCCTGAGAATTATTTTAGGCATAGTCAGGGTGGGAGAGTGATGGCACTGTGGTTAAATTGGAAATGAGACACAGGCCCTGGGAGAGCTCCTGGGAAGGAACTGCTAGCAATGCCATATAAATGTCTTCTCATGAATGCTCCATGTGGAAGACAGGATTTATTTTCTTTCCAGCCAGTTTTATGGATTTTATTTTTCCTTGGGAAATTCATTTCATGTTGCTCTGTATTGCATAGTATTCCCCAATGCAGTGGCTTGGCATTTGGGGGGGAATTGCCAGGATTACATGTATTGCTATGCAGTTTAGTGTCTACCAACTTGCAGTTGCTCCAAGGGAATAGATTTCCAAAGTAGAGGAGAACTGTTTTTAGGACAGCAAGGTGAATTTTGCTAATTTAATGATGTAAGCTGGATCCACAGGTAGGACTGTGAAGCTGATGTTAGTGGGAATTTCAGGCAGGAACAGGAGAGTGATGCAGTTACTCAGAGCTTTAGACAAGAAATAGTTATTTACTTTGGAGTCTGGCCAGGGCAGTGAGGTTAATATGACTTCTCTTAAGCAAAGTGTCATGGTATCATTAGTTTTCAGAAGAGTTCAAGACATCAGTGTCATGTTTCAGTGAAGAGATGTCACCTCCAGCAGCAGAATATTCTGATACTCCTTTGCTACTGAAAAAATAAGATGCTTAAAAGTGGAAAACAAGAACAAGTTGATATCTGCATCTGGGTTTATTGAATACATACTCAGGGCAGATAATTTTTGCTCCTGATGAAAAACTGTCTATACTAGCTTGAGTAGATATTAAATATACTGGGAGTACAAGTTAATTAACAACAATTAACAACAAGTTAATTGAGAAGTTACAAATGTAGTTGCTATCAAATATGAAAGGAGTTTTTGTGCTGATATATGCAAAGTCCCAAATCCAGGAAATAAATAGATGGTACAGATAATGTATTAGAGGGATTTATGCAAGTCCCACACCTTTTAAGGCACATTTACTTATATTCATACTCTTCTATCTGGTGCAATGTAGATGCTGCAAATTAAATCAGGATTCAGAGAGTAATAGAAGACACCTTTGATTTTCTAAAGTGCTGGGTAGTCTACAACTGTACTCAAGTGAAAGAGAGCTGCTGGTGCACAGATCCTCTGTAAATTAGGCAATCACTGACACAGAAGAGTTTGGGATAAATTACCTCTATTCACCCACAAGTTTTGAAGCAGAGGCTGGTACATGTGAGATCACTCCATGCATTCATGATAACGAAGCAGAGGTGGCAATGCTTTGCCAGCTGTATTCAAGTAAAATGTAAGCTACTTGGCAAGTCATTGTGCCAATGAAGTGAAGAAAAACCCAGCAAGTCAGACCAGGCCAGGCTTTTTTTCATAAATTACATTTAGACTGCAGAAGTAGAATGCTGGGTCTGTGAGTTTGCTACTGAAAAGGAGAACAAAACACTGTTTACTCACAGTAGTCATTCCAGGAAGGCAATAGAAATGTCAGCATAAATGGTCATTAAATCTCACCTACATAATGAAAATGCCACACCTCCCTTGTATATGGTGACATTAAGGAGAGTGGGGAAGGATGGGGTCTGAGCATCTCTATATGTTTGCATCATTTACAAAGTCCAGATTGTTACATGCAGCATGAAAATGAATTTAAATGGTGAGAACATAGACTTCAACTCCCCTCCTCCTGTATTTAGGGAATCTGTTGCTTGGATTCCTGAGTAGGCCCATGGCCAGAGGAAGGAGAAGTTGTACAGCTTAAACTTCTTATTTAACTGTAATGTAAAAGACTCTTCATGATAGACTGCACAAGTTTTATGCTCAGTATTTCTAAAGCCACTGCCCTGAAAAAGGAAAGATGTGAGGATGGAAAGAGCCTAAATATAAAATTAAGCAGTGGCTGGCTGTACTGTGCCAGTAATGGTAGTTCTGGAATTCCCAAAGAAGGCAAAACCTTTTTTAATGCTTAAAAAACAGAGGTGAACAATGTGAAATACATTGATATAATTTTATATATCGATATATTGGAGGTCCCAATAGCCCTCTTTGTGGAGGTGTTCAGTGTAGCCTTTGTAGAAGAGAAAACAGAGACTTTGCAAATGATGGGAATACAATTTAAACCTAACTCCAATATCAGACTGAATAGACTCTATTTCATATAAGCTTGATACACTTACATTTGTGTGGGGTCACAGTAGCCAGCAGTAGGACAAAAACTAAACTGTATGACAACATGTGCCAATAAATAACTTAGTAAATCCAAAGGAATCCTGCTGGGACTGGAGACCCCCAAATCTGGTTGCTGTATTTCTGATTTGATACTGCTGAACTCATATGGAGACTTTATGTTGCATTGTGTTGGTCTCACTCCTGCTGGCTTTCTGTTGGGATACTGCTTTACAAGCAGTGGGGAGGGACCCCGCTGCCTTCCTGAAATTTCTCTCAGCCAACCCAATTTACCAGTGGCATTTCAGCCTAATCTCAAGTACAGCTCGGTCATTAAACTTTGAGTCACCCCAGGGATTAAGCAGAGCCTGATTCCTTACACAGATGACTCTGGACACTGATAATCTTCCACTTCCATGGTTTGCACGCTGTCAAGGCACTGCAATGCTGGTTTTTTGGGTCTTGTACAACATTTACAGTACAGCCTTGTCAGGAAATATTACTTGGGCAGTGAAGCCTTTCCCAAACCTTTTTTTTTGGTGGGCTTTTACAAGATGTCTCCATAGCACAAGTCAGGTGTGCAGTTTTTCATCTTCCCTATGGCTGTTTTTCATACATGCCACTTGATTGCATGTGTCCTGAGAGCTATCCTGCTGGCACTTCAGCAAGCCTTTCTCAGAGTCATTAAATAATGCTGTTCTCCCCTGTGTTATGGATATGTGAGAGGTAGCACTTGGAGCTATGCTGGATTCTCTGTCTCCTCTCATTATATCTGTGTGTGGGGAATTGCATGAAAGATTGACATGACAGTTTGAACAGTACTGCTGCAAAGAGATCAATTGGTTGTAAATTTTCCAGTGTCCATGTGCTGCATTGATAACTCCACACAGTATTAAATACTTCCATGACACAATTAATCTTGTATGATACTTGTGAGCTCAGTTAAGCTGTGATAGTTCCTGTGATCAGCCAGAAATCGGTAGTGATTGATTCTGGAATATTGACTAATTAAAACAGATGAAGACTGAAAAGAAGAAAAAAAATTGCCTCTATATATATACTGAAGACAGATGTGCAAGAGCCAAAGTCTAATGTGGAATCAGTTTGTAGTTTTCATAAATCTCCTAATGCAGAATTCAGAAGCAGTTATTCTTCTCATCTTTGAGACCTATGGGAACCCAGCAAAAAAAAAAAATACACTTGTCAGAAGGTTTGGTTCAGGGATTCATCATGAAAGTTGAATTTTCCTCCCTTGCAAGACTTCAAGGGTTCATAACACTCAAAAATTATGTATCAAGAGGAAGATCAAAGGTTTTCAATGTTTTTCACAGTGGATGAAACGAAAAAAACAGCACGAAAAACCTCAGAAGCACCAAACTGTATCTCAAGCACCTGGGGTTCAAGTTGCTGCTTCCCCCTTTGGGCACCAAAGGCAGACATCTGGGCTTTGCACTGGAGATGAGTGCCTGGGATGCCAGCTAATGGCACCAAAGACCAGGATTTTTCACTGCTGCCTGGTGGGAATTGCTATCTTTTTGTGGAATTCTTGGCACCCAACTGAGATTTTGGAGACCCAGATTTAGTTGTGCCAAACGAGGCAGAAAATGGATTTGGACAAGAGTTCCTGATGTCATAGATGAGTGATCTCATGGTTAGTCTATTTGCTGGTCTCTTTGTTGCCTTAGTCAGAAATCTCTTAACCTTCACCTGATCCAGCCTTCTTGAAGTTTTGTTGAGAGTGCTGTGCATTTGGAAACAAATAACCTTTAGACCAACAAACTGGCTTTTTCCTACTGGAAAAATGTTCCACCTCTCCAGCAATGAGTAAGTGTTTTTTACAGGGTTTGAAGAGTATAACTTATTGAAAACACTGGATTTCAATATACAGTTCCCTCATTACCTGACATTTCACCTAGAGAATGGGTAATGCTTGTTAGGCCCATTTTGTCTCTCCTAAGAATTCGTAACAAACTAATAATCTTTCTGGGGGTAAAACCTATGCACAATCTGTGTCCAGACAATCAGTGTTACTGAACTTTTATGTTCAATAACTCTGCAATGTAAAAAGTCTGATTTTCAGAGTCCTGGCTATGCATTGCTCACCCTCCTCCATGGGTTTGACTCTGGTGATGTGACACTGCAGATATCCTGTGGAGCCGCTGGACCAGAGATGCTTCAGATTGTTTGTTCACTGTCATGACTTGTCATGACTTGAATGCCAGGGTGCCAGTATTTGCTATGCCAGTTTATTCTGCACCACCAGGATGCTTTCCTTGGCTGTTTAATTGCTCTTAATTTTGCTGTTTAAAGCAGTGTTGCTTGAACTGAAACTTTTGCTAGTTTGAACTTGCTTGGAATGAAGCAGAAGACAATGTCTGCCCCGAAACTCATAGCTAAATTCATTTAAGGAGTGGTTGTATTCTGCAGACTAATTTCTTTGCAATAACTGTTGAACTGCAGCTTGCTGGTGCTTGGTTTGGTGTGGGCACCAGCCCAGCTCTGCTTCCCTTCTGCTCGGATGTGCTCCAGTTCTGTTTTGGGCTGCTGAGACTGCCCAGGTTGCCCAGATTGGCCAAGTGTGGTTCAGGCTTTGAACAGCCTGCTGACATCAGTGCTGATGCTCTACATGATTAAACAAGTCTTTGAACCATAAGTTATTTAATCTATATATAAGCCCAAATAGTGCAGCCCTGTGTATTCCATCGTGCAAATCCTGAAGGAGAAGCTCACTGAAAAAACCTGCACATCAGGGAGAGGTTTCACACCTGAGGGGATGAGGAGACAATATAGTCTTTAAACCAAAATTCTGCTTCATGGGATTCTGGAGAAGGATAAGAATTGGGACAACTCCAGGCAGAACATGGAAGTGCTGGCTGATGTCTGTCCTTGCCTGCATTGACTTGCTGTGGTTCTTGGGAACTCCTTTTTAGCCAAGACTTCTGAGAACACCCTGCACTCCTAGGCTGGTTCCTGACATCCCAGGAGCAGCCTGGGACACATCAGTGCACAGTCCTAGTCCTCTCTGCCCATCTCAGCCTTTGGTTTGGTCTGGCTTTGAGCTTTCCCTTCCTGAGAGTACAAATAAATGGACAATGGAAAGTGTTTGGAAATTAATGCTTTAATATAAAGCCTAAGCAAAGCTCACAGATATCACAGACAGCACCACCATCAGCTGCCTGACTCTCAGTGCTGCAGCCTGCAGGCTCTATGAATGAAGAATATTAGCACAGATTTCTTACCTGTAATAAAAGACATTGTTACTCTGCATGACTGTGTATTAGCTAATTATTTAAATTGCAATTAAAGGCAGACAATGTATAAATGGTGTTAAAGTATATTAAGGGGGGGGGAGGAAAAGGCAAAATTTCTAAAGGCAACAACCAACTTCTTTGGTTTTGTACAGGTGTACCAAAATTCCCAAAAGAAAAAATTGAGCCCCTTGATGTGGAGCATGGGGATTCCGTGATTTTGCACTGCAACCCCCCAAAAGGCATCCCTCCTTTGCATATCTATTGGATGAACATTGGTAAGTGAATAATCTTTACACAATTCACATGAGGAGACTCAAAACATTTGTCTTCCAGAGCAGTTTCATTACAGATGCATAATTGATGGGAATGGTAAATGTGCCAGTGCTTAGGAAAAAAAAAAGATCTGGATATTGAAAAACAAAACTGAAAAGTGGAGAATGGAGATATGTTTTTACATAACATGAAGTTAAATTGTAGAGTGCATTGACCCAACATATTAATAAATGTGAGATATCAGAGTTTGCACATCAGTAAATGAGTCTACCAGTAATGAGGGCTGCTGCATTTACAAGAGAGAAGATAAAATGAATAATTACATTCTTTCTATCATTGCTATTTTCCTCTTTTCATAAACTAATGGTTGATTTATGATACTAAGAGAAAAACCAAACCAACCTGTTAGGTATGTGTCATGAGATCCTTGTGAGTTTTCTATCACATTATTCTTGTGCATTTGTGTTCTGAAGGAATTACTGGCTCTTGGGAAGCAAAGTAACTTGGATTGCCTCCATGATGGGAAGGGTTTGTTTCTGATGGTGACCAAGTAATTGCAGAGACAGGATGCCTGGCTAAACCCTTGATCTTATAAGACAGCCTCTCTACTCCTGACATACATATTTAGCACAGACCTGCATTTGCCTGGGTCGGCAATGAGACAGTACACCAACCTTAGTTCATACTAACACTTCTGGGATGTAATTTGTAGTTACACAAGAGCAAAGTGCTTAGGAGACTGTCTGTGAGGACCAGCTCTAAATGGGCACCTCTGGATCCTCATTACAGGTCTTTGCAACAGGGAGACAGACTGGAAATTTCCTTTGACCTGAGCTGGAGCTTTGTACTGAGTATTGTTTTTATTAGAAATTTTTCATTATAAATTATTTTCATATAATTTGCATATAAATACAGTATTATATTTGAAATATTTATTTCCAGCTATCAATTGTATGTTGAATATTGCTAAATAACTGTTGGTTCTGCCAGGCCTTTGCACTGAAGTTATACTCTCTGTCTGGAAGCAAACATGACAGCGGAGCATTAGCAGTCACGTTGGTGAAACAGCTCAGTATCATTACCATATCATAATTATTATTTCTTGCTAGATTTGCAGCACATTCCACAAGATGAAAGGGTCTCCATGAGCCTTAAGGGAGATCTCTACTTTGCAAACGTGGAGGAAAACGACAGTCGAAGTGATTATTGTTGCTTTGCGGCGTTTCCGAGGCTGAGGACGATCGTACAGAAAATGCCAATGACACTGAAGGTTTCCCGTTGTAAGTCTGTGGATAAGTATTTTCTTGTTTCCTATTGTTTCTTCTTCAACACATCAGTGAATGCAGATGTGTGCTCTGTGTCTCTGATCCAAATCTCTCCGAAGAAAATGGATGTTATGGTGCTTATTGCTTCAGTATTAACCTTACTCTGAGGGCTAAATTCAACTGATAAAAGCTTTTTGTGGCTGTGAGGCCCCAGAAGTGCCCTCTTCTTCCTCCTGTTCTCCCCACAGTGAAAACCAATGGTGCATTAGGGAAATCTGCTTCTCTCCCATCAATGGATGGGACTTGGCTGGGTCTTGAGGCCATCTCCTCCATGGGTGCAGACCTGCATTGATCTGGTGAAGCGATGCAGTTGGGAAGGATTGTGCTTTCCAGGATGCCTTGAGCATCATAAATGGGGCATTTCCCATTTCCTTAATGAAATGTCAAGTAGGGAACATCAAATTTAACTTATATTTTTGTTTGTTTTATTCTGTAGGCTCCAAGGGTCTTGTACAAAATATGGTGCTGGGGGTCTCAATGGGTCATGTGGTGTTTGCTGTCCTGTCACCCTAAGTGAGCATGTGTTTTTGTGTATACCTACCCACTACAGTATCAAACTGCTAAATCGAGCTGTGTAAAGCTACTGAATATGCAGGGTTTACAGGTAGAAGGCTTACAGGAAAATAACACAAATATCAGAGAAAAAAACCTCCAAAACAGCCTTTTAGGGCACGCTCTGAGCTGCGTTAAATCAGCAAAGCCAGACAGAAGCCGATGGAACTAAGGCAGCTTATACCAGCTGGAGGTCCAAACCACTTTGCTTGAATCTCCTTTGGCTGGAATAGTTTCTGGTATCACTTGTACCACTTGCTGAAGGCTGCCTGTGCCCTTAATATCGGTCTTCTGTTTCCCTAATTCTTCTGACCTTTCAGGCTTATGCAGCTCAGAGCGCCAAGGAGATTTTTCTTCATGAATGAAAGCCTAATATTTAATATATGATTTTGAGAGTTTTCTTGTTGGGATAAAAAAAAAATATAAAGGATTAGTAGTGGGTTTGTATCTCTTAATACTCACTTAAACCATATATTGGGATAATAATTGTGAGACAAACAGTAAAATGTGGTGTTGCTCGCTGTAGCTTTTCGACAGGGTCCAGTCCCACACACATGGACACAATGATAACAGGAATACAAGTTGGGGTTGAGTTGGAGCTGCTGCTGCTTAGCAAAATACTTTGGTGCATGTGCCCTGCCATAGAAGGCAGGCAAAGAAGTGAGTGATAGACTTAATGGTTTGTGTAAACTCAGCTTGAGACTGCCCAGTCTTCTCCATACCAAGTCTCTCTTGAGGCTTTCTCTTGAAAAAATGAAAAAAAAGACATAGAAAAATGCAGGCAATAAGAAAAAAGAGACTGGATAAATTTTATAAAATTTCTTTATAATGCATTAGTGATTTTTTTAGTGTGCTAGGTAGGTAGGATGAAATGATCATTATATCACCCATGAAGTATTTCATAGAATACATGTCTTTGAAGGATTTTCTTCATATTTTCAGAAATTTGTTGTTCATCTCTTGTTTTACTTTATTTTTTTCATTTTTTTTTCTTTATTTCATGGAAGAAATTTGGGGGGAGGCATGTTTTTGTCTTGGTTGGTTTATTGTTTCTTTTGATTCTCTATCAACTCTGCATGTTTGAGTTTGGTTGTCACTTTTATTTATTTCAGTTAAGCATGCTAATGACTCAGGCTCACCTAACGCTGCAGTTACTAAGGGTGAGTTGATTGCATCTGTTATTCAGCCTTTAAAGTGAGACTCTACCAATTGACATGAAATGTGAGATGCTACTCAGGAAAAATGAGGAAAAAAAAAAATCACAAAAGCCTTTTTATTGTGACGGGATGGATTTAAGTGGTCCATGGAGTACAATTTGCTCATCTCGTAGTTTTTGACAGAAACCTGAAGGGATTTTAACAAAGAGGTAGTTTTCTTACCTAAGAACATTCTCATTTCATGATGGGATGTAAGTAAGGAGGTTGATGTTCCTGGTTTCTCTTGTTATCAGTTCAGAGGAGGATCCAGAACTGGATGCTCTGAATGTCCCTCTGGCGGTTACGATTCTGGTGTTAGGTACATAAGGTTTGAAATGACAAATTCATGTCTAAAGCATCACCTGGGGCTGCAGGGTGAGCTTAAGGGGTGAATTCACAGAGCCTTTTGTGCTCTGTGTTAATTGTCCCCATAGGCATCTCTGCCTCTGTGGGAGGTGGTTTTCTTTGGCCATAGGTGTCCCTGTCTGATACCACAGGTGAGCACTGACACCAAATGCTTCTCACCATGGCAATTCACATCCTCCCTTGCTCTGAGTACCACTCTCTCCTCAGCACTATCCTGGAAATACTCTGCTGAGGTTTATGCAGCAACATCATAAGTCAGGATAAGTCAGAAGGCAGCTAGTTGTTATTTCTGCAGTTCTCTACCCAGTTATTTTTCATTAAATTATGTAAAAATGAGATAACAGTTTTTTCCATGTAATCCTTGACTCTGATTTCTTTGGTTAAACTGCTCTGAGAACCCTTGTTTTGTTGCAGCTCTGAGCCTCACAACAGAGATTGGTAGAGATACAAAGGAAGGGAAGAGAAAAAAAAACAAACCAGAAAATATTTCAGAGATACATGGATTCTTTTACCAAATCATCCATGACTGACTATTTCTGAGGAACTAGTATCATTTGGGGACATTTTTATTACTGTGCTAATTGTTATTATAGTGATAACTGGATAACCATTTAACTCTATGCATATTTCATCAAGAAACCATTGTTTGGCAGGCTGGAATAAATGGTCTGTTGAAATCAAATGCAGGTCAATCTTGTTTTATTATTTTAAGAGACTTCCTTACAAATTGTATCTCCATTACTGGAGATTTAATAATTGTAGCAAGAAGGACAATTCTGTGGGATATTCAAGCCAGGAAAGATAAAGATGATGGAGGGTCCATGCAGAGGGTGGTGAACAGCAGAAGATCAGCAGATGAGAAGCCCTGATGAAAAGACTGGTATACCAAGACTGTCTGAGGTGTGTGAGAGAAGAGCTGCTGCTTGGAAAGCAGGACATGAGACCATAGGAAATGGAGTTTCACCTTTACACAAGCACTGCTGCCTGATGGTTTTACTGTAGATATCTTCTGACTGTAAGAAGAGGAAATAGGAGAGTTCTGGATTGGTCTTATGCCTAATAAAAAAGAAATTTTACAAATTGATGTCCAAAACCTTCTGACAGAAGTTATGTTTGTGGCATTTTTGGAGCACAAGCAAAGGCTCTGATATTTCATATTTAACTTGTTTTATTTTATTTTATTTTTTAGCAAATTTTATCAAGGAAAGAAAACCCAAACTGCTGATCCCTCCTGAAACTGCTGGCAGTAGCTCATCAGTCACTGTCATCAAGGGAGGCGTCCTGCTACTCGAATGCATTGCTGAAGGGCTGTGAGTAATGCACAAAGCTGCACAAACTTAATCACTTTTTGAAACAGAATTGAAGAAAGCAAGCTGTATTAAAAATTATACAGCTACAAATGAATATATCTACCCACCCATACCTTTTAAATCAAACCCCTATGCAGAGTTTTCTGAAGCATGAATACTCCTTGTAAGGCATCACAGAGCTAGCATGCAACACTTGGGTACTTGTTATTACTATAGTTTATAAACAAGCCATTAAAATCTTACTGTGGTAAGTATTGATTATTTTAATTTTTTTTAAATTTTTATACTGTTAAAAAACCCCAAAACTATCATGCAACTCTTTTCATTAGTACTACTTTGGAGATGTTGAGAAACTAAACATCAGAATTCAATATTTGTGGTTTGGTTCATAATCTTTATTTTCTAATTTCTAGTTTTTGCCAATTCATTTTTGGTTCAGTGCTCAAAAATTATTCAGTCTTTAAAAAAAAATTATTCAGCTCATGTTTTTAAAAGCAAAGCTCTTGAGTGATGTAATACAAGACATCCTTTAGGGGAATGCCCCTTTGAGTGACACCAGTGGAGTCCAGTTGCAGTGGGAGATGCTGGCTCAGGGTCAAGAGTGAACCAGTGCACTCTCTGTGGTCTGTTCACCAGCATCCAGAATTTCCATATAAAGGACTTTACTTCCATGATGTTCTCAGTATCTCGAGGAACAATGTCCACAGTGACATAAAACTACAGCCATATATATTAGTCTAACTATAAAGGAATAACTTCAGCTTTTGTTCCAGTACCATGTTCTTTCACTGGGGCCCATTCCTATGTATTCCTCTGGTGTGACAGGGATGTCTCAAGCTTATTACTGCTGTTAACATCTGCATTGGAACACTACTCAAGCTCTAGTCACGGATGTGCCTCTACTAAGCATGGCAGAACATGTCAATCACTGTAGTAGTACAGAGAAATGTTATTGTAGATAATATATGATGGGCAACCAGATTAGTTTTGCTCCTTATCATAAAATAACACAGGACAAAGTAAGTGTAAGTAGGCAAAGGGAATGGCTAAATAAATGTGAAGCACAGTCCTCCCAGTGAAGCTGTGAATGCCTCTCTCAGCCCAAGTTCCTGCTGCAGTAACTCAGACAGACATAATCTCCACTTTGCCCCCAGCCCACTTTCTCCAATTTTTACTGTGTGCTTGCAGATGCAGTAGCCTGCCCCAGAAGAGTTGTCACCAGAGAAACAGATAAAATGAAAATCTCTCCAACCACTAAACTCACAATGAAAGCACAGTCACTTTTGGTTTATTTATGATAGAGCTTTTTGTTGCATGGAGCCTTAAATCATCATCTTCTCCTGCTGTATGGTAGAGCAGCCAACTGAGCTTAGCAGATAGATAATTCATATCAAAGGCTGTGCAATTATAACCCTTCTATAAAATCCCAAAATCAGGGTATTTATCTGCCTGAACAAACATGTTTAGGGTATGTTGGTTTTGCATGTGGGTTTGAAAGGGCATTGCTCATTTAAGCTGGCAAGCTTATGCCTCTGCAGTTGGTTGCCACTGCTGAGAGGAGGTGAATTACTTGTCTCTGTTGGATTCACTCCAAGTATCTGCAGGGAGTTTTAGTCCCATGTTGCAACACTTCCTTGCGGGTACCCATCAATTCACAGGCACACAAACCTCCACAAATCCTCTGCTGGCAGTTTATGAGCTTTGCAAGGTACTTCAGAGGCAAATTGTTTTGGAAATACACAAATACGAATTTTCTTGTGCAAGAATTAGTATCATGTACAAAAAGAGAAAGTCAAGTGATGGATGCTGTTCCTTTGGGAAAAAGAAAAGTTTTATTTCACTTTAAATTTTCCAAGAAACTTCTGATTAATCTTTTGATTTATTTTTGAATGAAAAGAAGTTGGTTGTTTTTTAAGTAGTTACCTTTGAGAAAGACAAATTACTTTTTTGATAAACTGACATTTTTCACTGAAAGCCTTCAAAAATGCAACCTTTAAACCAAAATAAAACACTATTTTATTTTATTATTTTTTTTTAAATTCCCATTTTCTGCAGAAAAATGATCAGCTTTGCCTAGATCTCTGCCAATCTATCCCACCAAATGTCCACAAGCCACAGAAGCGGATAGACTGAGCCAGATTTCAAATAACTAAGATCAGGGGCAACCAACTGCAAAATAAGGAATTAAGTACGTTTCCAATCTGTCATTTTTGAAGACTTATAATCTGAGAAATGACAGTGTTGGGAGGGCATTGCCTCAATACAACACTAAGGAGACACAGTTTGGTGCAGGAGCAAGACAAGGGCTCTTGCAGGAAATAATAGGATATTTGCACGGTTGTGCTCGTTGCTCCTGGAGAACCATAATTTGTTGGTACCTGAGGCTTTGAGTAGCTTGTGCCTGGGCATTTTGCCACAATAACAGATGGACACAAGAGTAAGCAGATATGACACTCTGTATGAGTGTCATGTATGGTGTTGGGGTCATGAAGCCCAGCTGGGAATGTGCAGACAACAGTCTGTCCCGAATTTCTTTTCCACTGCCATTTGCTTTCTAAATATGTATGGAGTGTTATCAGCTATCTCTGATGGTTGGCCACCTTTCTAACCAGGCAGGACACCAAGTGAAGTCACTGTAATGAAGTCTTCACCTGAGGCTCTGTCCTCATGTGCCCTTTTGGAGTAGGAGGAAAGGAGCTGCCTCTCCAGCAGCCCATGCTGGTTTGCTTACAAGGAATGCAGCTGCATGTCCTTGCCTGGTGTTGGCTGTGAAGAACCTATTCACAGGGATCCTTCAAATCAAGCAGTATGGACTAGTTGTAGTATTTTAGAAGGGCTCAAAAGACTGAAACCCTCACCTTGCATACTGTGTGCATGAACTTGAGCAGCTCTGCTAGCATGAAGCACTAGAGCAGTCCAGCAGTCCACTCAAAATCTTTTGTCTTTCTTTTTTTCTTTACTATCAGCCCAACTCCTCATCTAAGCTGGGTCAAAGTCACTGGAAACCTGCCCAAGGATGAACCAGAAACAGAAAATTTTGGGAAGATACTGAAGATAGACCAAGTGACAGCAACTGATGAGGGAACATACCAGTGCACGGCAAGCAACCCCATGGGCAGAGTGAAGCACGAGTTCCACGTTCACGTGGAAGGTGCTGAGTACATTTCACTAAGATTTTTGGTTTTGAATGGAGAGGTGGTCAAAGGGAAGTGCATAAGGACCATTTTTAATATAGCTTGGTGAGAAGCATAAAATCAACTCTCTCTGACTTACTGGTTTTGGAAGGTTGTAGAAAGTAGTACTCTTCATTTATTTATTTATTTTAAAACATAGAAATAATGCATTTTCTCCCAAACTATGAAGGTTTTACAAAGTGGTAAACTTTGTGAAAATTATGGATGTGTGAGCAGATCCAGAACTTAAAGCTGTGAGATACTCAGAGTTATTGATTAAATGTATTGTATTAATCTGAAATTCAAACTAAAAGATCTAATTATCCTACTTGCTCTTAAGGAATATGAAAATGTTAATACTAGGCCAGATCAGAGGTACATTTAGCTCAATTTCCTTTCTTTGGCTTCCACCAGAAGTGAATGTCAAGGGAGGATTGTAAAAATTCAGGGAGCAAATATGGTTATCACCTCTCTCTTCCCTTCCTCTACGTGCTGCTTCACTTTGTATAGAGTCAACCTGAGCTGAGAGTGGGGTTTATGTTTCTACAGCCCCTGAAAAGTATCACAAAAACTTAGGAAACAACAAAAAAAAATACTTTTGATTATTTTATTTTTTTTAAATATATATAACCCTCTTTGTCATTCCATTGAGTATCCAAGGCCCCTTTCACCCTAGCCTGTGTGCTTGGAATACTCTGACAGCACCATCCATAAGCAGCCTGTGGGTTACTCTCATGGTATCACACACTTGTGGGGTGGGTGGTGCATCCCTGTGCATGAGTGTACACACAGGTCTGGTGGCTGCACAGGGTGAGTGCTGAGTGCTGGGTTGGGCTAATGAAATGGAGAACATGGCATGATTTTGCATTCATTGGCCATCTTTTATTTATGTTGCTGCCAAAAGAAGGCAGATTCATGAAGCCAGCCAAGACACCTTCCTAACTGGCATCTTTCACGGTGCCTGCTCTCCCTCCATCCCCCTTTCTCCCATCCCTCACTCCCCAGACCTGAAGGTATGAGCCCTTCACAAGAGGAATGTGCACATGCTCTTTTCAGGAGCAAAGCAGAGCTCTGGTGAGACTCAGCAGAGACAAGAGACCTGCAAAAGCATCGCTGCTGCTGCAACTCTGTCAGCAAGGCTGCCCATAAATAGCTACAAAACAAGTCCTGAAGCATCTCTGAAAAACTTGCTGAAAACATTTTCTCGTTACTGATGAAAAATGCTCCAGCCTCTGCTCTGCAGAGGAAAAAAAAAACCTCACAGGCAGCATTAAACTGTTGGAGTCTGCCAACTGCTTCATTTTAATCTGTGCTGCTTCTCACTCTGTGGTCACAAGGAGTCCTGACAGGAGGAAAGGCACTTTCACCTACCTACTTACTCTGTGTTTACTCTCAGCTGTGGAAGAGCCTTTTCTCCCAGTATGTGATGAATCATCCCCATTCACTTGATACAACCTTGTGTCTCAACCTGGTCTTTCCCTTCCTGGAAGTGTGGCAGAGGGGGATACCAGGACATGGCAAGTTTTCAGCTGTGATGGAGGGGAAGTGCTGAGTCCTAGAAATCATTCCAGATGGTTTGGAGCATCTCTGCTGTAGCTGAATATTTTAACAATCTGGCTACGATTTTCTCGGCTGTAAAAATTGAATCTGTCAAAGAAATTGCAGGAACTGCAAAAAAGTAAAATGCCAGAGAAATAACATTAATTAAGCAGTTCAGAAAATTGACCCCCTTCTCCCCCAGTCTCTAGAGGGAGGAAAGCTTACTGGCAAGTTGTTGTTCCTGCTCATTAGAAAACAAGTATTTAAAAAAAAAAAAAAAGGACATAAATTATCCCTCTTTAGCCATTGCAATGTAAAAAAATGTTTTTGTGATTGCTTTTACATTAATTTTCCATATGTGTAACCAACAATGGGTATGGTCACTAGCAGGAATTCTTCCTACTGGGAGTCATCTCACATACAGGGTGTCAGAGCTGGGCACCTTCATGGCTCTTGCAGCAGCTCCTGTGTTGCACACTCAAGGGCAGAACTTGAGTTGGGGGGAGTGAGCATTCATTTCCATTGGTTTCAGGGACACAGGGCATCCTCACACCCAAGAGGCTCTTATCAAAGGGTGCATGTCAGGAGAAAAAAATTAAACATGGGAGAAAAATTGTCTCAGTTATTAATCACCAACCATTCTCAATCTATTTCTGGTGTGTAAATCAGGGTTTTGCTATCGTTTCTGCACTCTGTTACATTTTCTGTTCTTTCTGGTATTTGAGGATCTCAAACCAATATCCAAAGGACTTCTATATAACAACCTTAATTAATGATATTTGCATGCAGCCCACTTACTAATCCTACAATAGTCAGAGGGCAAAGATTCAGGCAATTATTACCAAGCCTATAAAAATATTCAGCTAGCAAATTGCTTGACAGTTTGAGCGTTTTAATCTCTCTTTGCAAGGAAAGATGTAGCCTGGAACATTGGAATAGGCACAAAACCCTCATTGTTGTTATTAGAATGTGAAAGAATTATTTAAAAGGAAAAAATAATGACACAATTCTAATTGTTGATTTTGAATGTTTATTTGGCTGTTGCATATAATCCCCCAATCCCAATGTAAAATGCACATACAACCTCAAAATCTTGTCTCTATCACAGCACCTGATCTAATGCTACCTTGATCTTGACTGAGGCTCCTAGACTGTTTAATAGAAATAATGATTAAAATAGTGATTAATTATAGTAATGATATAATAGCTAAGGGCCTTTGTAGTTATGTCTTGTAATATTTTCATTACTCAGCTAGACAAAAATAAAACAGATGAAGCAAATGTGTGGCATCAAACTGTAGGTCTGTGTTTCACGGGAGAACTGCTTTGACTGGAGTGCAGACCCCAAGGTGGTGACTGCATCTGAAGCTGCAGATGATGCCACCAAAGTGGGATGGATTGCCAGCCCTTGGGAAGACGTGAGGAGAATTTGAAATGATCTTGCCAAATTGGGAAAATGGTCTGGAGTAAAAAGGATGGGCTTCAGTAAGCACAAGTGCAAAGCAATTCTCACCAGGCAGCACTAATTGGTTTCATAAGCACAGGATGGGAAATGTCTGGTTAGACTAGTCTGGAGCACTTACTGGCTTGAAAGCTGAACACAGCTTGGAAATTGTAGTTTTGCAGAGAAAAGCCTCTGATAACATAACATAACATAACATAACATAACATAACATAACATAACATAACATAACATAACATAACATAACATAACCAGATTTAGGTTGTGCACTTCATCAAAGCAATTTAGGAGAAAGCAGCGAGCGTAGTCAAAGAGCTCAGAAACATGGCATTTGATAAAATATTGAGAGATTCATTTAATTTAGGAAAGAATTAATCTTGGGAATGTGCAGTAGCCTTCAGGTGCACCAAAGTTTCTTCATAATAGATGGTAACATATTGTTCTCCTAGTTCCCTGGGGACAATGGAAGACAGCAGTCGACCTAAACTGCAGCAAAGCAGAGATATTCATTAAGCATTAGAAATGTGTTCTAGTTCCAAAGAGCATGGGAGGCTGTGAGGGCTTGGATCTATCACCCATGTTTCAGGTGTAGATAATACTTCTTTCTTGCAGAGGATTAGATGCCCATTTTAGATCCCTTTTGGTTTTGAACTTGTCATTATATTTCTATAAAGATGCAAATCTCTTAATTAGGAGCTCCACATATATTACTCTTACCAAGAAGAATATATTAAGCAGTGAAATATTTTCCATATTATATTGTTCATGCAGATTAACTATTTGACTGTCTAACCACTGTTTTTCATAGTTGCTAAAAAAATCCATGTGTTTTGTTATTCTTTATACACTTGTAAGTAATATGGCATATCTGCCACCCAGAAAAGAGCCTTTCTGTGAAATTACATTTCTTACTTTGACAAAATCTCCTTGCCTATGGCTTTGCAGCTGCCTCACTTTCCTGTGGCACCCACAGCAATTCCCATGATAACCAGTGAAATATCTTGTCTTGAGTACTGTCTTAGTAACAGACCTGGTGGAAGGAGTAAAAATTCACCAGGACTTTCAGAAACCTTTTCACCTCCACGCTTTTGACCTGTCTTTTCCTGATGAAAGCATAATGTATATTAGAGAAGAGAGCAGGAAAAAGATCTGCAAAACCAAAATGTTCTGCTGCTTGCAGAGATTTTTTTTTCTGGAGTCAGATAAAAGGAAATGTAACAAGCTTGGTCATGTTCCATGCTGCACTATGGGAGGGCATCCAGCATGGACCAAGGAGAAATCTGTACTGGGTGAAGGAAATTCAAAGATGTTGTAATTTGATATAAGCTTCAAAGCAGACAGTTTTACTTCAATCTTTAGCTCTTGCTTAACAATATCTCTTCATGGGTGCTCTACTGTGGAAATTATGGACTTTGCCTAGAAGCTGTTGTGTATCTTCAGGGGTGCTATTTTAATATATCTTTGTGAATATGAGCAACGATGCTCCAGTTTAGCATATCACACTGATAACATCTGGAGATGCATTACAGGGAACAACTCTGCTAATCTTCATAGTGCTTTATAAGCATTAACTAATGAATCCTCATGTTTCCCATACATTCTCTCATCTTTCTCAAATAGGGCAAGAGGCTCAGTGTTCTGCCCAGAACACACAGGAGAGGTAGTGTTAGGTCTGGAATTAAAATTTGGAAGTTCATGGCTTCTCAGGGAGAGGTAATGATGAATTCAAGGCTGTGTTTAGGTTGAGGCTGCTTGCTGAATTCAGGGCAGGCAGGATCAAGGACCTGCATTCAAGTCTGCAGAGAACAAAGCATTGATCGGATTAATTTCTGCCCTCCCTCCCCCACTTTTCCCTCCCTTATGGTTGTGTTTTTCCAATACTGTTCGGGTACCTCATGCTTATGGGCTGCTTTGCAGAGGAGAGGGTTTCCCCAGAGCCACCCCAGTTTAGCTGGCAGTTCTAGGAGAGAGAAGAGCTCAGCAGCACACACTGCTGCTCCTCTACCACCACCTTGTGGGCAACCTTTCTGGGCTGCTCCTCAGGATGATGGTTCATTCCCAGTTTTCCTCGTTCCTAAATAATGTTACAGATCAGCCTCTGAGATGAATACACGATGGAAAACCAGAATATATGGTGCATTTCCCAGAGCAGATGGAGGTGCTGCACGCTGCTGCTGATCTCAGCACTCCTCCTGCATTGCCATGTTCTGCCCTCCTGGGCAAGTGGATGGAAGCCATTTACTTGTGGCTAGCAGGAGGGATTTGAGCTGGATGGATGTTAGCATCTCGTCTGAGTTGCTGGCACAGTCCTGCCTCATTTCACAGCCCACTGTCTCCTGTTTCAGGGTCCCTGCAAAAATGCAGACCTGTTTGACTCCTTCCCCAGCTTCTCATCTGCTTTGTATTTGCTTTCCACTTGGACAAACAGTGTCCATTCCCTACACTTTCTCCCTGACACATTTTACAAAGTCTGAAGGACAGGAATGGATGTGTGCTGATGCTCATTTTACCTTCTGGAACGTGGGCTTGCAAGAAATACAGTGAAGCTGCACTACAGGCTGCGAGTTGCTGTCTGGGAACTGTTGGCAGCGTTTGCCATCTCCTGGAGGACCACGGCAATAGCAGAATTAGCCATGTCTCGCTGTGGTGTCTGATACCTTGTCCCCTCGTTGCAGAGCCTCCTCGGTGGATCAAGGAGCCCGAAGGTGGTGTTTACAGCGTGGGGACAAACCTGGTGTTGCTGTGCGAGGCTATCGGCAACCCAGAGCCAAGCATTCAGTGGAAACTCAACGGCATGCCCATCGACAGTAAGTAGGAGGTCCAGCACCCTCCTTAAGGTGGTGGCAGGGTGGGACATGCCTGTGTGACACCTGGTCAGGGGGAACCCACAAATCCTGGCACTCTGATGCCTGCTTTGACTCCTGTTTAGATGTGAGTTAATGTGGGGTCTTGAAGAGATTAGGGGTGAACGCTGCAGGGCTGTGGAGTTGTGGTACCCTGTAATGCTCCCATCCTTGGGGACCTGGTATAGCTTGAGGGCTAGCCCTTGAGGGCTCCTGGTCTTTGTGCTTCTGAAAAAACAGGAGGCACTGTGTGGCTGAGGAGCACAGGCCCTGCTCTTGGTGTAGCAGTAGTACTACTACCACTTAAAAAATAAATGACTGGTCGTTGGTGCTCTAGAACACTTTCTTTAGGCCAGGGGACTTCTGGCAAGGGCAGTGCTCTGGAGCTCACTCTCCAGCTGTTGAGCAAGGTCCTGCCTTGATCCTGAAGATGTGCTTTGCCTTTGACTTTCAAGCAGTGAAAGGAGACTGTGAACTCCGCTGTCGTGGTGTTTTCTCCATCTCCTGATACAGTCTGGGCCTTTCCAGGTAGGACCTTCAGAGGGAGAATCTCGCCCAGAGAGATCAGCCTTACCAACCTCCAGCTCCAGGACAGTGCTGTGTATCAGTGTGAGGCCAGCAACAAGCATGGCACCATCCTTGCTAGTGCCAATGTGAACGTCCTCAGTGAGTACACTCCCAGTGTTCCTGTTTGTGAGAAAAGACCTAACTGAAGTGTCCTGTTCTGCTGCTTGGATGCCTCAGAACAGCTTGGGGGTTGTAACCAGGGCATTGTTCTTTTGCATTGGCCCCAGATTTTAAGAAATACTTTGTCCAAACTAATGCAACATGTCTTATCATGGGCAGTATTATATGCTTAGTGTGAGTGCTCATGAGCTTTGATATACTCTTTATTTTAAAAATGTTGATGTGGATGAACTCAAAACCCACTGGGGGCTGAATTGTGATGACAACTCTGATTCTGAAATATCAAGTGTATTGTTAATTTTCAATTTCAGTTGTGATGCCTGCTCTTTGAAGAAAGGGAGTAATTGTTGAATAAATGAGGTCTCCAGAGTAAGCAGAACCAGTTTTCTCACCTGAAGCACGTTGATGTGTCATGTTCTGCCACGTCCAGCAGAACAACCACCAGTCAGTGAAGCTTATGGGAGTTCAGTTGCTCAAGTGCAGTGAAATCCCAGAGAAGTGGACAAGCCATTGACCTGTGCTGGCAAAGGGGATGATGCAGGGACACTGTTTATATTCCCAATTCTGAAATGCAGTGCTGATCCTTTTGTATTCTCTCCTGCAGACATTGCTCCCTTAATACTGACCTCAGATGGGGAAAACTATGCCACAGTTGTGGGTTACAGTGCCTTCCTCCACTGTGAAATTTTTGCCTCACCTGCAGCAGATATTAGATGGTAAGCTGCTGAGAACTGATGTTTTCATGTGAAACACCTACATACAGGCTCTGCAAACACTGAAAAATGTGCTGGTTATTATTGCTGTGGAGTTAAAACTAGAAATCTGTAACAAAATCACATTCTGAGTGTAAATGCACTTTCAAGAGCCCTGGAGAACTGGTTTATAAAAGAAGTTCAGGAAAGTCCTGGGTGAGACAAGGGCTGAGGTGTTCATTAAACCAAGCCACACTGATATAGCCAAATCCCACTACAGCTTCATCAGCCTTACTGTAACGTTGGCACTCGGACACGTTATTGAGGTGGAAATCTGATGACTTACAGGACATATTTACCTGGAAACGGTTCCATACGGCTGGAAATCACAGGATTGTCATAGCACTTGACAGGTGCAATAAAATTGCAGATGACAGCTATAGATTCAAGCCTCAGCCAGACTCAGTTAAAGACTTTGCTAGACTCTGTCAGTGTGCCTTGGGTTTGCAGGAAGCTTATGTTCCTTTATGATTTGCTGCATGTGGGTAAAATGACTTGATTGCTGAGTGACAGAGCTGAGACCAGCTCCCCAAATTCCTTGCAATATCTGCTAACCAAAAGAAATAACAGTTCCTGCAGTCCTAGAAATAACCCATGCCTATTTTTATCCTCTTTAGGACTAAGGATGACAGCATAGAGCCTCTTTCAACGTTACGCTATGAGTTAAATAAGAATGGCACCCTAGAGATCAAAGAAACAAAGAAGGAAGACTCAGGCTCATATGCCTGCTGGGCTTCAAACTCTGTTGGAAAAAGAGCAATCACTGCTAATCTGGATATCAGAGGTAATGTCCTTCTTGTGAACAGAAAGACCTTTGGCATCTGCTAACGTGCTGTATTTATGAATTTTCAGTAAATGAGTAAGTACTTAGTCCATGATACAGATTTATTCTCTGAGGCTGTAAAGTCCCAGTATACCAAGTCCTGAAATTATCTCCATTTTCCTCTGTGATTCTCCATGCTCACACATGGTATTTACTTTCTTCTTGACACTTCCAGAAGCTGCATAAGCCACCAAAACTTCCCCTTGATTTTCCAGATCAATTAACTTTATTGTCTTCAAAGGATTTTCCCTCTCTCTTGCCACCACCCCTGTTACACTCTGAGCAGGTTCTTGCATGGCCCTGGGGAGTGCAGAGCCCTCCCTGCACTGATGGGCTCAGTGTGTCCTCGTGGTGACAGACAGGGTCCTTCCATCACCCACGGCCATGGGATTCCTCCTTCCCTAAAGCTACTTCCAGCCTGTGGATCTGTAGGTGCATCCCAAACTGGATTAATATGGTAACAGAGCTCTGGGACAGGCTGCTCAGAGAGGCTGTGGAGTCTTAAGAGCCTCCTGGACATGATGCTGTGCAGCCTGCTCGAGGTGGTCCTGCTTAAGAAGAGGCTTGGCCTGGGTGACCTCTAGAGGTCCCTGCCAACCCCCACCTTTCTGTGAACCCCCAGAAAACACCAAGGACCTTGCAGCAGGATGGGGTAGGAGATGCTGCTGGTTTGGGGACTTTGCACTGGGCCCATTTATGAACTTGGCATGTATTAGTAGATAGAGCAAAAATATTCCTAACTGAAATGTGTTTGCTTTCAGATACCTTCCTTGAGCTTTATTGCTTTTTTAAGGGATTTACTTGGTTGGTTGGACAGCAGGGGTTTTCCCCTGGGGAGAGGGGGCTGTGATGGCACTGGAGAGCTTCTGTTGAGCACACAAAGTTTTTGGGGTGCCTACAAATATTTTTAGGATGTAGGACTTGCTAGTCAAAAACCTGCTTCAATACTCAATTAGCAAAGTCCTCAAAAGGACTCAGCTGCAGGTTTGCTGTGACATAATTGAGAAAGAAACAGTCTTTTTGTGTTCTATTTCCTCCCACTCCATTTGCTTTGTAAATTTTACAGTGATGATAAACATGAAAATGTACAATGCAACTCTCACAGAGCAACATTTCCCAGTAAAAAGAAATTCTGCCAAGTGCTTTCTTCTTACTTATTCATCAGTTTCTGCATTCAGGTTAAAGTCAATTAAAAGAACAAACTTGATTGCAATAATTTTTTTCTCACTTGACTTTAATAAGCTGGTAATTTTTTTGGATCACTGCCAAAGCTTAATTCAAATGGCAATTGGACATAAAAATCATATTCAAGCTTTTTTATCATCCATTTCATGACAGTCAGCTAACAAGGACTTTCACCTGGGACAGGGTTTTTTTGTTTAGTTTTTGGTTTCTTTTAGTGGTGGTGTTTTTTTCTGGAGCTCTTTGATAAACTAAAATAGAAAATTTCAAGACAGAAAATTAAATTGCAGGAAATAGATATTTCAAAACTGAAGATATTTCACTTGAAATGTTTGTATATATAACAGAAAAAGACATGATCATTGTTCTTAGAGCTGACTATATATATGAAGTGCTTGGTGCAAATTTGATGTAATAGTCTTCCTCTCCTAATCAAAGTGTTTTTCTCTGATCAATCAGATGCCACAAAACTTGCTGTTACTCCAAAGAACCCCCGAGTGCTGAAATCCCATTCGATTTTATTGAAATGTCAGTCTGAGTATGATTCACACTTGAAACACAGCTTTAAATTATCCTGGAGGAAAGATGGAGATGAGCTGCCAGTCAACAGCACAGAAGATGGCAGGTGAGCAGGGAAGAAACAAGAGTTTTCTTGATCTCAGCTGAGGAATGCTGCATGGTGTGGGAGCATGAGTTTCAATAAACATGAGACTTAATAGCTTGAAATGCAAATTTATGACTGAAAGAATTCTCCATGTGGTATGTGAATAGATCTGCATTTTATATACATACAAATACAAATGCATCTGTATGAGTTTTGACCTGTGGCTGGCAAATGATTTTGTTTTTTTTTTATTTACTCTCACCATTGCAGCAGAATATTGCATAAATTTTGGTTCAGTCCAGAAATAAAACCCTAAATACAACACAGTTGCCTCATGTTTGGTTTTGCCACTTCAGCAGAATTATTATTTTCCTGTTTTCTTATACCTATTTGGCCAGTGCAAGTCCTAGCAATGTTAACACAAAGTAAGACCAGGTCTCTGGGATTCTGCCTAAAGTTGTACACATTAAAAGCAATGAGTTTTTCCTCCATATGAGTCAAGTGCAGGCTGAATTTTGCCCTACTCTTGTGTTTCCATTGACCTTAAGGGGATGGAGATCAGCCTTTATCTGATATGAAGGGTCCCACAGTGGGCAACCAGATGTCTTTATTATAAATTTCCACAGCAGAGAGATGGTTTCCTAAATGCTCCAATGCTGGAGAGGTTGAAGATCCTGCTGAGGCCACGTAGTGTGGGGAGATAGCGCCAAGCAAACACCATATCCATGACAAAACTCATGTCCCTGGGTTAATGCCAACTTCCCTGGTGCATTGAACTTTACACAAGTGGGTTGGAATTGCTCAGTGTTACACAACCCTTTCAAAAATTCAGACATAAAGCCCATGTATTTGCCTCATTAACGGTGTGCCAAAAATCCCATGTTCCACACACTCAACTGATGCATATCAATGTGGCTCCTGTCAGACCAAGTGAGACATGCCAACTTCCAGCCACAGGGGCTAAATTACTACAAAATACAAATAATGGACTACAGCACAGTGTGTAATGCAACTAGAATTACATTTGGAAATAATAGGCCTAATGTGCAATTATGTTATTCATAGTGTCCTGTTATCAAATTTTTTTATGAACAGTTTTTCAGAGAACAGTGTCCATCTGTCAGATGCTTATCTTACAGATTTTTCTCTTTCCTATTTCTACTTGCATTTCCCCCCCTCCTCCCCATGTAGGATAATTCTGGACAGGGATACACTGTTCATATCAAGTGTGACACAGGAGGATCAAGGAGTTTACACGTGTGTGGCTAGAACCTCCCTGGACAGCGTCACAGCCAAATCACAGCTCATTGTCCTCGGTAAGAGCAGATCTTCCTGCCATTCAAACAGCTTGTGGGGTGTATTATGTCATTGCAGGACTTTTGCTTGTTTTCTTCTTCCACCCAGTTCACTTACAGAACCTTGAAAACCCATTTTCATGGAGGTGTTATGTACCTCTCCCTCGCTTGCCTCAGATGTGTTATCCTTGGATCTCCTGGGATGGGGATGCTGATGCAAACATTTTATTTGTATGTCTTCAGTTCTTTGTTACACATGAGGCAGCCTGTTCTCACAGAATCACAGAACATCAGGAGTTGGGAGGGACCTTGAAAAATCATCTAGTCCAACCCTCTGCCCCCCCCATCTCTTATCCAAGCTCAAGAGACCCAGCTCCCTCAGCCCATCCTCAGAAGGAAGATGTTGCACTCCCTTAATCATCTTGGTAGCCCTGCACTGGGCTCTTCAAGGAGTTCCATGTCCTTCCTGAACTGAGAGATCCAGAACTGGACATGATATTCCAGGTGTGGTCTCACAAGGGCAGAGTAGAAGGGGAGAAGGACCTCTTGACCTACTAGCCACTCCCCAGGATGCCACTGGTCTTCCTGACCATGAGAGCACATTTGCTGCCTCATGGTCATGCTCTCTGGGCAGCCTGTCCCAGTGCTCTGTGACCCTCACAGTGAAAAAGTTTTTCCTTGCATTCACATGGAACTTCCTCTGCTCCAGCTTGGACCCTTGCCCCATGTCCTATCCCTGTTTTCTCAGTTCAGGATCAGCCACAGTGGCTGGAGGAGCTTGCCCAGGCTGGGAGGTGTCTGAGCATATTGAGAATGGCTATTTGTAGACTATTCATTACATTTCTTATGGAAATTTCATGAAGCATTTTATTCCCTTTTAAAAAGGTGGTTTACAGAAAAGGGAAAACATCCTTGTGCTCTTTTCCCCTTGTTTTTGTGTATTAGAAAGGTGTTGCTGGGTTAAAAGTATCAGTTATTCTCCAAATGAAAAAAAAATTTTATTTTTGCAATGAAAGACTTGTTAGAACTAAATATGGCACAGATGGCAACATCTGTGAGTATGGGCAACTAAGAGTGAAAGAGATGTTCAGTTACAGTACTTGTTCTATGATTAATGAGCAAATAAAGGGGTGAGTGTCTTTAAGATGCACCATTGCCATCTTTAAAATTCAATATATTAATTTAAAACCAGAATAAACCAGCAAAATGCCTGAAGATTAAACTTTGCATTCCTGTTTTTTCCCAAGTAAGTACAACAGAAATAGGGAAAAGAAATGCAAAGAAAAGTAAACCAACCCCCC
>VXBZ01010013.1:538648-691465 GCA_013399135.1 Heliornis fulica | reverse complement strand
CCCCCCCCCCCCCCAACTGAAACATGTTTTAACTTTCTTGTGTACCCTAAAATCACTGAAGAAACTCAGAACCATTATTTAAAAATGCAGTACAAAGACAATTTGTACAAAGACAAAATTACTTTCTTCCCCAGTCTCAGAGAGTCTCAGAGGTTGAGTTAGCTGTTTTTCCTATAAGAAATGACATTGTCAGACAAAAATGTAGTTGGGACACAAGGAGGTCAACAACCTGGAGTTGTGCAAACTTGATCTTTTAGTCTGTAGGTGTTTTAGACTTTGAAACTTCAATGTGGTGCTTAAGGAGGGGGATGTGGGTGTGTGTGTGTAAGGATGAGGGGTTACCATCAGCCCCCTGCAGTGAGAAATTACTGGTTTACCTCAGGCCCTATATGTTTTGGTTACCAAACTAATCTAATGCAATCAGACTGCAAATTGTCAAAGCATGCTGTAAGAAAGACAAACATCTCATCAGGGGATCTCATCAATGTTTGCAAATATCTGAGGTGTGGGAGGCAAAGGGAGATGCCCAAACTCTTCTCAGTGGCCTGTGGGGACAGGACAAGGGGCAATGGCCACAAGTTGGAGTACAGGAGGTTCCACACCGATGTGAGGAAGAATTTCTTCATAGTAAGAGTGACGGAGCCCTGGGCCAGGCTGCCCAGGGGGGTTGTGGAATCTCCTTCTCTGGAGACATTCCAGACCTGTCTGGACACTGACCTGTGTGACCTGCTCTAGGGAACCTGCTTTGGAGGTCCCTTCCAACCCCTACAATTCTGTGTATCTGTGATTCTGTGATCTGTCAGGCTGAATCCCCCATGTTTGAAAGTGTTCCTTTGATTACAGGCAGTTTGGCAAATGACCCACGGTGCAGGTCACCTCTTCTGCCCCCAATGCTGTTACAAACCGAGTGGTGTTACAGACCTGTGCCCACTTTTACCCCCCTTGCCATCTTCCAGGACTCAGTGGTGCCAGTTCACAGTTTTCCAGGACCTCCCTTGTGTCTGATTAAGGGGCAGGAGCTGCATCCCTGGAAAAACAGCTCTCAGAACAGCAGGGTAGTCCCACACTCAGGTCTTGTCCCACGCTTATCCCCAGGAGGTGCAGTGCACTTGTCACACAGCAACTCTGATATATCCTCTGGACACTATTAGTTGAGCTGGCAGGTAATGAATTTTTGTGTTTCCTTTTAATATAGCTCCCCATGGCTGGGATAATGAATGTTATCCTTTCACTCATACTCTAAAAGGCCAAGTTCAATAACTGTCAGAGCCGAGTCACCTTCTGCAGCTTCGTTTTTCACCAGAGTAAATCCAAGTGATGCTAATGTAACTTTCTGCTAAGAGCAGTGTCAATATCTATTAATGATTAAATAGATCTTAGTGTTGACTTGAAAAGAAAAATCTGTTGCTGTAAACACAGTAATGAGAGTAGATGGAAATGAAATCAAGAAGGGATATAGTGTTTATAAGGGACAAAAAGCAGGACCAGAAGTTTTACCCTGTTTTTCTGTTATAAAAAGGATCTTTAAAAGCCATTCCCTCTTTCCTAATTCTGTCCATTTTGAGCTAAAAAGATATTTTTTAGTTCTTGCCTACAAGAAAGATGGGGAGAGGCTGTTCAGTAGGCCCTGTTGTGACAGGACAAGGGGTGATGGTTTCAAAATAGAGGGAGGGAGATTTAGATTGGGTATTAGAAAAAAAGTTCTTTCCTGTGAGAGTGGTGGAGCACTGGAACAGGTTGCCCAGAGAGGTGGTGGATGCCCCATCCCTGGAGAAGTTCAAGGCCAGGTTGGATGAGACCCTGAGCAACCTGATCTAGTTGGGGGGTGTCCCTGCTTCTTGCAGGGGGGTTGGACTAGATGACCTCTGGCAGTCGCTTCTAACGCTAATCTTTCTGTGATACTATGATTCTATGATTTTACCACTGTCTGCACTGAACATGCAGCTCCAGTCCTTGAAAAATGCCAAGTCAAACAGAACTAGCTTGCCTTGCTCCTGACTCCTCTTCATTATTTCTCAGATGTTCCTGATCCACCAGAAGACCTTCACCTCTCAGAAAACCAAAACCGCAGCGTTCGACTATCCTGGAGAGCTGGGGCCAGTCATAACAGCCCTGTTAATGGTAGGAAGGATTTTAATAGCATCATCTTGCACAGTTGAGCATTATGGCCTGTCATGGCTGTTAGAAGAAACAAACCATGCTCACAGCTATACTTAATCGGTTTTACTATGACAGTTAATTTGTTGTAAGTTCATTTCCATCCTTGCTGTTTATAAGCCATTTACACAAGCTCAGATTTTGGTTTTTTCCCTTTGTTTTCTTTCTTTTTTTTCTCTCCAGAGTCGATTATAGAGTTTGAAGAGAACAGGTGGGAGCCAGGGAGGTGGCAGGAGCTAGCCCGAGTCCCGGGGAATGACACCACAACCCTCTTGTCACTGGCCCCATATGTGAATTACCAGTTTCATGTCGTGTCTGTGAACGCTGTGGGAAGGAGTCGGCCTAGTAAACCATCCCTGCGCTATGCAACACCTCCAGCTGGTAAACACTGCCATCTAGTTTTCCAGTTTGTTACATTTTTAGGGTTTTGCTGGGAATAACATCACCCTCCTGGCTTCAGGGGGATGTAAAGAAGTCAAGGTCACTCGTGCTGCTCAGGGGTGTCCAAGCGAGGTCCCTGTGCTGCCATGGCTGGCAGGGTGTTTCCTACCAGGGTATCTCTAGCATACAGCTTGCCTCAGCTCTGCTGGTTTTGTGCCTTTAAAGCCCCCTTTCAGCCATTTACAGATGAGCAGTTTCTGGAGAGGATCTTTGGGGTTTATGGGGAGCCTTTCAGCAGCGTGAAGCTTCTCAAAAAATCTCCATTCACGGTGCATTTCTCATGGTGATTGAAAATGTTGTGTCCCTGAAAGTCATTTTAGAGGCCAACTGTTCAGCACAGCATTTGCATTCCCCAGCATTTTTCTTTTTTTCCTACCCTTTACTTCAATTTCAGGTCCTCCTTCAGCGTTTCAACTTGTGCATCCCACTAATGATACACCTTCTGTTGACTATCCCCACAGGGAGAAAAATCTCTTCCTCATAATCCCCCTACATCTGGTGCTTTGAAATCCAGAAGTCACAGTTCCATGTTAGCTGGTGGCTCCAACCAACTAGGGCACTTAGGAAGCAAAACTGCATAAACAGTGTGTTTCAGTCACAGCAGCTTTGCTGATCCAAGTAATTAATCTCAGGGACATGTTTTGTTTAGGTGCCTTTTGCTGTCAGTTATACAGAAATAAGAGAAGTTTTTTGCCTTTTTTTTTATTTACACATTTAAATATTACAAATAAAACCCAGGGTATGCAAACTATAACTTTATCATCTGTGTGGTTCCAGCTCCAGACAAGAACCCAGAAAACATCCGAGTTGAAGCTTCTGAACCAAATGAAATGGTGATGAAGTGGGAGGTAAGGCAAACAGATCCATCAGTGCTACAACATCAGGAACAGGTTCTCCCATCAAGCAGCAGTTGCATTTATCAGGATGTGGTTTTACTGCAACTATATTACATTTAAAAAAAGAAATAACTTTGACTTTATCTCCTCTTGGCCTAATTATGTTGGTTTTTTTTTTAAGGAAATATTAGCAAATTCCATAGGTAGGATCCTTGATGCTCCTGATGTCCTGATAAATTTGTTATTGACTTTAACATGTTCTGGATTTCCTCCCCTAGTTCTGTTTTTGTTTCAAAAGACAAATATTTACATCTAACTTTGCAGGTTGTTAAGAAATATGAAAATCCTGTGGAGCACAGGAACTCTGGCAGCACACTGGGAATCCTCCAAAGTATACTCCTCTTTTTCCATGCATCTTGCATACCAGAAAGTGCTTAAAATAACTGTGGTCTCACCCTGCTCCTTGAGAGGTTCAGCCAGGTCCAGGGATGGTTTATGCTTCTGCCCTTCCAGCCTGGAGGCTTAAAACCAATGCAGATTGTGAACTTGATTTTTTTACATCAAGAACTAGAGGACTGTAGATAAAGCTCCTGAGCATGTGTGTCAGAGGAATTGTGTAAAAGTCTTGAGGATGGTTTCCAGTCATCAAATTCCCTGGCTTTTAAGCTTGCAGTGCCTGTGCCAAGAGTTTAGAGAGATATATATTCCTCTGTTCAACACAAATTTCAACAACTGTGGAAGGAAGCATATTTTTTTGTGGCTGGAATTAAACACAATTTACATGAGATTTACTTCTCAATCTGCTGCTCACAGCAAAGAACAATAAATGTTCTCCCAGCGTGAATTCATGGTTTAGGCTATAAGTATGCCCAAAGGAGATGACCCTCTAGATCTACTGATGTTGATTTGAATGGGGATTTTTGCTGTATGGCATAGCCCAGGGTGAGGGAAGACAATCTTGTCTTGCAGAAGAAATGTGGAGTGGTAGTAATGAGCATGGCTGGGAAATGTTCCTATGACCAGCACTTCGTTGGGTGGAGAAGGAGCTCTCCTCCTCTCTGGGAAGCCTGCAACCCACTGCTTAGGGCAAAAATAGGAGTGCAAACTGAGACTGAAGGCATGGGCAGACTCTGTTAAATCTTGTTGAGTCATTTAAATGCTGTAAACAGGATATTCATTCGTTTGTGGTGTTTCCTGTTTGTTTTTTAAAGGGAATGTTAGGCACCAAACATGCTATTTCTGGCAGATAAAGGCTGCAAAATGATGTTAATCTCCCTACTTTGGATTGAGGGACCAGATGAGCATTAGTGACTAGCTTTCCAGCCAATGATTTGCAGCATTAAGAGAGATCTAAATAAGAGTCAAGCAATGCTGCAATTCAGCTCTAAAAAAGAAGTTATTTTTTAGTAGGAGTTTTTACTTCTTCAATTTCTCTGGAAAATCCCATTCCCCAGGATCTTTGCCATGGAGGTGATTCTCCCAGCAGTGCCTGTTAGAAAGCTGCCTGGTCTCCTGGTTCCTTCACCACAGTCATCCCAAAGGTCCTCAAACCTCACAGCACATAAGTAGGAATTTTTGCAGATCCCCCCATCCATGTGGAGCATCAGTGGGACATTGGTTTTTGCTGGTACTTGCAATTAGATGCTGTTTAATTTCAGACCTCTCTGTGCAGCTTATATCAGTTATTCTGTATTTAAAATGTGCAATATAGAATTAAAATACTATTAAAAGCAAGCTATGTGGTGGGAAATACCCACAGCTGTTTCAGTGGGCTCAAATAACCATCATCATTTTTGGTAGTGAAGGCGACTGGTTAACTTTGTTGTTTAAAGGCACATGTTTTCATAGAGATAAACTCAACCAGAGAATGTCTTATGACAAGCCATTGCTATATGTCTTCTAATATTTTATAAATTAATGTTAATTAGATGGCAACCATGCTGTGATGAATTCTTCAGCTGCTCGGTAAAAAAAGAGTAGCACAGCAGTTGCACATTAAATGTCCAGGCAGAGTTTCAAGCATTTGGTGCATATTTAGAAAAAATCTAAATTTTAATGACCCATTAGGCTGTGCTACATAAAATTCTAAGATAAAACACAGATTTTTAGCCATACTAAAAGGCACACTCAGCCTTATGCCAAAATACTCATTTTAGTTGTGCTAAGAGGCATGTGGCTTTACATCACCCAAGAAAACAAAGGAAACCTGTGGCAAAACAAAATCTGTTGTATGTAGCACCAGAAAAATGTCTCCCAGCAATTAATCTGGTTTTAATCCAACTGTTTCTCTGCCTTTCACCCACCTTTCTCTTGAAGTCATGGCTTTTTTTCTTCCAGTTCTCCTAAAATTTACATGACATTCTAAAGTTAAAGCTTTCCTTTTTGCCCCCTTTTCCCTCCCAGTGTTATAACAATCCCTTCAAAGTTATTCCCCACTCCCCTCAGCTGCTGTTTCATGATTTCTGGAGCAAAGACAGACAAAATCTCTTTTAACTTCTTCCACAGCCGTTGAAACCCGTGGAGAGGAACGGGCCGGGGCTGGAGTACAAAGTCAGCTGGCGGCAGCGGGGGGTCGAGGCGGACTGGAACGAGGAGATGGTGAAGAAACATTCTCTGACCCTGAGAAACACTCCCACCTTTGTGCCTTATGAGATCAAAGTCCAAGCAGTAAATAATTTAGGATCTGGACCTGAACCAAACATCACCATTGGGTATTCAGGAGAGGATGGTAAGTAGTGACAACCTTCACCTAAAAACGTGTTGTGTGGGGAATTCATGCGATGCAAAACAATCGGATACAGAGTGATGGATTAGGCAACCCGTGAACAAAACTGATGTTGACTCTGGAAAAGTTTTTCTCCACTTCAAGGCTCTGCTTTTGCTACTCCTCCTCCAAATCCATTCCCCAGGTCTTCTTAGCTCCTGCCTGCCTCTGAATTTGGGCTCTGCCTGGTCCATGGTTCATGATTCAGGCCAGACAAAGAGGCTTTCTCCCCATGCACCTATTTGCACAAAGCAGATGGCCTGGGCTGCTCTGAGCTCACAGTCACTGCTTGTGATGCCCAAGATTTCACACATGCTCCTCATGCTCTGGCTTCATGGTGGGCTTTAATAATCATGTCCTGTTAGGAGAGGTGATAAAGCTGGAGTATTGTCCTGCTAATAGAACTAATGGTGCCTTGTGGGATGCAGCAGCATCCATGGGACAGTAGATAATGCCACTCATCTTAATAAGCTGCAAAAAAAGGTGCCTGTCTTCCTCAGCTAATCCACTGCAGTCAGCTGGTCATTAAGATGACCAGATATACCCATGATGTAGCCCACCACGTCCCCAGCAGCAGTAGTGTAG
Source organism: Heliornis fulica (assembly GCA_013399135.1). Taxonomy (NCBI): domain Eukaryota; kingdom Metazoa; phylum Chordata; class Aves; order Gruiformes; family Heliornithidae; genus Heliornis; species Heliornis fulica. The sequence continues at coordinate 684,682 of VXBZ01010013.1, read as the reverse complement.
GTGCTGTTGTTGGTTGTATGGCAGACAAGAGGGTGAATGCTTAGAATAGGGAGAAAGAAACCCAGCAGCATGTTTATTTTCTTTGTGTCTCTGATGGATCTAATTTATCAGTGGAAAACCTTCCTTGCAATTCATTTGTCAATGGATCAAGGCCTCTTTTTTGTTTTGTTTTGTTTTTCAGGCACTGTAATAGCTCTCTGTGTTGTGTAGTGATTAAAACCCTACTGTTTAATGAGCTTAGTTGTAAAATTAAATTGATTATAAAAAAAACCCTTTACGATTGCCTTCTTGAGTGCTGTGTTAATTTTTTATTTTTTTTTTATTCTTCTCACTGCTGTGAGCATTACTTGAAACAGGAAATCATAAATACTAGTGTAGAATTCATGTGTCCCAGTGCACCTGTATTCCAGCCCACAGCAGAAAGCCTGGATATGGCAAAATAATGTTTATTGGCCCATTTCACCCACTGGATGCAGGTGGAATGGCTTGTTTCTTGCCTGCAGTAAGACTGCATGAACTGCCACAGCTTGAGCTGGAAAACCAAGCCCTGTAGCTGTGAACAGTGTGAAACTGAGCTCTTGGAAGTGTCTTTAATATGCAGCATTTTTGTCTTTACAGTTCCAGATGCTGCTCCTTCAGGTGTATCAGTGGATATCGTGAACAGCACGCTGGTCAAAGTCTTCTGGTTTGGAATTCCAAGAGACAGAGTTCGTGGACATTTAGGAGGCTATAAGGTTACAAACTTATCTTTAAATATTTATATGTAGTTGAATAAATTACTAAATGAATCCCAGAGCAAGGAGACGTTGCAGTCTCTCATATCTGGAAAGATAAATGAAGGCAGTTACATGTTCAGGCCCATACAGCAGGATTTGTTATAGAATTCCCAATCTCAATGCAGGTCAGTTGGTGGAAAACAAAAAGCATGCTGGATGGAAAAAGGCATCACCCCGAGAAACACTTCCTAACGTTTGTAGGAGACAGAAACTATGGGATGATTCCTGGTCTGGAGCCCTTCAGTGAATTCCGCTTAACTGTTTTGGCTTACAACGGCAAAGGAGACGGCCCAGAAAGCTCCCCTGTTGTGTTTGAAACTCCTGAAGGAGGTAAGGCAAAATGAGAATATGGAATGGAGGGACACAGATGGAAAGTGTCCATGTAACAAGGCAAGTTGTTTTCCTTAATCACTTTCCTTAACGTGTTCATAAAATCTCCAATATTCATAAAACCCTCCACTAGAAAGGGGAACTGCGGGTGCTGAGCTAAACTGTATCCTCATTTAATATGTGTGTGTACAGACACACCAGTTCAGTCTTCTTGGAAAGCTAATCTCTGTATCTTCCAGTTCCTGAACAACCACGTTTTCTAAGGATCTTGAACTTTGACAAGGACTCCCTCACTCTCTCATGGGGACTTCCCAAGAAGGCTAACGGCCACCTTACTGGCTACATATTACAATACCAGATAAGTATGTACTTGCTTGACTTTGATTTTAGAATTTAGGCATTATTAATTTAAAAAGAAAAAGAAGAAAATCTATGTCTGCAGTTGTTTATAAGGATCAACAACGGCCATTGCATCAGAGCTGTGTGTTTTGAGCTGCGATGCCCACACAGCCTGCTAGAGGGCAGGCAAAAGTCATCTTCCAGAGCAAAGAGGTTTCCGTGCTCTTTTCTGATGTAAACACACATTGCTCTGTGCCCTATTGCACATTTATAGACTGATTCAGTTATTTCCTAGTTGAAAATTATACCTAACATTGTAATTAAGAAGACCCATAAATTCCAGGTGTGTTTTACTGAAATGAAACTCATTCGATGCAAAATAAATTGCAATGATAGCCTTTTAGCCACATTTATTCATGTTACATCAATGAGCACCTCCTTCCTCCCTGTAGAATGCCTCAGCAGGAATGCAGACAGCTCATGCTAGTAAGTAAACACATTGAGAAACAGCAGAACACCAAGGGTTCAGAAGATTCTTTCATGTCTATGAAGGCCTGAGTAGCTGGGGTGCAGACTTTGAGCAGCTAACCTCAGGCGTGATCCAGTGTTGGTCCTAGTCTGCCACAACACCAGCTGTGGTACTTCATGTGGCTTTGAAGATGGAAAAGGATTAGATTATGTCCTATCTAAAAAAAAAAAAACAAACTACCCAACCCAAAACCCAAACATGTTCTTTTCACTTCTCTTGGCTGATGACAGAACTGCCCAGTTGCCTTGGCAAGCTGAGGCTGAAGGCTGGATCTTCCCTCTGGTTTTGGTGACTGTGGGTAGAGGGTGGATCTGTCTATTTAGATAGTTTGGAAGTGGCAACCCCTCCTACAGTTCCCAAGTGCACTGAGGCAGGCAGAGCAAAGCAAAACACAACAGCCATCCGTTAAGATGCTCGCAAGAGTTTGCAGATGTTTGGAAGCAAAGAAAGAAGCAAGTCATATATATTTAATGATCTAGGAGACAGTCGTTCTTACCTCCCACTCAGTATGTGCATAGCTAGAATCAGAGAGCTTTTTAAGAACAGTAATAGCTCACTGAGTAGTTGGGAGATTGACATGGATGAGATAAATCCCATTTAAGTACTTGGCAGGAAGGTGAGATATGCTTATTCAGGCTTCATCCTTCCTCCTTACTGCAGAGTGCCTGCCTTGCAGGAGCCTTCATGACAGGTTTCATGGCTGTGAAACTGCTGGATCCTTTAGCTGCTGGGTCTGACTCAAGTGCCTTTTCCCTTTCAGTAAACGAAACGCACGAAATCGGACCCCTGAACGACGTCAGCGTAACCAACCGCTCCACGCTCAGCTGGAGGCTTTCAGGGCTCAGCTCCAGCACCAAGTACAAGTTCTACGTAAAGGCTTGTACAGTCAAGGGCTGTGGGAAGCCGGTCACAGAAGAAGGACTAACAATGGCTCAAGGGAGTAAGTTAATAGGCAATATGTTTTTATGTGGAGAAGCAGCAACAATAATGGAAAAATCTATTGAGAATATTCCAGGGTTGACATTTCCTTTGTAATTAGAGAAAATGAATTTGTTTTTCTTGCCACGAGAACGATCGATGGACTTTCAAGTGTAGCCATGTGGCCTTCAGAAAGGCAGAGTTTAGCTCATTTCATTTGGCTGCACAGGATGGTGTTTCTCTTCCCACCAATCCCCTCTTTAAGATGGAATAAGTGAATTGCATGTAGTCACAAACAGAAAATTGAAGATCTAAATAATCTGTTCTCAGTAGTATTATAAAACAAAATTCTCCAGCAACATTAGAGGCAGGTATTTGACATGGAAAATTCAGGTGAACATAAAGCAGGGCATTTGATCCATTATTTTATTATAATTTTATCAGAGACTGGAAGTGAGCATTTGTGTGCCACTTACATTCTCTCCTAAACCACTGATGTTCAGTGATTTAAAGGGAAATCGTGAGCACTGTATGATAGCTCATCTTTCACATTCAGCTGAAATGAAATAAAATTACTGTGCTCAGCAAGTCTGAAAACTCTGTAATACCAAAGAACAAGTGCTCACTATTAATCAGAAAACATTGCTGTGCACTTACCATGGGGAATGAGAAAGAGAATGGGATAAGCAAAAGAGTCCCAGTTTCATCGGTTTTAGTCATGATAAGAGTCTGGAACAATGTTGATATAAAATAGAAAAATAGTCCTTGTTGCACAACATCCTATTAGAATGGAATCTCTTCTGTTCCTGGTAAAACAAGTAAAAAATACTTTAAACTCATCACATCCCAGTTCAGAATCTGATCATGAGCTCTCATCCATTTTTTACAAGTAGTCAAACTCCATCACAACTGTCTCATAGCCTCCAGACTCCCTGTAGTACACAGGTAATCATGTGTCTGTACCTATCAATCAGCAGGGTTTAAGATTTATTCTTTAAGGAAAGTAATAGATCCTGGTGTTTTTTATTTATTTTTTACCCCAAGTTAAAAGTATACAATTTCACCTTGCTAGTTACCTTCTCTGGCCTTCACTGTGCAGCCAGAATAATGTGGTTTGGCCACTGCAAAGTCTGTAACTTCTTGGAATAACCTCATCAGGTTTATGAAATGTAGCCTTAAAAGGATGATAATGCTGCCATTACTTTTGTTCTCATTCCCTTCTTTTCTTCCCTAAGACTTTGTTTCAGCAGTGGCTGCAACTGGTTTTGATGAAATGCTCGTGGAACATAGTTCTTTATGTAGGAAAATCTGCAAGGATCCAGTTCTGCAATAAATAAGTGCTCCTTGCTGGTTTTCAAGCCAATGTGAATTAGGACACTGCATCTGTCACTGAAATGCCATTAGAGTTTTGTGTCATTATTTGGTGGCTAAATTTTTTTGGATATTTTTCAACTAAACATGATAGGCTGAAAAAATAATAAAATCACTCTTTTCAGTGACCTTCTTGGGGTTTTAAGCTGTGGTATGGGAAGCAGGGTGATTGTTCAAAATTAAAACAATCTCTCTTTTTGAAGAAAGGGAGTCATTATGAAAGTCAAAGTTTATAATTTAAAATGACCCACATAAGTGACAGATATAAAACGTGGTGCCCTCCTAAATGAAACTTTCAGATCGAGCATTTCAAGTTTCTTTGGGCTTTGATTCAGTGATTCTATATCCACTGTGTTCTGGTTTTAGTAATAAAACCATAAAGCTCTCATTGTTCATTTTAAGACTTTGAATAGCTTCCACTGCTGTAATACAGCCCTTCTGTGCCGTGGGTATTCCAGAATTTCAGGATACAGGTGGCCAGGGAATTGGAGGTATTGAGCTATGGGTTCATTCCCAACTTATCATTGATGTGCTTGATCTGCATCACTGCCATGACTTCCATTTCTTTGCAGTTATCCCTGCTGCTGTATTCTGGAATCAGAAAGAAAAGTAATTTTCTTTTTCAGTATGTACATTTGCAAGCACGTATGTGTCACCACTTAACCCCAGGTCTGTGTAGGGAAAATGGTTGTGCTTTAAATGATAAATTTGCCAGCCTGTAATTTATGTACAACCCATCTCCAGGGGATGAGCTGGCAGTGGCATGAATGACTGAGTTTAGTTTCAAATAGTTTCTCTCGATTGAGTAAGTCCTTGTATAAACAGGGAGATCATACCCTTTCTCTACAACTGCAGCATCTGCCTCTGTGAATGAGCCACTCAGATTTTAGTCAGGAGTAACATGTGGCACTTCACCAGAAGGTCAGTGAGCAGATCCTGATAGGAAAAGACCATCTCACGCTCACATCACCCCATCTCCATTCTTTGGTGGAGCAGTGCCACATTCTGCATCCTCTGCATGTCCAGAAGTGTCAGAGGTCAAGCCCTTCCACTGTGCAATGCTGCTTCTGTCAGAAGGGGCTCTTTCTGGGTAATTACTTACCAAAAGAAAACCACTAATTAATATTTATCTCTAAGATTAAACACAGGACCACTAGAATTAGTAAGAAATAGGAGATATAAAAGCTTATACTATCCTTGTTGCCTGACCCAGCACCACTGACATTGCCATACAAAGTCAGTGGAATAAAAGGCCTCTTTGTTATGCAGGATCTTAAGCATAGTGAAAATATTTGGATGTGAAATGCTGATATACAACCAAAGGTCTTTAGCACTTCTTGATAAAATCCTGTGGCCAGTCATGAAGAAGCCAGGCAAAAGGGCATTTGTATTGTACTGCAAAATAAATAACAGCTTAATTTTTGGGCTTTATCTTAGTTTCATTCCACAGAAGAAGGTTTACTCCCTTTAGAACATGAGTTTTGCCTCTATTTTTCCACTTTCAAGCACTATTTCTTAAATGACCTACAAACTAATTAATTTCCCCCTTGAAAATGTCATTTCCCCAATGATCATTAGCTCTCAGGAGCATAACACAAAATAATGTTCTTACATAAGTGGGAAAAAAAATAATTTAATATTACAGTCCTTCTTTAAAACAAAGCTACTTTTCATCTAGAGTTACCAGTGTTTCTCAAGGATTACTAAAACACTTATTATATGTTGAGAGTGATTACTGTGTGTCCAGAAATTCAAGCCTTAATAAAAAATTCATCTAGAAGAAACCATACAACTGTAGTTTTATTTTTCAGAGAAGCCAGAGATTCCCAGTTTCATTATATTTCAGTGGGAGTTGGCACATAGCTCCCTGAGGCTTTTTTAAAATCTTACCCAGAGGGTACTAACCTTTGTGGCACACCATAAGGTGAGAGTAAGTATTGTGACCAAGCCTGTAGCCCACCAAACCCCGTTGCTAGCAACAGGCAATGAACTGTTCTGGCAGCTCAGGTGCTGCACACAGGCTGGATGGGCAAAGGATGTGATGGATCACTGTTTCAAACCCCTGTCATTTTGAGCATGAAAAATAGGCATGTTAAATATAAGGTGCTAAATATGTCAGTCTTGGAGCATCACAAGCAAATTTGTGATTAACTGTTTGTCTTTGCTTGGTTTGTGCTTTTTCCTCTTCTATCAGCCTGCCCCAGTGTAGCCAGCACAGAGAACTAAAGAGAAGCAGCAAGAGATGAACAAGCTATACATAATTTGTTGTGTTATCCAAGCTCAGGTCTCTCCTATAAATGGCAATGAGTATAAACAGCTTGTCACTAACTCACCTAGAAGTTCGTCTCAATAGTCTTTACACATAGCACTTTAATAATTTCTATATCTTAAAATAGTCCAAATTTAGCATGAATTACCTTCTGCACTAAAAAAGCCCTGAAGATGAAGGATATTTGTGATGTGTATTTACACACTTCTAATAGTCAGGCAGTAGGGGAAAACTAATGAAAGTTTAACTTTGCATTTATTGCAGCAGATGTATTTAGACAGGTACTGTTATAAATTAAGATGTTGCCCACAATGAGTATTTAGCTATTAGACTGCCAGCTTTTTTATATAAGTATATTTTATAACAGATGTGCTAACTTTTGGAGAACTAGCACTCTTGTGAGTCTTTGGGGGCAGTTTATATTGTTTTCCCCTTTATACCATAAGCTTCTATAAAAAATGTGTGTTCTGTTCTCATAAATCTCAAAGCCCAGTAGGAATATTGTAAAATTGCAGTTCAGTGTTTAATGTTCATGCGAGTCCCATGGTGTGGCTGATAAATAGTGGGGGAAGATGAGAAGTGCTGGTGATATGCCTTTATTACTAATGCTTCTTCTCCCTCATTGTAGATTAAAAACCTAACCCAACTGCTTTCAATTTTCTGAAGCTAATTTCTGCAGCTCACTGACCTTTCAGTACGCTGAGCTTTTCCTTATCTGTATATCTTTGCTTTTATTTTTCAGGATGCTACACTGCTTTTTCTATTCCAGCCAGAAAACTTGCCCCAATTAGCCATGCTCTCTCCTCTGTAGGTGCTATATTGAGAGCATAACACAGACCAGAAAGAAATCACATGGAAAAAAAACCATCATAATCACCCATCACTGGACATCTGTACCGAGTTTTCAAGAAAATTTAATGTCTTTAGTGGTTTGGGATAGGTGATGTTAAACAGACTGGAGACCCAATGGTAAATCCCCAGTCCCAGGTCAGGTTGGGCTCATACCCTCACTCCAGGACATGTGTCTTGGTGTGCTAGGGGCTGATTCAGCTGGTGGATAATAGGCAGAAAAAGGGTTGTTTTTCAGCCATATCATTTCCCCATTCTGCTTCTGTAAAGAGCTGACCATTCCAAAGAAGAGCCTGGCACAAGATGCACATAAGTAAGGTGATAAAAATGGGCTGGATATGGTGGTTTAGGAAAATGCCCAACACAACCAGCTGTGGGCCACCATTGCACTTGGGGTCAAGCATTTTGCTTACCAGGGGGTCAGGAGAAATGCTTCTTGAGACTTGTGTTTGTATGAATAGGACCATGTGGTTATCATGTCATGTGTGTTATGTGGGTTTTCATGCACAATGGGTTGAAGGTTCATATTCATTCTTGTTATTTTATGGATAATGTTTCCATTAAATAAGTTTTTCTGATGTCTTCATTTTAGAACATGTAATTAAATATACCTTTGGTATCCTGTTGCTTAATTTGCAGTTTGATTAAAAATTACAGCTCAGTTTTACGTACTTCATTTAGCAAAAATTACTGATAGATGGATTAATTTATGCTAATAAGCTGTGCTTCAGTATCAGCTGTATTTCAACTGTATGTGTTCTCGCTGTGTCCCAATGGTCTACTAATTTAACTGCTTATTGTAATACATGTATAGTTGCTTTGGAAAACTTATCTTGAACTGCTGCTTTGATTGTGCTTGGATTCATCTTAATCTTTTTTTTCTTCAGCTGTCAGCTAAGCCTTAATCTCTGAAAGCTTCTTGCTTTGCTTGTTTACTAGTTTAAGTATTAATGAACATTGTTTTACTGTCAAAGTTAATTGGTCAAGTAGTTTTCAAATTATACTGTGTGCTCAATCCTTAGTTTAGATGACTTTGGATTCAGCAGGCAAATTAGGAAACTGAACACAATTTAGGAGTTATATTCATGAAGTGCAGCCCCCCCCCCCCCCCCAGTGTCTCTCCTGCCATCGTGGCAGTCACCATCCCGTGCTGTACCCCTGGATTGACTGAAGCCATCGCTCATATCAACCAGCAGGTTTGAATGTGAACAGGTTTTCGTGTGCAGGCATTGGCTCTGACCTCTGTAAATGTTCTTTTTGTTACCAGCAAATGCTATTTTCAAAAAGCTTAGTTAATACCTTGCGATCTTGATGCAGACAGAAATTGCAGTAGATGCTTTGCAAGTATAAAGGCTCTATAAGTAGGGCTACAGGAATTTCCCCTCTACCTTTTAATCAAATATTCAACTCACTGGGAACTTTTAAATACTTAAACATCAATTTAGAAGCAAACTTCAGCTCTATCTAAACCAGTGTTTTGGCAGGCATTGTGGAATTGAAAAGGACATGGAAAATCACTGTCGGGGAGAAATGAGTACAAATCCTGATGTTAATTTTTTTCATGAGTTCCATAAGAATCCATTTCCAGATAACAAGCTGCTGGTGCTTCCCTGCTGAGTTCAGTTCAATGGGAGAAGCATCAAACCCCAGATTATCTATACAAAGCAAGACCATTATCAAGTTGTAATTTTTTAAGCACGCATTAGTTAAAGCAGATCCATAATCCCCCATCAATATTAACTTTCATCCTGGGAAATGTACAACCCCCCTTCATAAACATCAGGATTACTTCAGTCTGCTGTTTATTTTATCCTGTGGAATATTAAATATCAAACAGGGGGAACGTGTTTTACTTCACTGCCTGCTTCTGAAAATCAGATTATCTGATGGCAAATGTTACAAATCCTTTTGTGTTGTGTTTGTCCCCCCTTGTAACTGTGCATTTCATGGGCCTTTTGTTCAATGAATACAATTAATTGATATGACTTGAATATGTACATTCCATAGGTAAAGGGATCAGCAAGATTCCAGAAGCAGTAAACCCCACCCAAAAGTTTCACCCCATTGAGGCACTTGAGCCTGGAACTGAATATACAGTTCGTCTAGTGACTAAGAATTGGGTTGATAACAATAGCATTTTTGAAGATGTAATTGAGACAAGGGGGAGAGGTGAGACATGAAACCCTTCAAGGTGATAAAGATTTCTTTTGAATGTGAATAAATGTCGAGGTTCCATCTTACCTTGTGCAGTGAAAGCCATAATTTTGTCCTGTGATTTTTAAGTTGACCCTTGCAGTTGAATCCCATGGGAGCATAAACGTATCCACGGTTCTTGGCTCAGCCCTGTGCTTTACTTGACACACAACAGCCTGGAACAATTACAAACCTTTACAAAACATTTTTCCCTCCTATGTGATTTTGAAAGGGTACTGCTGTGCTCTAATCCTTTTGAAGTGTGCCAGTCCAGTGGTTTGCATGTATCGGGTGCACTTTTTAACACTACTTCTTTTGCAAAACTGCTTTTGCATGAGAGGCTTAACAATTCTCTGTTCAGCTTTGCTGTTTGGCATTAAATCCTCTGAGTCAACAACTCTCTCAGAATTACCTTCCCAAAATGTCTGTATTGTGCCTTGTGGGCTGCATGTTCCCTTAGACTCTAGAAATACCATGATCTGGACATACTTCTGTCTTGTGTTTAAGTTGAATACAATAAGTATTGGGCCTACAAGAAAGATGGGGAGAGGCTGTTCAGTAGGGCCTGTTGTGACAGGACAAGGGGTGATGGTTTCAAAATAGAGGGAGGGAGATTTAGATTGGATATTAGGAAAAAGTTCTTTGCTGTGAGAGTGGTGGAGCACTGGATCAGGTTGCCCAGAGAGGTGGTGGATGCCCCATGCCTGGAGACGTTCAAGGCCAGGTTGGATGAGGCCCTGAGCAACCTGATCTAGTTGGGGGTGTCCCTGCTTCTTGCAGGGGGGTTGGATTGGATAACCTCTGGGAGTCCCTTCCAACTCTAATCATTCTATGAGTCTATGATTTTAAGTAGTGATAGACCAATTAAGATTCACTGATGAGTATGTTATGTATTCATGTCATAGCAGGGTGATGCCCTTTCCCCCTGATTAATTTTCTTCTTTTTTCACTCCTCTTCTGTTTCACAAAGCCTATGCTGGCATTTATGATGGAATTTCCACCCAGGGGTGGTTTATTGGACTGATGTGTGCCATCGCTTTGCTCACCCTACTGCTGCTAACTGTTTGCTTTGTCAGAAGAAATAAAGGAGGAAAATATTCAGGTAAATGGATTTATCGTCCTTTCTCTGTGTTCACATGTTAATAACAAGCATCCTTCAGACTTTTATCTCTAGAGGCTGCAAAGCCTCAAGCAGAAACATCCAATTAGGATTTGTAGCTTTTGGTAAATATCCTCAGAATGGATTCTGATGATTGTAAGTGAAATTGTGCTCTCTGGGTAAGACAGTGCTGTGTGCTGGTCAGAGATCTTACTAAGGCCTTTGACAGTGATCATTGAATCTTCCAGTATTAATTCCAGGTGTAGAGTCAAGGTCTTTCACCAGCTGCCCCTCTGAGCCTTGGCTGGCAGGGTTACCTGCTCACCTTCTGCCTCATCAGTGTCAGTGACATTCTGACGTGACTGCCACAGGAAGCCAAACTGCTTAATGACAGAATAATTCGTTAAAAGTAATTCTGTAAGTTTCAAAGCAATGAGTAAGGAATATAGTGTAAATATTTAAGTATAAATCTGGTTGCCCAGAGTAGGTGATAGATGCACCATCCTCGGAAATGTTCAAGTTCAGGTTGGATGGGGCTTGGAGCAACCTGATCTAGGTGAAGATGTCCCTATTTGTGGCAGGGTGTTGGATTAGATGTCCTTTTGAGGTGCCTCCCTACCCAAATTTTTTCATGCTTTAATAAAAATTTCCTAGCTTTCTTTAAAATTAGGGAATGGCACTAAACCCTTGATGGAAGAATAGCAGTTGTGATCAGCCAGACATGCAGTGCAAGGTGCTGGCCCCCAGGTTGGGGTGTATGTGATGACAGGCAGTTTTCCCATTGCACTGGGAACAGAACAGTCCCCAGCAGAACGTGGCATACAGATCTGTGCTTTATTTTATTTGTACAGTGAAAGAAAAAGAAGATTTGCATCCAGATCCCGAAGCTCAATCAATAAAAGATGAAATCTTTGGGGAATATAGGTAAATAGGACCTGCTTTAAAAGGCATTTGTGTTTGTTGGGGTTTTGTTTGTTTCCAGATGTCATCTTTATTTAGGACATTTTTATAGCATGCAATTAACTCCTATTTTTCATTTTCAAAGCAAACCTCACAGGAGTGGATAATAGTAGGAATATAAAGGTATACTTAAATCAAGCCCAGTTGGGATGTCAGTAAATGTTGATGTATCTGTGGTTATTTTTCACTTGGTTTGGGGTTTTATTTTGCTGTTTGGTTTTGTTCTTTTTTTTTCTTTCATTCAGCATTGTATGAATAATGTAAATATATATGAGAATTTGGATTTCTGTGGTAATATCCACTGAAGTCAATACAAAGACTTCTCTGTCTTTACTGGGATTCTGAAACTCAGTCAGGCCCAAATTATATCTTATGGGGACATGCATTTTGTGGAAGAAGATAAAAATTTAAAATAGAGTAAGAAATGGCAAAAGCACCCAACAGCTCTCACTACAGAAGTGTCTGTAGAGAACTGAAATAATGAATTTGTCTAAAATAACTAAAATGTACAATATTATGTAACAGTTATAAGAAGAATGGATTTATTTATTTTTAAATCCCAGTTATATATACTACATTATTTGTACTGGAATAGGAATTTTTTTTCTGCATAATTTCATCTTTATTTAATCTTTAATGCTTTCTAATGGGACAAATATTTAGAAAGGTAAGAAAGTCCTGAGGTTAATGAATTTGCCCCTCCCTTCCCCCTCCCTTCCCAAACTCCAAGCTTGTCTTTTTTATAAATAGAAGTGCCCTGTGCAGAAAAGTAGTGTATATTTATACTGTATTGACTATGCATATTATTGATTTAAGCTGAAGAGGTGATGTTCAGGTGTGCTTCTCTGTCCTTCCTTAGATAACGGTACTAGGACTCTAACTGGGAACTTCTGTACCTACTTCAGAGGCCCATTTTGGTTTATTTTTAATCTTTTACTCTATATCCCCTCGCCCCCACATGTCCCATTCAGTCAGAAGTCAGTCTCCTTTGTTGTTTTTTCTGTGGGACCATTGGGAGGAACAGCCAGTGGTGTTTCCATTTTTTTCCCCCTGAATTTTGGTGGTGGGTCTGTCACAGAATCACAGAATCATAAGGGTTGGAAGGGACCATGAAAGGGCCATTGAGCATATGCTGCCTACAGGCAGATATTGACACTCTTATTCTGCTTTCCTCCCCTTTAGCAGAGAGAAACTTCATCAGTTACAGTAAGGTAACAGCAGAACAAGTGGAAAAAAAAAGGGAAAAAGCCCCCTTTTTTCCCCATCTCAAATCAAATGGATGCTCACGAAGCAGTGAGATGTAACCCACAGCTGCTGCCTCATCCCACACCTTTACATCAGCACACCCCCCCACCTCAAAAGGAAAATGAAATAAATAGACCCTGAATATTGCCCACTGTTTTGTAAAATGAAAATGTCTCTTTCTGTGAGGTGCTGAAGACTGACACCAGCACTGATGGCTGGAACGGATCCCTCAAATCCTTTCCAGCACTTCCTTTGCTTTCCCCTTCCCTTTCTGTCTATTCTTCCATCTATCCAAGGCAATAAGTGGGAAAAAAACCCAAATTACATGTGTAGCTTTCATTGATGTTTGCCTTTTTAGCCAATTCCATTGTTGTAATAGTCACAAAATCATCTATGTGAGGAATTCAGGTCCATGTAGACGACCTGTCTGAGGTGCACCAGACCCAACAGGATTCAGGGGTCAACAACCCACATAGAAACGTTTCCCTCACTCTTCCCTCCTCCTGCTTTCTTCCACAATAAAAGAGTATTTTCATTGCTTGCAATTAAAAGCTAGATTTTTGGAAAGGCATTTCTTTGTTTTGTAGTGACAGCGATGAAAAGCCGCTGAAAGGCAGCCTCCGGTCAGTTAACGGGGACATTAAAGCCACCGAAAGTGCTGATAGTCTGGTAGATTATGGCGAAGGGGAGCATGGGATGTTCAATGAAGATGGTTCATTTATTGGAGCTTATTCTGGATCTAAGGAAAAAGGATCAGTGGAAAGCACTGGGAGTTCTACAGCAACTTTTCCTCTCCACGCCTAAAATATTAGCGAGAACGATTTGTGATTTAATTGCAATATTTATCTTGATTAGCACTCCACGGTTACCACACGTGATTGGAAGCAGGTTGCCAATTGAGCCAGTCAGGAACCTGACATCCAGGTAATATAAAAATAAGTCACTGCCACTAAAAGATGGTTTTCCATCCTTATTTCTTGGTGTTTTCTGCTCATTAAAATGAAAGAGAATTCTTTATTATACAAAATGTCTTACTCGGTCTTACCAAAATGGAATTTCTCAGTGTTACATCTGTGTACTTAACTGCTACACCATGTGTTGCTTAGGTGTGGAATATGTTTCTCTATAGAGTCTTTGTTTTCCCTGTATGGCTGTTGTCACTTTGTACATACATTTATGTGCAGTATTCCCTCGTGTACCGTGGCCTCGGCATTGTAGAGGTTATAACACAACAGGAAAAATCAAACTGAACTGACAGGTCACAAAGTGACATGATGCATCCTACTGAGAAAACCAATAATTTTAAATACTGGAGAAATATATTCTAGAGACTGTTTAATTTGTCTTCAAGAAATAAACTCCTTTATGATGCTCTGAACTTTTTTTAGTGGTTACAGCTGACTGCAGTTCCCAATACTTAGAGATGAAAAAATTGCTCTTAAAAGACAAAGCTCTGGCCTTGTGGATGAATCTTTGTCCAGTAGCTGGCACTATTTCCTTACATACATTAAGCTGCAGCATCTTTCCTGTGGCAAGGCAAAACAGGGTTCCCATCCACCATCATTAGAAAATATTTTAGTTTCTCTCTGCAAGCTGCATTTCTAAGCAAAACGCTTGTTGTCCGTCTCTTATCTGTATATTTGTGCTCTAGCAGACCTTTCATGGAGACCTTGTACATATGATATTAATATTGACAGAAGTAAAAAAAAAATCACCCTTGTTTTATTTTGAGATGAGACACGTTGCTAGCATGAGTCTGTATAGCTGTGTAGGAATGAATAGAGATGCTTCTCAGTATGAGTTTGGACCAGCAAAACTAGTTTTCAGAAGGAATCCCGTGTATCCCGGTCATACACATCTCACATCGTTCTAGTATCAGAGAAAATAGACCTACCTGACTTTTAAGAGATCATTTATTTTCAAGCCTATTCGTTGTTAAATAAACAAAAGTGAAAGCAAAGAGAAAATATTATGATATAGTTTCTTTTACATGTTATTTACTGAATGCTCTTTTCTTTGCTTCTCTAACTCAGCAAAGCTGTACAGCACATGTTTTTGGTCTTTTTGTATTGGAATATAATGATTTTTTTAAAAAAATGTATTTGTATCTTTGAATATGCTTATTTGAGTAGAGTATTGCTATGGCCTTGTTTCTTCTTGCACTTACAAATGACTGTCACTTCAGCTATAATAAGTTTTAAATACTTACTGCAGGAGGAGTAGGTCCTAAAAGCTGTTTTGCATCCTGGTAGTAATTAGGCAAATATCCCCAATGGCTCCTTCATAGTCTCTATTACCTCAGTGGAAGAGAGAGGAAGCGAGAATTGTTCACTTGGAGTTGCCAGTAACGCCTGCAATTAAAACCCCTGTAGCTGCCCACAGAAATGCAGGTTGTTACCAGCTCCCCTTGGGCTTGGGCT
The DNA here is from genome assembly GCA_013399135.1 of Heliornis fulica. Taxonomy (NCBI): domain Eukaryota; kingdom Metazoa; phylum Chordata; class Aves; order Gruiformes; family Heliornithidae; genus Heliornis; species Heliornis fulica. Next base: position 669,384 of record VXBZ01010013.1, on the reverse strand, counting down.
GGTCCCAGGGTGGTTGAGTTCTCGGTTGTGCCCATCGATTTCTGAAAGCTGTAGTAGACCTTTGGGGCTTGATGCTTCTGCATATCTTTTCCCTTTTTTTGTTTTTTAATTATTTTTACTTATAAGGACCTTTCATCTTGCCTCTGTTTGGGAAAAGCAACCCCCAAGCTGCCAGCCTGAAACCCCAGTGATTCCATGAGTGTAAAAGGATGAGAGATATGCCCTGAGTCAGAAATCACCCAACTCCAGTGACCCCATGGTGTAAAGAACTTGATTTTATCATTTATAAAGTATTATTTTCTGTATTTCTTTCAATCCAAATGATGAAAAAGTCCAAAGTAATTTTCATTAGTTAAGAATCATGATTTTAAATTAATAGAGTGAATAATTGGAGAAATGTGAACATTTGCATCAAGTGAGGAGAGGAATTTCGCTCCAGGATCTTTACCCACTGACTCTTGTCTGCTGCAGCCCAAACCAGATCAGGTCTGAGGACTGATCAGGCTTGTGCAACCTTTGTTGCAACTAACTTTGGGCTGGGTTTAACCCATTTCCTTTAGGAATTACCTGCACTAGTGCACGATCAAGGGTCTTTGAAATAGAAACACAATTGGGGTGATCTCCCCGAGAGCCCAGCTAACCTCCCTGTGCAGAGAGGTCACTAACCAGGGCTGAGCTTTGGGCAGACACACATGGGGGAGGCTGGATGTGACCCATCCATGCTCCATTTCCCTGTGCTTTGGGTCACTGCAGATCAGCTGGACTCACTGTCCCGAGAAACTGTGTTAAACAGACACAGATTTCAAATCGTATTAGCGAGTGTCAAATTATCAACTAATGAATATAAATCCCCTGTGCTATCGCTTGCTCTGTTGCTGCTAAGAGATGTTTATGACATTCCTGGATGTGCTACTCAGCTGTGCCAGTATGAGTGCTTTTTTCTATTAAAATTTTAATTCAGATCCTTAAATCTTAATGTTGGTGTTTCATGATGCCTCAGGGCCTAAAAATCATACAGTGACGAAAAGATGTGCAATGGAATTTGTACAGTGTGCACTGACTTTGGAGGAATATGCCCAATGAATATTAAGCAAACAGCTGAAATTCCCAGAGAATCTCTCACCTGAGCTTTTTTCTCTTTCCCAGTCATTTATTTTCCTTCCCCCCCACCACTGAGGTTTTATTTTCTACTGTAAAGATACCACTCATAGAGTGTATCCTGAAAACTGCAGCCACCTATGATTTTTTTTACAGATTTGCTTTCAAGAGTAAACCAATGGACCAAGCTGAGCTTTTCCTGAGTGGTTTTTAGTCAGTGCCAGGAGATGGGCTGTGTGTTTTTTTCTAGGGCAGTCTGTTAAAGGTGAGAAGAGTGGCCATGCAGGTGGAATAAAAAGTATCACCACCAGTGCTGCAGGTCTGAAACAGTCCATTAAATCAAATCCCCCTTTTCTTTAATTTTTTTTTAAATAATTCTTGTCAAGAGTTTTTATTAAAATTAGTTGATGGAGATCTGGGGTGATTTCATGAATTAATACCTAGCAGGGAATTTCAGACTGCCTGCTAGGAGCCAGGGCCAGCCAGCCACATGAGCATGCTGAGCATGTTGGATAGGGAATTATTGATTACCTAATGCTGTGGTGGTTGGTTTGGTTACCTTTGGTCACAATAGACCATTATGTTTCCTGGCAGTACAAGTGTGGGAGGGGAAATGACACTTTCAGGCTTGGTATCTCAGTCAACCCAGGATGCTATTTTATATAGCACGGAGGAGGCATTTCCCTGGCCCCAGCAAAACTGGCTGGCAGATTTTAGCAGCCTCCTCTGAGCAAGAGATGGATAGATGCTTCTAGAAGGCTGTGTGGTTTGGACTGCAAATAGGATTAAGTAAATAGAATTGGCTCTTCCTAACTGATGGGGAAAAAAACCCTGTGTGTTTGCTCCTGTGCAAGTGAGCCATTTGCATTCACAGAGCAGAATACCATTGATCTGGCATGGATTGTAACTTTTAAATTACCTAAATTGTAATTTAAAAAAAAAATGAAGTAACTTCACCAACAAGAACTTGTAGGATTGGCCCTAGCTTCATTCTCTGTCCAAATCTGGGATCCAGTCTGAAGAAATCCTCTCATTTGACTCTGCTCTTCAGCACATCTAACAGGACAGGACTGGGTATCCAAGCCCCTCTGGGACTGCATCTTAAGGAAGAGCAGAATTAGGAACCAAATCAGAAAATGACTTTCCCCTCCAGGTAAAAAATGTGTGTGTATGTGTAATAAATCACCTCTGTAACTCAATTTTAAAATGGATCTAATTAGCAGATCATTTAAGGCTTTATGTTCTTTGTTCAGTTGTGTTCCTATTACACAAACTTTAATGAGTAGGTCTTTTTCTGATAACTACTTCCATTGACTTAATGGGTCAGATCCAGTGAATGAGAGGTTTTAATAAAACTTTTCAGGACAATATTATTTTTGAGATTAAAACGATATTAGCACAATCTTTCTATGTAAAAATGTCAGTTTTGTAACAGTAATTCCATGTGCAGTTTTGTAAAGTTGAAAATAACATTCACTGATCCTTGCACACATTTGAAAGGAAATATCACTTTTGTAGTTGTTATTTGCAGATGGGTGGTAAATCTAGATTATTTTACATACAAGAATGGATATGAAGGAAGGAAATTCCTCATGGCAAGAGAATTTCCTTTCTTTGGCAATGGATCAAGCCCTCAGCTGCATCTCTGTTGATGTTTAGTATCTCAAATTAAGGTGTATAAACCGTGTTGGAGTACCAGTACATGTTTACATTGCAGCTCCATACCTTTCATGTAAAATTTCAAGTGATCTGCACTGATTTGTTCATTTTTCAGGCAGGAACCGGTAGTTGGGTTTGAGCCAAAGCATACTGTCTGTTTCCTTTTTTTTATTATTATTATTATTCCTTTACACAAGATACTTTGTAATTTCATGAGAAAAGATCAAAGCAAATGTGGTGTCACCGTTACAATGTTACTTTTGGAGCTAAATGTTAGTGTGCATTTATTAAAATTTAGAGAAACTGTGTTGTACTGTAGTTGCTGTTTGTATCATGCATATGTGCACGGATGGTTTTTAAAGATATTTTCATTTTACATGAAATACAACTTTGCTAATAAAAGTTTGACTTGATGTAATCTTCAAAAGCCTTAGCTGTAATCAGCAGCTTTCTCTTTCTTTTTGATTTATGGGTTGTTTTTTATTTTTTTTATTTTTTTTTTCCTTCTGATGCCATTTCTTTGCTGGGAATTTGTTTTAGTTGTCATTCATAACCCTTTCTAGCTTGTGGTCTGTGGTGGGTTTTCTTGCCCCCCACCAAGGTCGAGCTGCCCTTGGCTTTTGCTGGAACTGGGATAAACAACAATTTAGATATGATCTCCTCCAAAGCAGGGATGAACCTGATCTGCAAACACCCTGAATTCAAACACCTCATTTATTTCATAGTATTATCACTGGGCTCCAACTATCCTCCTGTATAATGCTGGTAGATCTGACATGCTTTATGTACTCTGTGACTGTTAACATCAGATAACCTCCCAAGCAGGCAGAGCTTTAAGCTAAGTGACATGTGAAATACCTGCAAAAATAACATATCCAGTATTAAAATACACTTAGGCATGAAACAGAAGACAGCAGTTCAACATAGTGGGCACGAACAGAGGTGAGAGGAGCTGATCTGCTTCTAAGTGATAGAATACAGCTGTAAAGATAAGCAGAGTGAATATAGATAAGAGAATTTCTACCCCTCTTCAGAAAGATCAGCAGAATAATGGTGATTGTATAAATATCCAGGCACCTAGAAACTAAGCTGTATTCATTTTTTGCTTCTTATCCTTTAGTTAGGGAAAACTTGTGCTATAAGTCTAAAAGCTATATATAGATATTATATGGAAATATAACAAATGTTCTCTGCTTGCCAAAGAAAATAGGAAAAGAGCTAAATAACTTTGAGTATTAAAATAGCCATCCTCTCTTCTTCCCATCACCCTAATGCTCAGTTTTGTATGTTTTCTTTAATTCTACTCTGCCTGTCCAAGGAGAAAGGTAAAACCATGCAGGGCCTGAATACACCCATCTGATACCTGGGACATCAAAGCTGCCACTCCTGAGGACTCATCAAAAGTCAGCAGGTGAATCCATGGCAGCTGTAGAAAAAATAGAGGTATTTAATGGAAATTTGAGAATCTCAGCAGTGCTCAAGTGTGAGACAAACTGCTTGCACACAGGACAATCCCTGGCTTCCAACCCTGCTTTCTGTGTGATTGCATTTCACTCAGAGAAAGAAATGCTCTTGTTTGAGGTTATACCCTCATGTTTTTGGCTACTTCACTTCAGCATGAAGGTTTCAGGACTTTTTTGGATGTGTTCTCCTCCTGCAAAAACATTCAGTGCAAATACAGGAACAAGTAGGACGGTGCTAACCAGCAGTCACCTTTCAGAAAGTCATCAAGGGCATGCCAGGGGGTTTTTATTATTATTATTATTCATATTCTGGAATAATAAGATTTACACTTTCTTCAATAACATAATGGAGAGGAAAAAGTCTGACAATGATGTGCTTCACTGGAGTGAGAATAAAGACGATGCTGCCACCATCAGGGGCACAGGCTGCAGATCCCAACCCCTGCTGACACCCAGCCGACAAGTCCCCAGGGAAAAGTTTAAAGGGGAGATATGGGACCAATACACCTTCATTTGATAGTTTGCTTTTAATACCAAGCTGGCATTATTGGTGCTATTTTGGGGACAGAGAATTATTTCTGATGTTCAATCATTCCATTCCCTTCTTCAGTGTTGCAGTGAAATGTCATCGCTTCGGAGTTTTACCGCCCGTTGGAAACACCAGCAGCCTCAGCCGATGGCAGTGTGAGAGCTCTGCAGATTGCTAAGCCTGACTGAGCCAGCCCTGTCCACTGATGGTGTCACCAAGGCCATGTCCCCATTTGGTGTGGCCAAGCCCTCCCAGAAGAGCTGTCCCACCCCATCACTGCCTGGCCACGGGGTGTTTCTGGGTGCAACCACACTGCCTGGCCACGTAGTAAACCATGTCATTGCTTTTGTGGAGCTCAGTGTGGCTCGACCTCACTCTTGGCACTTAAAAAACATGTCCATGGAGCTCATACTGCTGTCTGCATCCCCAGCCCAGCATGGGGGCTGCTAACCAGGCCTGCCAATCTCATTTGCTTGGGGCATCAGGGCAGGAGCATCTCAAAATACACACAGCAGTATGTTTTCTTTGGAGACTTTATTTTTCCCTCCTTTGTTTTGACCCCCTGGCCTGGTTTTGGAATTCTATAGTCTTTTCTTGCTCTGCTGTTTCAGCAACTTCATGGTATTCCTATTGACTGAAACCTCTAAAACCTGGCAGCTTTCAGAGCTGCCCTTCACCTGGGCCAGAGGTGAGAAACAGTCGGTAAGAGGAGGAATTGGGAGGCATGAAATGATGGGCAGCTGTGGATGGCACCTGCACTTCATTGCTAATTATCCTGCTAGCAAATTAGCAACCTTTCGTTCCAACCTGGGCTGCCTTTACGAGTGGAAGGTTTTCCATTCCTTCTTGCTGGCTGAGGAAGCACTGAAGCAGGTTACAGCTCCTTACAAGAGAGCAGGATTGGGAGGTGAGGCCACATCTCCCATGTGTTTACTGGGATGGAGCTGCAGGAAGCCCATGGCCATGGAGAGGTGAGCCAGGCCCACAGGTGAGAGCACAGGAGTGCTGGGAGAGTGGGTTTATTACTGTTTTTATCTGAAAGAGCAATGTGGGAAGATTAGACCTTGCTGGGGAGATTGCTACTACGGGGCTTTGCCATCCCAGGGCTGGTTTGCAGTGTGTGTTGGGGGATTTTCCCCTCTTTCTTGGGTGATGTGGTTGCTCTTGTGTTGCTTCTGAGGCAGGTTTGTTGTTACCCCTGAGGCAGCACAAAATCCTCCCTCATCCATGAAATATGCTTTTTTTTCTTCTTCCTCTTGATTCTATCAAGCTCTGCTATATCGATCCCTCAACTCCTTTGGTCCTTGGGATTGGAAAACTTCCATCCTGTTTGCATCACCAGGATCTTTTCTCACTGCCTCCAACTTGCTCATCTCCTCAGGGTGGAAGATGAGTTTCACTTGCAGATGCACCTGGGATTTCAAAGCTGCTGTGGGTCAGGATGTCTGAACTGCTCCAGACTTTGTGTGTGTGTTGGTTTTGTTGGGTTGGTTTTAAAGTGGGGTTTTTTGTGTTTTTTTGTTTTTTTTTAAAGGATGAGTTTAATCTGTAGGTTTTAATAGTCCATCTATTAAATGCTTATTTCCTGGGAGAGAAGAGACTGAAGGGTAGGGTGATGTATGATGTGTTCCAGGGACTGCTCAGTTCCCATGGCTCTTGTGGGAAAGCAGAGGGCTGAGGCTGAGTATTTAACTGAAGACACAACAGTTTAGTCTCTGCTTTCTCCTCAGAGATCTGTCAAAGGGGTCTGTGAGGGCACTGAGGTCCTCACCAGTATGTTGCTGGTGTGGGGACCTTTGTGAGCCCAGTCCTGGTGCAGGATTCACCTCAGGAATGACTTGGGTTTCTCCCTCCTGAGGGCTTCTACCACACTGTTTCTGCAGACAGCTGGACACATGGTAATTAAGATTACTTATATTTTTGAGTGGTTTTTAATATTATTTATAAAATAACTAAAAGCAAAAATGTAATTTCTAATTAAAAATTTCTTACATGTAAGAGGGATGTTACCCTTTATGGCTTCAGGCAGTCATCATTCTGAGCACTTATTTTCCTCTAAGTGGCAATTTATTTTAAAAAAAAAGTATACAAAAAAATTACTGGGCTATTTAGACTGACAGTGGAGTTACAACTTCCAGTGGAGCAGGAGTTCTGGTTAATTATTTATAATTACACAAAAAAATACATTTTTTTCAAGCTTAGCCTGGAACCAAGAGACCTCTAAGTAAATAAATTTACATAAAATGTGTTGAAATCAGATTGTTTGACATGCTAATTCCCTAGTTTTTCTATATCATATGAAAATAGTTGTTGTGAAGAGTAGTGTCAGCAAAGGAATCAAAGAGTGGCAGTGGTGATGGAGCAGCTCTGGAGCAGTGGTCGAGGAGTGATGTGAGATGGAGGGGAAGCATTGTGGCAGCTGTTAAAGTACTTGTTTTTCTTCTTCCTTCAGAAGGAGGAACTTATGTGATACCTGTCTTAAGCTTGAGGTGGGATCTTTTTCTGGAAAATGTTTGGTTTACTTTCCCATGACCATCACTTACTGAGCATTTCCATTTTTCTCAATGTGTTCCTTGAAAACAACCAACCTTAAAAATAACCCCCAAACTGTTTGCTTTTCAATTGCAGAAAAGACACTGCTCAGTGATGTTCTGGCTGCCATCATAATGTCCCTTGGCTGTGTGTTTTACACATTTTTCTGTCTTTTCTGNTGCTCAGTGATGTTCTGGCTGCCATCATAATGTCCCTTGGCTGTGTGTTTTACACATTTTTCTGGCTTTTTCTGTACGTGGTTGGAGCTGAGCTCTGCTGTGCTCAGCAGCACCACTGCTCCCTGCACAGTTATTTGTTCTCCCAGGGCACCAGGGTCTCCATGAGTTTGCCTAAGTCTGACTTTACTGAACCTCCCAGGGCTGCAGAAATACAAGCAACAGGGAAGACTTCACTGTTCTGCTTCCAGATTGTTTCAATAAGGGGGGAAAAATGAAAATAAAAATGCAGTCTACCTCCAGGAGAAAGGTCTTAAAGCTCAGTCTGGGACTTAGTGAGAATTTAGTATTTCAGATATCATTTTTTAAAAGTAATAGTTACCAAACCCAAACCTTACTCCCCAACCTGGTGGAGCTCTTGAAACCATGAACCAAAGGGTTCAAAAATCCATGGTGGCTGGAAAGGCCTGGTAATTCTTTTAAATAATCAGGATTGTGACAGTCCCTGGCTCTGACTTTCAAAATTAAGAGTTTAAATGTCTGAAAGTGAAGCTCCTGTTTTGACTAATTTTGGCAAACCTCATTAAAAAGTCTGCATTTCCCAGCCCTGTTATTTATGAACTTAAATGCTTCTACATCTCTCCTTGCCAAATGTTCTGAATATTAAAATCTTCTCACATCTGCAATTTAAGTTTCCAGTTAAGGAAAGGAAACTTTCAACTCCACTGGCTCGTTTCATCAGCCTGCTATCAGCACCCATTGTATCTTCAGGTTCCTGTCAGTTTGACAAGATATAGCAGAATCTGTTTCTTCTTATAATCAAGATAATAACTACTAAAAATTGATGGATTTTGCTGCAGTTGAAAATACAGGCTAATTCTTGCCATAATTATCAAGTCTTTAAATGGTAATTGCACACTGTTACCATCTATCTGCTGTCAAATTTATTTCAGTAATTGACCTCCTAGTCCAGGAATTAGAGACAGTCTTTGATTATTGGTTCAATTAGTCCTAAAGTATTATGTCTTTTTTTTTTAGCAAGATATTTTAGTTATCCAGCCAATCAAAGAGAGTAGCAGGAATGTCACTAAATATTTCTTAACATTTTGTTTCAGTACTCTGTGTCTCACTTTAACTGCTGTATATAGATACTGATGGGGTTTTGATGAGAAAGTATTGACTGACTTTGTGCTTTTCCCTGGTGTCAGCCTCTAGTGACACATTTTTTGGCCAAGGACATGGACTTGCCTGCAGTAGCAGAGCCCAGGGCTGTTGTCTGACCAAAGACAGTGTGTTGGCTCTCTGAGCAGTCTGGTTGAGCTCCTCCACCCCCAGTGCTCCCAGCCAAGCTGTTTCCATTAAGCTCCAAGCAGTCCTTGGGTGTCTTTGGGTGTGGGGGAAGTTGGGTGTAGGTCCCTTACACCTGTTGTACCCACACTTTCTAATATGAGGAGAGCAAAGAGAAGAATTGATCTTTACTAGGACTGTTCTTATAAGAGAGGCTTTTCATGCAAAATGGCCAGGGCTTGTTTTGGGAGAAGGGAAGAGAGGAAATACTGAGTTCTTGGCATCTGCAGACTTGTGGAAATGGAGAAATGCATCCAGCTTTATTTGTTCCTTGTTTTCTGTGGAACAGGAATAGTGCCCTGGATTTAAGCAACAGTCTCTGGTCTGATTTCACTCATGGAAGTGAAAGAAAATGCATATAAACTAGATAAATAAAAAAGGTGTGTGTTTTCATTTGTACTATATTAACTATATGGGTGCTTTTTTAATCAAAAGGAATTAAAGTTGTTTATTGACTTGCTGACCAGGGACTGTGTTGTCTCCCAGTGAAGTGCTTGTTTTGTAGCTAGATGAAGGGGAAGAAAACAATAAGGAGCATAAAGCTCCCATCCAGGTGAAGTGTCTGTGCAAACACCACGCACGAGTCCAGCTTAGGCTTTGCAGCTGAATTAATCCCTGATTGTTTTTAAGTTGTGTGTGTAAAGGTGGATTTCAGACAAAGCTGTGACTGATAAGCAGCTGAGAGGGCAAAGATATTTGAGGTGGAATTAAATCAGTATTAGATTGATCTTGTTATGGAAGGGGGGGGGGGGGGGGATGAAACCCTGGTGGTCTTAAACCTGCCTTTCCCTCTTTTCCCCACACTTGCATGTTTCTTCCCCTCACCTTGCTCACTTTCCCCACGGAAATTCAATGTATTCCATCAGTTTGCCTGGGAATAATCTTTTGGCTTTTGTTGCACGTGCACAAGTGGATGTTCATGCTGCAGTGGAAGAAAAAGTATGAAATAAACCAAACCAGAAACCTGTTTTCTGGCTTCTACACAAAGATGAGCAGTAAACAGTAAAACAAAAGCCTTCCACTGTATGTAACAGATATGGGAGACGGGTTTTTTTTACTGATTTCTTTACAGTGATGTTGAGTTCTACCTTAATTTCAATCATCATTATGAGGCAGCACGAAGATGTGTTTTACAATCCACATCCCTCCAGGCTGGTAAGGAGAGCAGTGTAGCACAGCTATCTTTCATGCAGCCATCTTCTACAGACCACAACATCTGGTGCTGCAAACAAAAGTCACGCTTTGGCTCCTTACACCTCCAGTGATCACCAATTGATAACTTCTTTTCTTTTTTTCCCTTCCATAAAAGCAAAGGATCGCTGCCTATAAACAAATGCAGCCTGAATTTCGTGTTCTGCAGTGTTCACCTGGTGTTTCCACTCCCTGCTATTATCCCAAATCCCTTCTGTTCTCTGCCAGCCGGAGCAGAGCAGTGAGTGTTGCTGTGGTTACACCGTGGAAATAGGCAGATGCTGCGGCATGTGTGATGACTCTTCCAGGAAATGCTTCAAGATAATTACAAGCAGTGATTGTGCCAGGGATATTGCTTGTTCCTGTGTCTCTTCAGATAATAGCTTTTATAACCTCCTTGGCTGTGTCCTCTGGAAGGGTTTGAGGACACGGTGATTGGAAGAAATCACCTGAGATTATTAGTTCTCTGCATCTTCTCCTTCCTGGACTGAACAACAGCATTCCCTGCACCTCAATAACATGTAGCCCAACTCTCCTGCCTCCAGTTCTGAGCTTTAACTGTGTTTCAGCATCTACATTTTAGTCTGGAAACCTTTTCTGCTTGAGGATTTAAGAGCTGACCCTCAAAACAGCTAAAGCACCCGAGCCCAGTGCTCAGCCCCTGCCAAACCTGCATGTGCTGGACCTTGGTGGGTATATGTATGTTAATGCTAAATTTATTGGCCCCCTGTAGCTCCTTTCTTGGGTGTGTATAGCCCAAAGCTCTCTTAATGCCACACGAAGCACCTCTTGCAGGAGCTGGGGGAAGGAATTCCAGGCAGATGGATGCTGGTATCTGTTTTTCCCCAGTTTGGGTCTGGGAACAAGGGCCCTGTGACAGGAGGTGGGACATGGAGACCTGACACACCTAAGGCTGGAGGGTCCCTTTCCAAATGGGTGCTCTAGCCAATGAAGGTGAGTAGCAGGGATGGGGTGCCTTAAATCAATCTGATAGCAAAAAAAAATATCCTTTAGTCTTATGTCAGCATTGGTTTCTACTCTTGCCTAGTGGTAAAATGCAAAAGCTCCAGAAAGATACAAGATTCAAGACACTTAAAGCATCTTGAGCTTCAGTGTTCTCTGTTTGCTGGGACCTGGCTCCCACCAAAGCTGGGAAGGGATTTCATAGATCTCCCTGGTATATTTGTAAGGAGTCTAAACCCTGTACCTAAGCTTGAGAAAATAGAAGTGGAGGCAGTCCAAATTGTCTCTGAGAATGAGCTCTTGCTCTATTCACTCATTACATTATTAAAAAAGCTTAAAGATTTGGAGAATTTGGAATTCTCCCTTTCTGTACCTTATCCATCGCATCAGAGTTGCCAAATATATGTAACTTCTCTTCTCCCCCCACATACAAAGAACCCAAGCTTAGCTGCTTCTCTGAGACTATTCATTTTCACCACATCAGGAACTTATTAATTCTTGATGAGAATTCAAGCATTAATCAATTCTTGATTGAATCCTCCCCAGAGGGAAAGAGGAGAAACTGGGCCAGGTTTGCCTTTTGGCTGTTTTGAGCTCTGTCTCTGACTTAACACACATGGCAGCAGTGGTATAATCACTCTGCTCAGCTTCAGCTCCATATCAAATGCATCTTCACAGCTGATGTAGGACTCTGAAGGCAATCTCCCTGCTACAGGTAGTGTCTGATGAGAAGAAAGTGGCCAGGGCCCCCGCAGTGCTTTTACCTTCACAGTCCTCCTGCGGCAGCTGCGGTGGGTAGCGGGGAGAATAGCCTGAGGGTTGCTCTAACGGAGGTCAGGCACTCACAGAGCTGCAGCAAGGCCAAGGCAATTAAAAGGAGAGAGAAAAAATGATATTTATAGCATCCTGTAGCTGGGGTTTGCGTGCTGCAGCCAGCAGGTAAGGATGCAGAACTGGGAATGTGAGTCCTGGCTGGAGTTAAAGACTCTTGGTTGGATTGTTGGTCTTCTGCTGGTCTGAAGTCATGGTCCATTTAGATGGGAGGATGTCAGATTCTGGCAGTGGGGTCTGAAATCATGCTCTTGCTTGCTGTTAAGTTCTTCTGTTGAAGCTGCAAATCTGGTGCAAATCTTACAAGTGTGCTGTCTGCATTAAAGACAAATCAAGTCAGATTTTGAAGCCCAGATTTTGTTGTGGTTTCATTTAGTCACAGCGTGCTGAGGAATTTCCATTTAGATTTATACAGTTGACCCACTTCCTTGTAACCATGTCTTACAGAAGGAGGAAGCTTTCCCCCTGAGATTTTTAGAGCTCTTTAGATGGATTTTACTTGACAGCTCCATGTCATTTATTTTGTGATTCCCTTGCAATGAATTAGAAATAATTTACCATTGTGATAAAGATTGGTGCTATTTTTGTAAGGAGCCCAACTTCCTTTATGTTTCTTACTCTTCTCATAAAGAGTAAAACATGATGACTTCAGTTCCAAGGTAAATTAGACATGACATAAACTCTAAAGGTATTCCTACTGTATGTTTAATTTGAGCAGATCTTTCATTGTCAGCTTTTATTGCTCCCAACTTAGCAGCGTGGATTTATTGTTGAGGGTTTTTTTACCAGTAAGTTTACTATATTTAATATTTCTATAAAAATTTAGTGTTTATTTGTATTTATATTTATTATGTTTCCTATATTTTTCTCCTGCCTGCTCCTCAAAGAGAGTCATTAAATCTGACTGCATTCATAATCAATACATTTCCAGTTTGTGGTGTCTACATTTCTTTTTTTTTCCCTTAATTATCATAGTCTGAGACTTGGCAGGATGCACCAAGCAGAAGCTTTGCATGGGTGATGTTGCAGGTGTTTCCCTGACAAAGTGAGTGTTTTGGTACTGAGCTCTTACTGGATGAAACTGGCAGATGAGACAGCAAAGCCAGTTTCCCTTCTTTGTGGCTTCTTGTCCCCAGTGCATCACTCTATCTGCAGGCAGAGCTGGAGTTGATCTCCAGAGCTGGTGATGGTTTGCAGTTACTGCCTATCTTGCTCATATACAAACCCAGTAAACTTTGCCTTGGCAAAGGATTTGGAAACCTACAGATAAGTGATACTATTGGTATCTTTCTCCTTCATTCTAGAAAAAACCTGAACCAAACCATAAAACAATCTTATGAAAACATAAGTTAAAACAACCCAAGAAAACTTTCTGCCCATTATTTGCAAGATGATTTTTTGCTGAAGTCCCTGCTGGTGGCCGCTGTCCTCACCAGGCAGTGTTGTGTAGCAAAGGTAGCCCATGATGGGATGGCAAGGAGCAGTGCAAGGAGCATCCTTGTGCATGGGAACTTCAAGGCAGCTCTGTTGGAGGGACCACACTTGTCTCTACCTGCTGTCTGCACTAGAGCCACCTGGCAGCATGGCAAGCACCAACTGATGTCTGGGGCTGAGCATCACAGGCCCATCCCCAGAGCCTGTGCTCAGTGACTTACACCTTCCTTCCTCCTTCATGCCCAGGCAGGTGAAAATTGTGAATCATTTTTATTCCTTCCAACCCTTCAAAGTCAACCTCTTCCTCTTTGAAGAGATTGTGGCTGGAAGCAGTAACCTCACCTGCATTAGTGTAACCCCACTTTGAGCACTAACTGGAGGACACGAGGGCTGTCAGAACTCTCCTGCCTGACTCAAAGAAAAGGCAGGTTCAGAAGGGAATCAGAGCCTGGGATGAGGACAAAACATTTGGGCATTTCCTCTGGGTTTGGGCAGAGAGCTGAGCTAACCTGAGGGAGCTGCTGAAAAAGCACAGGAGTGGCTTTAAGCTGCTTTATTTGGGTTTTCAGACTTCACAGTAGAAGTGTGGTCCTGGCTTCCCTGGGAAAAGCACGTGGGAATGGGGTGAGCTTTAACCTCAGTGCTGGAGCACAGGCATGAAGGAGCAGAGCTGGGGGGCTCTCAGTGACATGGGGAGGAGCAGCTGCCCGTGGGTCAGTGTGAAGGGACATGTCCTGGCAGGAGCTGCACATAATGGGGTTTGGGTTGAGGGACTGCTGCCCTGTCTCCTTTGGAAGGACAGGACCCCCATTTCAACCAGCCACAGCTAGGACAGTGTGAATAGCTGAGCAGGAAGGGTGGAAAACAGCTTAAAATAAGGTCAGAAGGGGACTGAGGGAGCACTTAAAATGAAGATGTCAGCGATGAAATGGAGATTTATCAGTTCCAGTGACCTGTATAAACTGATAAGAGGAGTTGTAGCTGGTCACTTATAACCATGTAAATTTAATTAAATTGGTATTGCTTGCAGGAACTAGAGAATATTGAGTATGACAATTAGGGGCTCTTTCCACTCTTTTGGAAGAAGTGGGTAGGCAGGAGGCAAAGGGGAATGGCACTTAGACCAGAGTGCATTACCCTTGTCAGTTGCAGGCAATTAATACAAATGAGCCATCAGCGATGGAGTTCAGTTTTTCTAATAGCTAAAATACAAGATGGATCACTTGGTCATGTCTGCTAGGAAAACAAATCCCCCAGGATTTCACACTCCTCTTCTGCAGTGTGTGTTTGCAGGGTAGAAGGAGGTGGGTTTATTGGAGGAGCAGGAGGAGAACTGAAGCATCACAGGGTCCTTCCCTCTGAGAAACAGGCGCAGAAGGTCTAAAGCAGCTGGTATGAGGTTGCCCTTGGTGTTGCTTAAAAACTGACTGAGGTGCCCCTAACTCAAGATTGGGTTGCATACAATGGAAGGGAGAGTAAGAGAGAGTAATTGATCACTGAATGAAGAGTTAGTGGTAGCTTTGTGCAGGGAAACATTGTTTGATTATGTCTGCTATGTGCTAGTGGTGGTGGGAGGTCTTGAATTTATGTGCTGTTCTCCAGAAGATCCAGTTTGAAAAAGATAAAACCAATAAAACTCCCCTAATTCTTCCTCCTGGCAAAAGTCTCGCCACAAATGGTGAGTGGGGCAAATAGGAGCATATAGCAGAGAATAGAAATGAAGAATTGGATGTGGTGAGATTGACAAGCAAACAAGCATGAAAAAAAGTGTGGCCAGCAAGTTTAAACCTATTTTCTAATGTCCTTCAAATATGACAGGAGTGAGTAGGAGTTTAACAGTTGCACCAGCCCATTTGCAGATGGAAACAGTGCTGTCAGTGTGTCTGTCCTCTACCCAGTGGAGAGGGAGAAGGGTGATGCTGCTGCCTCACAGGAGGGAATAATTTATATCCCAGCTGTGATTAAAAGGCAGTTAAGCAGCAGCTACTATTGCTGGGCTCTGTTAAATCAGTAAGTCCAGGTAATTGGCACCTAAAATTTTTAAGAGCCATATGAACTACTCTTTGGATCATTAATGTTTATTTTTAATAAGTCCTGGATCACTAGGAAAGTTTCAATAGGCTGGAAGAACGCTCATGTTCTGCCATTATTTAAAAAGGGTAAATGGGATGACCTGGGTAATTACAAGCCTGTCAGATGAGCATTCAATCAATATGTGTTTCATACCACCAAATGTAAGGTCATATATCTAAGAATAATGAATGTAGCTGATACTTGTTGGATAGGAGATTTTTATCCAGAGAATCAGTGTACAGCAGGAGAATACTGAATAAGTCTGGGGAGAAACTCTCTTTCTGCCTGTCACAGGGGGACTCCATGCAGTGATGCTGCTGTCCTGTTCTGGTGTCTGCAATTCATGAAGCCGCTTGGAAATTCAGGGGGAGTTCAGGGAAATTCACTGGAATGATTAAAGATTTTTTGTGATCCAGCCATGTAGAAATGGGGGCTCTTTAAGCCACAGAGGAAAGGAGAAGGACTTTCCTGATCAGTCTCTAATGGTCTGTGCTGGGATAACACTGACAGAAAATATAGTGGTTGCAGCTCAAATCCAGAAAGCTCAGGCTATGATGTGTGCATTGCTCATTAATTACTGACTGGATAAATTAGGATTGTAGCAAACTTCCACCACTAGATTTCTTTGCAGTAATCTCAATTTGTCCAAGAGTTGTTTGTGGCCTCTGACCTGGAAGAGACTGTGGTTGGCCTCTGACCTGGAAGAGATTGTGGTTGTCCTTCCTACTAGGCCAGGTGTGCAGGGTTGTAGCTGTTGGCCATTGGAGGTCAGAAGAGATAAGCTGCTGATTTTGGCTGAGGCCATGCAGAGTGGGTTGGGAGCACAGCTCTCAGCAGGATTTCTGGAGTCAGACCAGCCACCCCAGAATGAGAAACAAATATCTGCAATAAAATGTAAAATCAATAATCAACTCTTCAGGTTTTGAAAATGTGCTTGACCCCCGAGCTCAGAATTTTTTTCTATATAAACTCTTCTATAACTCTCTAAAAAGCCATGCAGGATACATGGCTGTTTTTCAGGAGGTGCAGTGTAAATCTAACTTGAAGCCTATTTTTAGCACCTCTCTTGGGAGTCAGGGTGTGCACAGATGTCTATGGACTCTGCAAGGTCTAAAAATAATTTCCATTTATAGCATTTTTAAAAATTCCCTTCAGAAACTCATGAGTTTCGAAGCAACCATTGAAATCTCGTGATGTCCAGATTCTTCTCTAGCTTTCTCACATATCTATTAGGTACTTGTTAGATTTTCTATATGAAAATACTGTGGTATTTCTGGAGTTGAGATTATGCATCAGCAAAACAATTAGTGCATTTGTGTTGGGATGGTAAATCGTGTCTGTTTAAAAAGAAAGAGCCAATGCTTTTAGGAAAACAAATCAAAACACAAAAAATCCTAAAATCCCAAAGGAATTTATAAGGCTTCTTGAAGATTGCAAAGCAGTTGGCTCATCTCAGCTACTACTATGCTGATTTTCCACCAGGAATTAAGGAGATATGGAAATAAAATGGTGTTGTGGGAATAAAGATGTTTGACAAATTTCCCCATTAAAAACATAAATGTAGTTTTTAACTGATGTTTAATTTTTTTTTTAAGTGAAAAGTTGCATTTAGAGGTTTTAAAGGATATTTCATTTTGGAGTTAAAATCCATATCCTATATTTATGAAAGATCAAACTTAAATGAAGTCCATCAATTACTAGAGGAAAATTCCAGGTTTTAATATTTGTAGTACAATTGCCTCTCCTTTTTAGCCTTCTCCCCCAGGTTGAGCTCTTTACCTTTCATTTAATTCCTAGGCAGGCAAATTTAACATTGATATTTCTCACAAAATAGGCCAATATTTGTTTCCTAGACCTAGCTACTAGCAAAAACACTTCAGGAGGTTGAAGTCCCTCGGTGTGACAGACAATCATAGCGGTACACGGCTGTTCTGGAAGTATGAATGGCTCCTAATGGCTTTGACAACCCATTTGTCTCGCCCCTGCTGTGCTGAGGTTACATTTTGCTGCAGCTTCTAGAATATATTTGTTTCCAGAAATTCAGGCTTTTACTTTCCTTTTCCTCAGTGTTTCAGTTTTCCTCCTCTTTCCTGAGCAAAGTAAGCTAGTGAAGATTTCTCATTCTATTTGTGAGACTAGTAAAACATTTACTGGATGCTTTCCTGTACAGAAAGGCTACACAGAGGGCTACTAGAATTAGCATGTATTTGGGAGTCTGGTTTTGCTCTTCCTCATGCCTGGCAATTCAATTTCTGTTCATTTGAAGTCCATGAGCCTCATTATCAATGTTCCTCTAGCAACTAACTGGAATTCTCTTGATTTGGGTGGAACCCTGTCAGACTTCAAGTTCAGTTTTAACCAACAAAATCCAACTCGATGGAATAAGTGGTAGGACAAGATCCCTTTCAACCCAAAACAATTAACAATAACTTTTTTCTGAGTGTGCACCATTTCTACAGATCTTTAATTATTTTCTTAATGTGCTCAACATCTCTGCTGAAATGAAGCATTCCTTTAATTCTTCAATGGTTCTTGGTTTATTAATGTGAGCTCCTTGGTTTTTATCAGACAAGAGGTGGTGTCTTTGTAACTCCAGTCCAATGAGACCAGTGATGTTCAGACTGTTATTGACTGACAGAATTTTGTGAAAGAGTAGTCAGCTTGAGTGATGTGGACGAAAATTTGCTCTCTGATCAGCTGACATACTGTCCCCAGTCATAAAAACCTTGTCTTTAACTACTTTAATGATTTCAAATGTGCTTTCTACACTTGAGCAAAACCATTATCAATGGACAACTCACAGCTAATTTTTGTGAAACATATGGAAGCCACTTTTTATAGGATTTCCAGTGAAGTCTTCACTACTGGGATGTCTTTATTTTGAGTGTTTTCAGGCTTTCATTGGTGTTAATGGTAACACACACTTACTGGCAAACAGTGGTGAATCACATGATACTGTAATTTCATTTACTAGTTCTATGTCCTACTTGAATCACTTTGGGGAAAATTAATAGAAACTTAATATGAAACTTTAGTCACATGATCATACTTGTTCTTATTTTTATTATCATGGGGAACTGTAGCCCTAGAGAACAAACAAAACAGTGTTTCCAGACTTTATTGACCATCAGTAAATGATTTTCAAAGGAGTGTCAGCCTCAGAGACCCTCTGCAACATCTCTGTGTTGTGAAACAGTGATATTTGGGAGCCACCAAGGAAGATTAGGAGAAAGGAAATGTACCACCATGGAACATGCTCTTGCTGCCTCTTAAGATAAGATTGGGGGGGAGGGTCTCCTCTGTAGTGTTAACACACTCTGTAGTGTTAGAACAATGTAACTCATGTTCTCTCTTATGAGCAACAAGCTGAAAAATAAACCTGGCATTGAGAAGACAAAGAACAAAGAGTCTCAGTCCTGGGACCCTGACCTGGACTCTGGCTGAGCCATTCAAGGTCTGTACTGTGTTCATCTCTCACTCCTCGTGCAGGTGACATCTGGTGAGCACTGCACTGGTGATCAAAGCACATGCAGCGGGTGTGCAGCTCAGGTTCAAAGGCTCTACCCACTTATCCCACTTATACTTGAATATATCCCTTGTATTTTATTCTCTACTTGTGATTATTTTTATCTTTTTTCCCTTGAAGGTGGCAGTTATTTTATAATCATGGTTCAGTCATTATCAACTGATGTGATCATTTCATGCTCTGTAGCATCATGTGGCTACTCCTGCACAGGTTAAATAATGAGACAGCCTGATTTTGAGTGTGTGTGTGTAGCTTTGCTTCACCTGTATGTTGAGAGACTGTACAGCCTGTGATGCCTGGGGAGAGACACTCAGTTTTGCTCACATGAAAAGGGTGGGGGTTTTCCTGGAGTCCCCACTCTTCCTTGACCAGGGATGCTGAGCTGTATGTGGGTGTCTCCACTACGACTACTCTGCATGTAGGTGGTTGCACTGATCCTGTCTTGTCAACTTCATGATGATCCAAAACTCTTTGGGTTATCTTCAGTCTCCTAAAATGTCTGGTGTGGAGAAAAACTCTTTATAGTAATATCATTTTCAAAATAACTCTTGGGGCTTTTTTCTGTGACACAGAGGTGTCATCACAAGGCCCAGCAATCATCTTAATATGTATTTAGTACCCACAAACATGGGACAAAGAGGAAACACCAGTTACTTGTTTCCAGCCACTTGTTTCCAATAGCCAAGCTGAAGTATTCTAACAGAAGTATTATTGATTAGCTTTCAGGCTAAAAAATTAGGTATGTTTGCCCAGATATGTTCAGCATCATTGTATATTGACTAAATGTATTAAAGATAGATAAGATACAACTGTGACAGGCATATCTTCTTGTCTGAAGCAATGGCTTTCATTAACTTTGTTATTAAAGTGAGTGTATTAACACTCAAGCCCTGGAGCCCTTCTGCGTACCTGGGTGATCAGCATTTGAATCTTTTAGTTTACTGATATCTAATTCAAGTTTTCCAACAATATAATATTCAGTAAAAACATGTTTCACACTCTTTTGAGAGACAGCTGATTCAGGGAAGCACAGAGCAGAGGAGGAATGAAACTGCTTGCCTGAGCAATTTTGACTCACCATGAGAAAAACGTGGGCTTTTCTCACATTAATTATCCATTGTTAACTTTTATTTTCACAACTGTCTTGAAAAAGTGAACAATACTTCATTTTCCAAATAACCTGCTTCATCTGCTGTTTGCTGTGTATTACTTGAGATCCAAATATACATATTTAAGTAGAGGTGATGTTGTCACTGGAAGAGAGCGAGGATGTGCTTACCCTGCAGTTGTACTTGCTGTGATGCGCTGAGGTTGCCTGAACCAGGTCCATTTATTCTACACTTTGTGTGGGGTGGAATTTGGCTAGTTACTGTGATAAATTAATAGGCCAAGAAGTGCTTTAATCATAATTGCATGTGCACAAGCCAAATTTCAAGGCAAGGATTTAATATCTTTGAGTGCAAGAGATGATAATAATGGCAAAAGTTAAATCACAAGGAGTCATTTCAGTTTCTATAATCATTCTGAAAAGGCAACCCCACTCAACCAAGTCATTTGTGTAGCTGCATAAATATTCCCTTGTTCCTTAAAGCATTTCTTTTTCTCCCAAAGTCTGCAAATTACACTTTTATGAGATGCTGTACATAGTAACTAGATGTCTATTCAGAGTATGATAATATCTCCTTGCCTTTGAATGAAATATTTGGCCCTTGAGAATCTGGCAGTATCTTTCCTTATAAAATACCTGAAAATTGAATAAGATCTTAAGCTTTATTATGTACATATAATACTGGTGCCTGTGGGATTATGTGGAGTAACCTTATTTACAGAACCTTAGGATGTATTTGCAGAATGTGTTTTAGCCTGGGACAACTCAGTAACATGTGCTTATAATGTCTTCTTCTTACGTGACTTGATCTCCAAAACTGAAATCCCAGTGGTCTTATCTTGGAAAAGGAGCACAGTTCCCCAGAACAATCAGAGGATAACTTCAAATTGTGACATTACAGAGTAGCAGGAATAAAATTCGTACCTGATGCAATATAATAAGCCAGTCTCTTGGGCTGTGTTGTTTCTCAGTCCATGAAAAGGAATCATAAGAAAATGTAGATATCCCTGTAAGAGAAGACATAATTCATGGGTACTGCATTCACTGAGATTCGTTTTTGGAAGCTGGAATAGGGCCTGGAATGAATATTCAGGAACCAGAGACAGATGTTAGGGACCTAATACTGATTATAAGTCTTAACTAACTTCTTCCAAAAGTGCTTTTCCTCTGCTCTGGACTTCCTCCTGTGAAGTGTGAGGTGAAGAAGCAGCTCCCCCAAATGCAAGCATAGCCCCAGGGGAATGGATGTCTTGCTGGGGTGGAGTTGCACATGAGGTCTGAAATTCCATTATCCTGAGACTAAATCCACTCCCTTTGGGAGAAAGGAGGTGGGTGTGAGGGAGTGGGGGATTATTGTGTCCAGTTCTGGAGTCCCCAACATAAGAAGGACATGGAACTGTTAGAACAGATCCAGAGGAGGCCATGAAGATGATCAGAGAGCTGGAGCATCTCTCCTATGAAGACAGACTGAGAGTTGGGATTGCTCAGCCTGGAGAAGAGAAGCATCTGGAGAGTTCTTATAGCGGCCTTTCAGTCCCTGAACAGGCCTACAGGAAAACTGAGGGACTTTTTACAAGTGCATGTAGTGATATCTGCATATTGGAATGAATTGCAACCCCTTATTTTCTAGGAGGCAGCTGAGAGAACATAGAAACATTCATTTGTCAGAGGGGGCATCTACCTCATCTTCTCTGTTCATGTGAAATTCTTCTTGGCCAGAACATGGTTACAGGTTGGGGTTTTGCAAAGCAGTGTTGGGGTACTATCCATGAAGATGCTGATGTAAAAGTGCTTTATAGAAACTTTGGAAAAGTAAAAATATAGGACAAAACAGTTTATTTTTATCTTATCTTAAGGAAAACAGAAGTTTCCAAACATTTTCTTTTTTTTTTTTCCTCCCAGATCCTCTTAGCAGTTCCTCCACAGATAAATAATTCTATTATGCTTCTGTTTGAAACATGCAAACATGATGACTTTGGTGGTTTTAGTTATTTTATTTTTTCTTTGCTAAGCTGTTCTTTGTCGGCCTTTTAAGGAGCTGGAAATGAATCCATGTCCAATCAAACTGATCAGCATTTTTGGGCTTGACTTTTCAATCACAGCATGATGTATAGTCATTTAATGTAACTTTATACACCAGAGCTGTTTGGATTATTCCCTAAAGATTATCTGCAGCATCTTAAAGAGCACTTTGGTTAGTACAGAAGTCTCAGCACTATATATATTTTTCATTACATTCCCGCTGCTTTGGTAATGTTTCCAAAGTGTCAGTGTTGGGTACAGTAACAAAAGAGGGCTTGCAATTTACTTCACTGAGATAGCAATGCAATATAAGGTGAAATTAAAATAGACTTCACATATTTGTGGAATTAATTATTAAAATACACTCAGCAATTACTCATGTCACCGCTCTGCTTGTGAGTTGTTGTTTTTATTTTTTTCTTCTTGTGTGAATGCCACCAAAAAAAAGTTTGGTGGTACCAAGTTGCTTTGCATTAATGAGAGCAGTCCCTTCTCATGTCTGTCTTGTTATTTAAAATGTTACTTCCAGTAATTATTCACTAGAGAGCATTTTGTGGAGACAAGGTAAATCTTGATTCTGTTTTTCATGAGAAACTAAAGCTGCAAATGTGGGTTAAAAAACCCAAATAAAACTAATTTTAATTGGTGGGCTCTTAATTTTCATTTGGCTGTTGCTATCTGTCAGCTTTTGAGTTTGGCTCAAGAAACTTTCATAAAGTTTTCAAGGTGGTCTTCTGTCTCTTGGTGGTTTCTGCACTGGGTATTTTAGGAAGAGCTCTGCAGGGTCAGGAGGCAGCTCTTCCATGAATACAGCAAGGGAGCTCTTACTAGAGTGTCCTGAGATGAAGCCTCATTTAAGGATCACTGAAATGAATTATGGGTCAATGATTCTCATAAATTGCACTTGTATCAGTGGCTTCATTTAAAAGTATATATCTGTTTCTGAGCACATTTCAAAATTGGAGAATTTGGGAGTGGATGTGAAGTGGGACATTTAGAAGCCTCTCTGCTGTGAAGAAGCAAGTTTAAAGGTCTGAAGTTGTTGGGGGTTTTTTTTTGCAATAGAGATGATCTTTGAAATCTTTTCCATCAGTTCTCTCCACATTCCAATTTCAGTTTTATAACACCCCTCACTGTGCAAGTCTTGGCAGGAAACTTGCCCATCTTGCAGAGCCTTGCATGAATAATTCATTTAAGTGTCATGCTGATTCTCAAAAGGTTGGAATATTTCTTTGGAGAAAGTGTTTAATAAGATTCTTCCAAACAACACAAAACGGAGCTTTGTATGAATTTATAGGGTGGTGTCTCTTAAAAGGTTTTGCACAATCAAGGATTTAATGAACTGAAAACCAAAACATATGGTAGTCCCTTCTACCTATTTGTTTCCTGGGTTGAAGAATGGAGATGAAGCTGCTTAATTGGGGTCAGAAACTTGAATCTGTCAGATCTGATGGCATAGGCAGAAGTTCAAGAAATAGGATACAACTTCTGTTTGGCTCCTTATATTTATCTCTTCATTTGGATGATACTATGTGACAAAGACAGAGGATGAAGCAGCACTTCCCCTTGTTTTCCAAGCCAACAGAAAATATCACACAGCTCCTGTGAAATGCTGTAGCCCTGAAAGACTCCCAGCTGCACAGCATCCCAGACATTTTGTTCAACAAGGTGTTGTTTAGCCCACCAGTTAGAGGCACACAGGCATTTCCAGGCCTCTGAAGAAAGAAAGGGTTTCATGACAAGTGATGACTACCTAGAAGTTAATGAAGCTTTTTAGAATGGAAGGTATTTTCACTTTGCTTTTTTCTTTTGAAGACAACTTTTAAGTGGGCATTGGTGGTGGAAGAGACTCATTTTAAATGGGAAGGCCCTTGAAATCTTTCAAAAGACCTTTTCCACTATTTTTTTTTTTTGCTTTACTTATTTTATTTTAGCATTATTGCAGTTTTTAATGGGAAATATTTTGCCAATGGGGAAAAAAAAAGGCAAAGCCTAAGTCCAAAGCCAGACAGTGTAGTTAGAACACAACGTCACATCAATCTTGTTGGTGTTTGCAGGAACACATTGCAGTGTGTATTTGGCAGCTATACAATTGGGATAAAATATATTGTGTTGCTTTGGGGATGGGAGGCCACCATGTATCCAACAGGAGTGTTTGTTGAGAAGGAGAACAGCTCACAAAGGAAATGTTCTTGGGATATAAATGGGTCTCGTTATTAAGTGAATTAGCTAAACAATCATTATAATGTTGTCATTTCAAGCCATTTCTTCAGAAGAATTTGGCCTCAAAACTAAATTAGGGAAAAGACTCCCATTGGTGTTCAAGTGGTGACACAGTACACTTGAGCTGAGTGTCGAGGTTATGGGTCTGACCTTGTCAGCTGTGAGTAAAGATGAGGAGACAGCCAGAGCACTCTGGGGCACACTGACTTTCATACTAGGACTTTGCCTTCTATACTATTTAAAAGATGGATTGAATTACAAGATTTCTTTCAGCTCTCCAGTTTAAGAAGGAATGGGGAGCTCTTTGTCCCAAATTTTCCTTGTCCTTGTGGCTGGCTGCCCAGGGAGATGCACAACCTCCATCCTTGGAGTTTTTCAAGATTTATCTAGGAAAAAAAAAGCCATGTATGATTTGATTGAGCATAAAGAGTTCTGCTTTGAGATGGGAAATTATGGTTTCTTGTGATTCCCTCTGACCAGGACTTCTATGAGTCTATGAAATCTTTGTGGCAAGAGTCACTTAGAGCTTCAGTGAGGCTTTCAGCAACACCCAGTTGCATGGCACAGATCGTAGGCCATAGAATGGGGTCATAAAGCACAGGTCCTTGGATTTCAGTGCACAGATGCCAATAGGGCCAGCTGGATCAATGGCCTGCACGTGTGTCTGGTTCCCACCTTGGGGATCTAGCTGACTTTATGGTCAAACTTGTGGCCTGACAGACTTGAAGACTTGCACATTCATTACTGCAGGAATGTCTTCCTACATGGATATTGCTCTTCACAGTGCTTTCTAGGGAGCTCATTTAAAGCTGATATTGGTGGCTGGTGGTTTCCAGTGTTTGTAAAGTAGTTTTCATAATCAGGATCTAAGATAACTGAACTCCTTAGGCTGTTTTATTTTTTCTTTTCTTTTTCCAAGTTGTCATTTAGTTGAAATTAATATTGTAATTGCTTTCTCAGGAGACTCTATAGTTTCATACACTCTCATTTATGAAGAGAAATATGGATGATGGGTGACTAATGCTGCTTAGTTAGGCATTTTTTAAAAAAAAATAAATACAAAAATCTGTCAATCCCTTCTCTGTCAGAGAAAGAAACAGCTCCCATTTTCACACAGACTCTTCCTTCAGGGGATTCTGTCTTGGGAAGTACTATAATAGGGAGAAGTGTATGGCTTTTGACTTCTCTGGCAGCTTTCACCCTTTCCTTTGCAAAATACCCTTCCAGTTTTCTGATAGCCTTTGTGGGGGCTGAGAAGTGCGTTGCCTGCCGAGGAAGGGAAAGCGAACTTCTTGGAGTGACATTGACCACAGTGGAGCCTCTAATTTTATAACTAAGGATAATAAGAGTTGAACAAACAGTATCTTTAGCCTGAGAAATGCAACTCAACTCTATTGATTAGGATGTTGCTATGTGGATGTAAATTAGCTGAGTCTGTCCAGGATTGTCTAGAGAAAACAGACAGACTGGTAAGTCTACCTCTCCATCTACATTCTTTGCAAGCTGCTTGCCAGCAGGTCTTTTTTTTTTTCTTTTTTCTTTCTACTACCAATATCAAGTCTGGTGATTGATTAATTGAGTTCAGATTCCTCTGACTCAAGGTTCAAGAGGAAACATTCTCATTTTACTCTTATAAATACCCAAGGCTGACTTTCCTTCATTTTAGCTCCTTACTCTTCAAACATTTATTTCTTACATTTTCTCTTTTTGTGAGCAGCCTTGTTTCCTGCTGCTTAAAAAAGAAAAAAGAATACTCTACCTTCCAAGTTTTCTTAAGGGTCAACATCCTCTGTTTTGAAAATCAGTTGTGGGCTAGAAGGTGCAGGGGAACAGAGGGTGGACTATGGAAGCATGAGCAACCAGCCTCAATCCAAACAGAAAAATTCATGACCTAAATGAAGTATCTCCCTCCAGATGTCAGAACAGCAAATAAATGTTTCATAAACATTTCTTTCCAGGTCAGCTGCAAACCATGATTTTATGTTTGTGGTTTAACCCTTACTGTCTAGTGAAAGCACACACTGAGACTGGACAGGGAGCAGGGAGGTGTTCCTGGACATCCCTATTCCTGGAAGCAGTTGCATCCCTAAAATGTCTAGCCAGGAAAAAAATGTGCAAGACTGATACTCCAGTCTTGAGGATGAGGAATAATATCACATTTGGGGGTGGGGTTTTTTGGTAGAAAACTCTGAAAAAAATAATTTCCAAACCCCATGAGAGCAGAGCACAGCAGGTTTAGCACTCGGGATCTCTGGGCCAGTGGGGGCTGTCCCTGGCCAAGGCAGAGGGTGGTACTGGGAGGGTTTTGAGGTCCCTTCCAACACAAACCAGTCTGAGGTTCTATGACTGCATTCAAGAAGTGAGGACACAAAGCCAAATTATGTTTGTAAGGTGAACACTTTTCCCATGACCTGACCCTTAAAAGCTTGTTGAAGTGCTGGATGTTTATCTGCAGGTGATAAGAGCCAGAGGAGTTGTGATTGTATCTGTTAATCCTCTGCTGTTGAGCAAAGATGCCTGGCACCAAGGCTTCCCTGCATGCAAGATTCATCTCTGTACTCCAAATTGGCCCCTGTGATTTTTGTGGTGTGGGCAAACTGTATCATGGCAACTCATGTCTGAAAGCCCAGCCTGAACTCAGTGTGCCTGTTATTAGGAAGCCAAATGGGACTGCACACCAGGCATTTTTTAACTGGAGCATGGAGATTGTCAGCAAATTCTGTTAACAAGTGGCAAAATTTATGTGCTCGTGGACTAGTCACTACATTAGAGATTTATGGTATTCTCCTCTCATGCTGTGCTGTTGCTGCTGCTTTACAATTAGAGAGAAGCTGGCATTAAAAACATCTGCTACCCATGTTGGCCCACAGTTGCCAAACTTCTCGCTCTCTTTCTGCCAAGTAGTACCTTGCCAGCAATACCGTGGTGCTTAAATGTTAACTCCCGAAAGCAGCGTGTGCAGGCGTTGGTGTCACTGAATCAGCACTAATACTGACATTTCACTTAGGGAAGGGGAAGGGTTTGTGAGGAAGTGGCACCTCCAGGAGCTCAATCACAATGGAGATGCAGAAAAAAAATAGTGTGTTGTGCAAAAAAAAAAAGCACTGTAAGAGGTTATTTCATGTGTTTTTCTGAGATTTCCCAACATCTGTTGTGCGTATGTTATGTGGGATCTGGTGGCTCAGTTCCAGGCTGCACCGAGGTCCTTACCTGCTGCTGACTAACCAGGGCATGCAGAGCTCCAGTGTGCACATCCCTGTTGGTATCAGAAATACAAAACCTCCTACTGCTCTGTTTGTTCAGACAGCTCACAAAAATGCAGCTGATATTCTAGTGCTGATGTTGCAGTGAGATGCTCCAGGCAGGCTGGGGGTGGTGCTAAGTGATGTACAACCACACATGGAGACAAGGTCCTTGTCTGCAGCATCCCTTCATCTCTTCCACATGTTTCCACTCTATTTAAAATGATTACCAATAGATAAAGGAGTTGTCAGCTATTGGTTTCCACTTCTCACTCTAAGAGTTTGTGATTATTTTTTTTTCTGATTGCTTCCTGAGTGACATAAACACCCCATTCTAACATGGTGCAAAGCATTTTCAAAGCACAGAACAACGTCAAGACACGATGTGGGGGAGTGGCAAGCTGACCCTCTCCATCTTCTAGCTCTGTTTTGAGATGAATGAGATGCTGAATATCCATAGCTATGGATATAGAACCAACACCAAAATATTTTTCTATTCTAATTTCTGTGGAAAATGCAAATAGTGGGCACTAGAGCTGAGGTTATAGGTTGACAGAGCAGCCTATAAGTCTCCTCTGTGGAATGAACTCCCAGAAGAAGGTGTTAGTGCTTTTTTAAAATTTGGCCAAAACATATTGATGCATGTAAGCTGAAAGTTCAAGCTAAAAAGGAGGAATTAAATGCAAACAGTATCAATAGATTCAAATAATGGCCACGTGTATGTCTTCCTGTCCTTCGTGTAGTAATGTGTTCCTTCCTCCAGGCAGCACTTAGGCTGCTGTCAAGTTTCCCAGTTTGCTATTGGATTTTTTTCTCTCTCCATAATGGTTCTGCTTTCCTGTAGTTTTCTTTCAGTTTTTTTAAGCTAATAGAGTATATTTTCCTGCAGCTTCGTGTGTTTGTGACATTCACTCGATTGCAGTGTAAGACCTTTACTGTGTGAGCAACCCCAAATGTAATGCTCTTTCTAGCAGGGAGGAATTTTCCACCTGTATCTGCTGCATGCAATGACAGTTGGCAAATATCTCAGGTTTTGCCCTACGTTAGCACTTTGCTTATTAGCCAAGCAAGGATATCAAGCTGATAATATGTGTGTAACAAGTTATAGATATGAGAGACGATGCTTGGCACTTGATATTTTACTTCATTCAGCATAGGAAGGGCTGCAGGCAAGTTTACAATCATTTATGCCTCCATGGGCTTGGCTGCACTGGTTTTACTCACCCTAGGAGTTTCCTTACTCTTTGAGTAGCCAGATGTCATGGCACACAGGTTGTTTGTAAAATGAGACAGTTTCTCTCAACACACACCTGTAATAAAAAAGTCTAAATCTCTTTTTCTGATAATACATTAAAAAACATTTCAACTGATTGGAAAGGAGAAAAAGACAAAATTTAGCATCAAAGCAGCAAGCAGAGGAGTTTTTATTTCTGGGCTGAGCCACAGTATTTAATATGTGTAGAGATGCTTCTGTGTTTTAGGTATCACTGTCAGCATAGGTGGTGGCTGCTAAATTTCCCTGTTGTCAGTAGCTTCACATAAAAAGCTGGTGTTGAGGGTGAAATCCATATGTGTTTTTTTTTTTCTGCAGATGTCCAGCTGCATATATT
Source organism: Heliornis fulica (assembly GCA_013399135.1). Classification (NCBI taxonomy): domain Eukaryota; kingdom Metazoa; phylum Chordata; class Aves; order Gruiformes; family Heliornithidae; genus Heliornis; species Heliornis fulica. The sequence continues at coordinate 640,357 of VXBZ01010013.1, read as the reverse complement.
CTGTTTCTGGTTGCTGCAGGAGTGCGGTGGGTTTAATCCAAGCAGCGATCAGCAGAGGGCACTGATCTAACAGGAGTTGGAGTAAACTCAGTTGTCATTTCACTTCAGCGCAGCCTAAAAGGACCCAAGATTAATCTGTTAATATCATCTCATTCCTCTTCCCTCCTATATCAGCGTTAATTGCCAAACAAGTGACAAGTTTCTCCAGTACATTATACTGGTACATTATACACTGCTGCTGTAGACAGGGTTATTTGCAAATTTGCTACAGACTCCTCCACAAACTCGATGAGTTTTTACGTTGCTTCTGTATGTATGAATACAAATAAATAGTGGCTGCAATTCCATCTATTTCGAATTTAATCTGCTTGCTATTTAAAGCCCTCTAAATATTGGAAACAGATTATTGGACTATTCCACAGGAATAAATTTATCAAAGTTTACTTTCAAATAAACTTGTCTACTTCCTTTGATTGTATTTTCTGCCAAAAGATGCATTCCTTACAGTATTTTGTTTAACTATGCATTCAAACCTTATTTAAGACTGGGTTTACATTTGTTGGGAGTTGGGATGATATTTGCCATCATGACTGAGACTTGGATGAACAGCATCCATAAACCTGTCCACAAATCCCACACCTGTAATTTGAAAGAAATTGGAAGTAAAAGGCCAGCATGGTTGCACTGGGGTGAGGGAAGAAGGCAAAGAGGGGTGTAAGATACTGGTAGGGTTTCCCCAAATCCAAGGGCAGAACAATCCTCCCAAGTGGTGGCAGGGGACTGTGGTGGCTGCAGTGAGGGTTGTAGGCAATCCAGTGTCAGTTGAAGTGATGGAGGCTGGCATGTCTGGAAATTGCTCTGACAGCCAGGGCCCTATAAAATTTTAATTTGAGAAATGAACCTGTTTTAAACTTTGAGAGTCAAGCCCTGAAGCTTTTACTTGGGCAAGATTTTTGCTAAGATAAATGAAAATAGACTTAAAGGAGTCTGACAGTAGCCAGTGGGCAAGCCCCTGTCTTGTGTCTGGCAAATAACCCTTTGTAGCCCCGACCTGTGTCACAAGATTGGGGTCAATAAATATATATCAGTTTGGTAGAATCGTGTCTGGAGTGTCATGGCATTATTAAAAGCCTTTTGGGTTGAGCAAAGGGCATTTTTATAAAGTTGGTCTCCTAGAAATTGTGTTTCTATTGCCTTTTGTGTGTTGGTCTTACTAAGAGCATCATAGCAAATGTAACTATATCCAGCAGAATTGTCTGAGGTCTGACTTGTTCATTGTTTCTGGAAGAGTTCTGAAGGAAAAACTCCTCTTACTGATGGTGACATTTAGATGTTTGCTGAACTATGCTGCTCAAAGCAGAAAAGGGCCTCAGTCTTAGCTGTTTGGGATGAAAACTCAAAATGAAACCCAAATGAAGATGCCTAAGTGGGACCGCCAAAGGCAGCACTACTTGCTGTTTCCTAATTGCTGCCATGTAACAATTAAAATGAGAAAAACTCTTGAATGGCTGCAGAGGAGTCTCCCCTGGCCCCCCATCCCTTTCCCCAATATGTTTTAAAAGCAATCTCACTATTTGTTTTAGGAAAGTCCTGTCTAAATAGAGATTGTATGGCTAGGAGTCAGCAAGTGTTCGTCAGCTAAGGGCTCGTCTATCCAGCTCTGCAGTCAGCTTCAGCAGAACAATACCAACTTAGTGCTATTTCAACTGAAAATACCCACTTAATATATTCAAACCCAGCAGTCCAATAGACATTGTTTTCAAATGTGGATGTAACATCTTCCCAATTGCTGGATAATGAGTCTTTGTGAGCCCCAATCACTTTTTAAAATACAATATTCACATGGCACAGTCATTCTTTCAAATACCTTTTTAATGTGAAGTGTTTTAAACTTACCTTTTGGGCCCAATTTTGCTGTCTTTTTCCTCACTGGATGCTGCTTTATTATATCAATATGAAGATTGGATTTTGTGCTTAATTATATGTTGCATGTGACTTAGTTGTGCCCATTTGCCAGAGAAAGATTCTTCATAACTTAATGTTAAGTGGAATTTGGCCTCAGTTTGGTCAGGGATGCAACAGTTCAGACTCAATTTGTGTCAGCTTTCTGTTTTGTTTGTTTGATTTAGTCATGTTTTGCCTAAAAAGAATTCAATAAACTGAATTAGGTCGTCTCAAGTGATGTCAATCAAAGAGGACTGCCCAGAAAAATCCCTGATTCCAGTTGTTCACAGCAAAAGGATGCAGCCCTGATTTTCTGCTGCATACAGCTGTTGGCCACTGGTTCTGGCCACGAACCTCTGCTCAGTTTAGGTCCTACTGTGGGATCTAATCTGTGCTCAAGTTGCCAAAAGTGTTTGCAAGTCATTTTAGAAGTTGCATTTACATATTATATTGATGTGAGAGAAGCAGTAAGTTTTCCTTTATAATGCTTGAGCAAAAAAAAAAATCAATATAGGTACAGTTGGCTGTGCAATCCTGCAGGAAAGAGATTTTTGGGATGTATTTTATAGATATATCAACTACTGTGGCAAGAGAAACTGTTCTATATGTCTGAGTCCAGTAGCTGCAGCCAGTAGAAACTGAAAGGAAAGTGAAAATGCAAAAAGAGGAAAAAAAAAAAAACCAACAGTTTGCACTAATGACACTAAGTTAGGAAAGTATGGAGGAGGTGTTCACAGAGGTCTTCTGCAAGGTTACAGTGCTGTGAGCTCAAGGGGGGGCAGGAGGGGGGAGTGTCATTTGTGGTAGCCAGTGCAAAAACCTTCCCTGAGGTCTTAATTCTTGCTGCACTTGTTTTCCTTAAAAAAAAAAAAATAAGTTAGCTTTCCTTGCAAGCCATACTGTCATTTCCAGAAAGCAAAGATACAGCTAGGAATAATTGCTTTAGCCTTTAGTTCTGAGTGGAGTTTTTTCTTTTCCTCTGCCAAGCAAATAGAAAAAGCACTTGTACTAGTTTAACATACACCACTATCTAAAAAGAAGAAAAATTCAATAGAGATGAAGATAGCTTTATTTCTGACACCAAGAAAAATATATATTTGATCCAATCTGTGCTAAACTTTCCTTTGCAGCTCCTGAGAAATAATAAAAAAAAATCTATATATCACACTCTTGGCTAGTACTTGATGACATTAGCCTTCAGTTTTTCCCTCTGTTGCCTCACTAACAACAACAGAAAAGGTAGAGTGTAAGCTCATGTATCAGTAAAGGTAGAGTAGCAGAGTTCCTGTGCACCCATTTTACAATTTGCTTTGACATGAAGTGAGAAATAACTGAGCACAACCTTTACTACAATAATTGGATTTTTGCCATCAGGAAAAGCTTGTTACAATTGTGTCCTCTGAGAAATAATACACTTTTTAGGTTTAGTTTTATAGAATCCATTCTCTGTAACCTTAGAGGGCTCAAATTCCAGCAGGAGAGATGTGATGTACACGGGTTGGATCCTTCCCCACCTAAGTCAATAGTCTGTCATCGTTCTGTCAATAGTGTTGGTTGGTTTACACCACCACAGCCTAAAAATCATTGTGAGACAAGTCTTAAAAACACAAACTAATTTTAGAGCACTCTGCTTTTTCTTCCTCTTTTTAGTGGTGTGGGTTTTTTGTTGTTGCTTTGGGTCATACTGTGTTGCTAGTGATTTTTTCTCCCTTTGTGCAACTTCAATGAAGAATTACAGGAAAATATAATGATAAAATCTGCATGGATATTGCAGCTGAAAACACGTCAGGCAGTAGTGGTTGGAGCCTAAGGATGAGTGGGCATTGTGAGCTGGGGATAGGAAGTTCCTTTAGTTTTAGGATCTCAAGTGTTTTGAAATTGCCTGTGGTGCTTCATACCTGAGCTCCCCCAAACCAAGCAACTTAAACAAGAGTCTCTGTAATTATATGCATCTCATTAAACATGTATGTATTTTCAGTAGTACTACTAAATACTACTTTACCATAAACATTTATTGGTGCCTACAGATTTTTCAAGGACTAGTTTTGTTGTTCTCCAACCCACAGTTAAAGCTGAAATGACATTAATATTAAAATATATAAAAATGTGTTGTTTCAGATTTTGTTACAAATCTGTACTTTTATTACTGTTGCTGATACACTCTCCAGAACTCTTGAGTACAGGATTGGTAAAAAACCTCAAACATGCATTAAAAATATTATATTAAGATTATGTTATTGAAGTATTTAAATTGTATTTGAGATTATAGCACCCAAAAGGCCATTATGGTAAAATTTAGAGTATTACTTTTAACAATAAGCAGTAAACTTTTTCACTTAGAAATAAGCCTTGTGTGAGTAACTGAGCTACTTGGTGTATGCAAGCTGAGGGATTAAAGCCTAAGTGCAATGAACCTGTTTGGAAAATGGACCATAATAGCTTCTGGGAGTCTGAACAATCAGTGCAGAATGAACTCTGTGCTTGAGGTGAATGAAGGGAATCGGCAGACACCTCCATAACAGACCTTTCTCCAAGGAGAATGACCAGAGCAAAACCTGTCTGGATGTAAAAGACTGGGATGCCTTCAAGATCCATAACATCTGTACCCCTGAGGATGTATCTGGTTTACTAGGGGGTCCATCCAATAGTAAATGTTCCATTTCAGACTGGTATTAAAGTACCCAAGGACCTGAGATGGATCTTCAAGAGAGGAAACAACAGGAACACAGCGTGTATCATCACTGATGAACATGTCTGCAAGGTATGTCAGGTTGTCTTCAGCATCATCAGGACTAAGTACCATAGGAAGAATCATCTGTTTCAGAAACAAAATTATAAATTATTATAATTATGTGGTGTGCTCTTGGACTTTCCTAAAAATAAGATGTCTGAAGTCTTTGAATATTCAGGAAGCTACAGCCCCATGGCAGAGTGAATGTGATGATACATCCCAGTCACAGCTCTTCCCTTTGGAGTCACTAGCAAATAGTTCCCATTGGCATGAACAGTAACAGGATTGAGCCTTAAATTATTAACCAGGCAGGATAATAGGAGCCTGTTCTGTTTAAGTATAACCAGTGTGAGATTGGAAGCGAGAGGCGGTAGTAACGAGCCATTTGGAGTAGAGGCTGATGCATTTCAAGTTAAAGTGCCTTGTACTCCAAATCAATTTGAATTTACTTCAGACTTTGCATAACCTTCTCTTCAGTGCTGTACAAATTTCTTGATAGACTCATTAAAATCTGGAAAATGGGAGAGAAAGCTGTAAGATCAGGGACTCATGAAACAGCTGAAATAAAAGTCTATAACTGAAGTGTGAAGTTACAGGGTGGATCAGTGAGAATTTTAAGTTTCAATTTCTTTCACTTTGTGGGTTTATCATGTACTAACTGTTACTTCACCGTTTTTATGTAGTGGAACATACACGTTACAACCTATTTATTCAGATTTCTTTTTGCAGGGTTTCCCTTCTGCCATTCTACTTGTGTCCCTCATGGTGAAGACCCCTATGATGTCTTTGAGGGAAGAGAAAACCCAACATTAGTAAGTGTGTGAGAAATAATGGTTCTTGTGTGTTACTCCTGTTAGGCTACATTGGAGGCCAAAATTGGAGAGTATGCTGGTTTGGAAGAATCCCTAATTGGCCATCTCCTCCTTCTAGAAATAAATTGCAAATGTAATTTACCTGATTGGGAATTCCTCTACCTGTTCTTGTTTATCTCCAAATGGACAACACAACCGGCACCATCTTATATACTGCTGCACAATGAGGCCAAAATGGTTTTCTCATATCTGCTGAGGTTAAAACTGGGCTCTTATCCTTAAGGATACCTTGAAATGTGACTTTTTCTATGATGAAAGATTTGTTTTATTGAAACCTCTATTTACACCCCAATTTGACAGAGAAAAATTGAGAATTTTCCTAATCACGATTGTACAGTATGAAACAAATTGCTTTAGATTATGATTCCCTCCACTTTAAATTGTCCCATTGTTTAGATTAGCTCTGGCTGACAGTTTCTTCATTTACCTTTCATAGAATAATGCTGCAATGGACATATTTGAAGCATTAGGCTGGTGCTGATTTGTCAACCTTGACCTTCTGCCACATTAGCTCATTGCAGACCTGACACTCTTCATTTTTTAGCTGTAGATTTATTTTTTTTTCCTGAGCTCTCCAAGCCAAGATTAGCCAACACTGTTTATGTCAAAGATATATGGACACATATCAAAAGCTGTCATAGAGTTTTGTTTTTCACATTGGATCCTTACTCACCAAGTTGTGTTCTGTGTCAGAAACACAATATAAATTATAGCTCATAATGAAATTTGATTGCATTCATCTTAACACTGATTTATTTTATAGACTTGGTCCAGCTTAATAACAGCTTTTACATAAAGGTCCAACCTATGCTTGAAATGAACCACTGAAATATCTAATCTGGGTGATCCTGCTCAAGCAGGGGGATTGGAATGGATGATCTTTCGAGCTCTTTTCCAATTCCTAACATGCTAAAAAAAAATAAAACATAGGAGTGAGTTCTTGATAGTGATGAGAAGTTTGTGTGGGATATACTGGTGGTTTCATCTAAAAATTAGCTTTGGTAAACTGTATTTTAAGCTTCAGTTTAGGAAAGGATTTGAGTTGTAGGAGCTGAAATCTGAGAAATCAGCCTTGCAAGTCTGCAGGTAACAGAAACATGTGTAAGCTTCCATGAGTGCTGAAGCCAATTTCATGTTTATTTTAAATTGGACAGAGGTAACCACTGTTTCAAACTGCCTGGAGAAGCAGTCAGCATGGTCTCATCAGCTTCTCTTCACCATGAAGCTGCCTTTACCTCTTTGCAATACTTTCTTGAAAACTTTCTCTCTTCAAATGTCAGACTTCATCTTTGGTCCTAACAGGAATCAAAATGCCACAACCAAATTCTCCAGGCAATTGTCCCTTTTAAAGGGACATATGGTCTTTGCCTCTCTAGCTTCCTTGCAGGTAGAAATGGGGAAAATAGCTCTATTGCAACAAAATCTACAATGACATTTATCACATTTAAGGATGGTGGTCTCCATAATTTTGCATGATGTAAGATAAAAACCTTTAAAAACACTACCCCAAAAGAAAGTCTCAGGTGAATTGTGCAAAGCCAAAGTGTTTAGGAATCAGCTGCTGAGGGAGTGTGGTAACAAAGGTGCTGATTGCAAGTGGTGGGAAAAACAAGGTTCAGCTCATCCCATCAGGGAGATTTATCAGCAGTGTTGGCTCAGTTACTGTTTGAAGGGGAATTCTTGGAGGAGAGGGAGCTCTGTGGCACCCTCTGCTCATCACTGAACCCACATGCAGCTGCTAGGCTGCCAGATGCTCCAGTTTTAATGGGTAAATCACAGCTGCATCACTGAAAATGCAGTACCCAGGACTCAAATTTTTGCCATTAAATCCTCATGTCTCATTTTCTGTTTATAGATAATTTTTCTTTTAAGTCCTTTTAATTTTTTTTTTTTGTTAAGTTGTGGGTTTTTTGGGGGGGTGCGGGTGCTTGTCCTGTTTACAGAGATCTTTGTGAGCTGGTGGACTTATGCATGGTTATTCAAGTAGCAATCTTTATCTGAATAACACTCCTATTGAACTCAATGGGAATTGAATGCATTTAAATACCACAGAATGTAGCCCTAAATTTAAGGTTTTCTAAGTTGTATATTGAAAGAAACTTAAATCAGCCAAGTAGGAGGTCTTTTTCTCTCCCCCCCCTGGATAAGCATTGTGTTTCCTAGAGTGACTGACAGTCAAAATAAAACTAAGGGTCATGTCCTTTAACTTGGAGCACTGTTTCACAGATTATTAGTACCTTTAAGGTACTTTATCTCTAAATGTAGGCTGATCTGACAAAACATAACAAGATGTAATGATAACTTATCTTCACTGATTAACAGTTACAAAAATAGAGCAATCTGGCTTTGAAGAAATGCTTGGATTTAAAAATTCTCTTAGGAGCACTCTTGACCTGCAGTCTTTCAAACTCCTGGACTTCTGAAGACAAGTATAAAACGAGCCACAACTCTTCCACGTATGTGGGTATTTCTCTAGCATTACCTCGTGCCCAAATGACAGTTGGTTTTATATTTTGCTTGTTTTCAGCAGCAGTGTTCAGGATATTTTAGTACTGCTTGCTTCATAGTTGGGGGGTAAGAAGAAAGACTATAAGATCATCACTTTTTGTTGGAATTAGTGCGAATAAGCGTGGAGCCAGGAATAACTCTCAGAATGGAGCCAGGATCTTGTACCTGGCAGAGGGTTGAGCAATGAACTCTAACAAGGAGTTATTTCTTGCTACTTTTTAGGTTGGCTTTTGTTAAATTTGGTTCTTATTTATGACCAGAGAGTTAACATTTTTCTGTCTGTGCTATTGCTACTCTTGGGGATTGCTAGATGCCATATAAAACCCTACCAACAACTTGACATCTTGTTGAGATAAAGAATAAAGAACATCTCTCCGTGGCAAATTGCAAATAATAAAGGAAGGTTAGAAAGATGATCAGGAGAGATTTGACTGAGAATCAGGAAGCAAATGGCAGTTTACAACAGCCTAAAGTCAGAGTGACTTTCAGATGGCATAAAGCCTGGGCATGTCCAGAAGATGAGTTTCTCAATACTCACAGTGACGATAAAGTGTCGATCTTTATCAAGCCTGATCTATCTACATAATGTCCTTCCCTGAATCCCAAGCTCTATGAACAAACCCCTCAGCTAAGAGGACAGAAAAGTGATATTTTCAGGCTTGTTTGGAGAAGGATCACAGAATGTCAGGGGTTGAAAAGGATCTCAAAAGATTGCTGAGTCCAACCCCCTGCCTGAGCAGGGTCACCTCGATTAAATCACGCAGGAATGCATCCAGATGGGGTTGGAATGTCTCCAGAGAAGGAGACTCCACCACCCCTCTGGGCAGCCTGTTCCAGTTCTGTCACACTCACAGTTGAAATCTATGTTTCCTTATGGAAAAACTGAGTTTACACATGTTACACATGTGTTACACATGTGTAAACTCCTATGTTTCAACCTCCTCACCCAGAACTGCAAACTGTGGAGGAGACTCACCAAAACTTTTGTCTTCAGTAGGGCCCTGACTTCATCCTGTTGTTGGAGAAAGCTGTGATTACCTGACAGCTGCTTGTTTACATGTAGTGGGAGGTGAGAATGAGCACTCAGGAGCACTTCATGACTCTTTTTTTTCTAACTCCAAACTTCATATCACATCTACATTTTTATTACCATTTTATTCCATGTAAGACACAGATGAGGTCATGTGACTTTTTAGAATTCTCTTACTACAGGAATTGTAATTCACAACTGGAGTTAAAAATTGCCAGACAATTGGAAATTAAGTAAGTCTTCCTATAAAGTTTTAATATGAGAGCTAATAGTGATAATGTATATTTTGTTTAAGTTAGTTCAATCTAAACTGATAGTTAATTGGGTTGCCATACTTAACATGGGTAATTATTCAAACATGTCTAAACTTCATAAAACCTTCTGTATGGAGAGAAAGATAGTATTAGTGCAAAATAAAACTTTTTAAAAAATCAACCACTTTTAAGCATTTAAGCTTCTTGGGCCTGTGGTACCACAGGCCCAAGAAGCAGCTCTGCTGATCTGCGTGAAACCTGTACAATTTCAATGCTGTTGTTCTTGTCATCAATGTACAGGCCAAGCCTAGTACTAGTGGAAAACCTGAAAATACTCAGTTTACTTAATAAAAGCTATTAAAATGGGTGGCATGAAACTGAATTATTTCAACTGGAATATATACACCGGGGAAAAGCAAGATCTTGAATATTCACATAACAGCTCATTGAAAAGGCAATGGGCTATGCAACAAGATTGACAACAAAGGGAAAAATGATGAGGAAAATTGCCTTACTTATCTGCTAGAGTGCTCTTGACTGCCAACTGTAATTTTATGGTTCATTATATAAAAAAATACCATTAATGTTAGTACTTGTGTATCATAATCATGTGAAGAAGGAAAAAGTTCATTGAAATGTGCTCCATTTTTAATCAAGACACTATAATTGTGTGTTTTTCAGGCATCATCAATTTCCATCAATTTTACTGCTGCAAAAAATGATGTGCTGCTATAGCTCTTCCAAAGGTCAATTCCTGCATGAGGTACGTCGACTGCAGGAATGTAAACTGTAAATAAAAAGCAGCATAATTTATCTTCTCTGATATTATTAGATTTATCATGAGCCTTAAGTTGATAAGTGAAGAAAATGGAATTGCTGGTTTTAAATTCTGTGGTGCATCAGATAACTTAGAAATCACAGGAACTTTGGTTACATAAATGTTGTTATATAAAATGTCAGGCAACAGCCAATATTAGCATTGCAGAGCCAATATTATATAGCGAATGTATCTGTCAACCTATTTGTGTGCTTTCAGTAGCTTTGAAAATCACAGACCAGATGAAATTGTCTGAAACAATGACAGATGTGTTCCATGACTTCTTGATTAACCATCCCCAAATGTCTTTGTCCACCAGGGAATTGGTTTCCTCGCATGTGAAGGGCAACAGTAGAGTTACTAACCCAAACAGCCCATCTCTTGTTTTAAAAGGGGTCACAGAGAAATGTAGAGACACACTAGAATATGTTGAAAGTTTTGTGTTGAACCAGTTTCCTGAATTAATGTTTGTGTTATTTCAGTATGATGTCAAGGAAGAGGTGTACAGCAGAGCTGCAGTTCCAGTGCAACCCCAGTGGAGTTGAGATCCCATCCCAGGGAGTTTCTCTCAAGGAAACAGAGATGATTCCCAGATGATATTTTCCTACCTAGGGAAGGCTCAGACTTTATTTATTTCATGACTATATGATTGAGACTGACCTTGAGCAATAGCTGCTCTTTTTCTCTTGGGAATGTGCTCTGAGCTTTGAAGCCTGGGCAAGTTAAATTTTGTTTAGAAGTTACAACTGGCCAGCAAAGTACAAAAAGTTCATGGCAGGTATGTTATCGACGTTTTTAGAAGCTGTCCTTCACCTGCTGTTGCAGAATACTGAAAAGCAACTGATGTGCTTTATAGTCAGACTCTGTTGTAGCTGATTCTGTCTCATTGAACACATCCCCTACTCGCAGAACTACTACTGGTATTTCTTTTCATGGTCAGTCTTGTAGCACCAGCCTAAATTCCTTGCAGTGCAATCTGCATATAGATGTCTGAGACCGAGGGCATCTCTTTGCAGAGGCCAGGTGTTGCCTTTCCACCCTCACAGAGAATCTCAAACACACCAACTCCCTGTTGTCCATGTCAAGCTCCCAGGGGATCCTTTAGGCTGGGCTGCAGCACCACAGCTCCAGTGGAGTGGGGATGGCAGCTTATATATAGCTTTACAGACTACCTTGGACACAGCTTCTGTTGCATGAGGTGAAAGGAGCAGTGGTACACACCACAGCCAGAAAAACACTCTCTATTTGCCATCTTCTGAAAGATCCATCTCCTTAAATAAAGCAAGAAAAACCCAGTCCATGAGGAAGGGTTTAAGCTGGGGAGCTTGTATTAAAGCAAACAGATCAAAAATCAGGGATTACTTGGATGAAATATTTCTGTAGTATTTCATCTTTACTAGTGTAATACACTATCAGACCTGTGTTATTTTGATGATATATTACTTGATAAAATGAGGTCAGCTGTCAAAAACTCAGGCCAGTATCTGAAGCACTTCAAGTTTTGTTGGGGGCAAAGAAAAAAGTTCATTCAGTCCCTGATGAGCACATCCTTCAACGTGGGGAGGTGAAGGATGGTAAGGCTGGTGCTGAGGCTGACAAACCCCCTGGAGATCCCATCGCTTAGCCAAGGCGGTAGGGCCCTGGGAACAAAGTGCAACATTTTCTGCCAACTGAAACCTCTCCTGCAGCTCAGCACTGAAATAATACATGCATTTAGGCCTATATTCAGATGTTGCTGTGTGCCAAACACCTTCAAAGTGGGCCCATCCCCCAGCAGATGCTGAGTAGACGCGGTGGAGGAGCGTCTCCGTTCTCCTGCCCTCAGCAGAAGTGAGTGTCTGGGGTAACGCTTTGCCAATCTCACAGTAAAAACATGGCATTATGCATCGTGTATGATTAGTCTTTCATGCTTTACTTGTTATAAATATGTAACACATGCTACAGTGCAGAATGTGATAATATATTCTAACGTGATCTTTAATGCTGATATTTAAAAACCTGTTCCTGAATATGCACGGTTGAAATTGCACATGAATGTACATCTACCATTTTTCAAGTTTTAAAGCCTGAAGTCTATTAGGCAAAAAAGTGGGGTTTGTGTCAGTTCATTTTTGCTTCTTTCTTCATACTGTCTATCTACAGCTAAACATTTCCTTCCTCTTCCACAGAAAAAGAATGAATTATTCCACAGCAACGAGGGCTGCAGTGCGTGTGTATGTATGTGTGTGTTTGTTGGTAAGTCAAAATACAAACACTGGGAGAAGATATTCTCATTTGTTTTCTGTTCCAGTTTTTAAGTGATATGTTAGGAAGCAATCATAATAAAGAGGAGCTGAAGGAGCTGAAGAAATTATTTCTCAGTTAGACAGCAGCCTGCTGTTATGTCTAATCTAAGAGGCACTGGATAGAGGTCATCTTCTGATCAATGAGGTGAATTTCATTTTATGATGCTGAAAACAGACAGTGAATGGCACAATCAAGTGCTTTCAAAGAGAAAACAGAAGCAGTCAGAGAGTAATGGAAGAACCATAACAAAAATAAACAGATTTATTGCTATATATAGCCTGTTTTACAAGGACTCTGTAGTGCAGAAAGAGGATGATACTCTCCTTTAGCCCCCCAGATGTACACAGTATTGCCAAGACTTATAATCACTTTACCTGCCCAGGACAGTGTTCTGGACAAATGGGGTTAACGTGGTGTACTTCTGTGTTCAAAGATTATCTCTCATAAAGGATAAGCAATTTTCAGGCTGAACACTTAAGCATGTAATGTAATGCGACTTTCGGGAATCCCCAGCCACAGAGAGTGCTGTTGGTTTCTCTCTCTCATAGTCCCCAGTAATTCCAGCACAAACGAGTTGGGGGGGCTGGCTCTGAGGTCTGGCACTCTGGCCAGCTGTATTTTTCACCCATTTTTTTTGTTTTTCCAGTGGAATTTGACTTGTCCAGATTTTACTCACAGCACTGTCTGATATGACTCTCTGTCACTAAACAATACGGATCACAAAGCTTGATTAAAATGTTTGGTAGTTAATTTTTTGTAGCTTGGACTATTAAACATGGGTCTGTTATCATGTTAATTGGGCAATTATTGGATGTATGCTCTAGCCTGTGCTATAGGTGAGCCTTAAGCAGGGTCTGCTCTTCCATTCCAGAACTGGGGAAAGTGACAGAGCGCTCCTCGGGTTTGGGAGAGTTTGGTTACGTGGCTGTCCAGCAAGGAGTTAAAAATACCTTCCCACAGAAATACTGAATTTCCTTCCCAATAAGCAATAATTGTCTATTTGAAATTATCTGTTATCCAGTGATTTGCATAATTTTCATGAGAGGAAGCAAGGTGACCAATATGGATAACAGAAAATAAATGAGCAAGAGGAGATGACTTAAACACATAAAAGAGATTTGATAAATGCATGTACCAGGATATAGGCAGCTGTATGTCATGGTGCATCAGGAAACTGTCCATTTCTGAGTGTCCAACTTAGCATTCCAGTTTGATCTGTTGATTGTTAAGTTGGACTGGAGGAACTCCTTGGTTTGAGGTTTTAAGAGCAGCATTAGACCTATACTTGTATCCCATGAAACTGGATGGAAAGGTGTTGCTCAGACAATGACGGCAATGAGAGAATTGTTATGTACATTCATAAACCAGGTACTGATGGGATAAAACTGCCAGAAGTGGAACCTGCAGGGCAGCAGTATGTGAGGGAACCAGTTTTTATGGATCAGCTGCTGTTATGTCTATTGGAGAGTGCACCATTCTGCTGGCAATGAAGCATAGAAACAGCTTTTTACTTTTTTTTTTTATGTCTCATTCAAAAATATGTCCTTCTGCATATGCATATTTGAAAAGAGTGTTTGGCCCAAGTAGCAGTGCTTAGTTTTCAGCAGAACAAATAGCAAAAGCTGCTGCTTTTCAAACCTCTCAATCTATCTGTGCAATCAATGGTAACCTAAAGACAACCCTTGCTGTCAGCGTGGCTTAATCTGGAATTCTTCAAATCCTTCTGCATCAAAACATTGGTTTGCCTCAAAAGTTTGAACAGTGACACAAAGTATTCAGGAGTTCAGAAAACTACAAGAGTGAGAGAACTAAAATGCCTCCAATTTCTGTGGCTTGCAAACTTCAAAAACTGTAATTGTGCTGGAAGTCTTTGATCTCAATATTGCTCTTCTAGTGCCTTTGAAGTCCAAAGCGTGGGGCTATTGCGGTGGGATCCGAAGGTGTCAAGTGTTAATTCCCTGTAGCTACACTTAAGGTATATCTTATTAGCTATTGACCAGTAGGTGCTAAAGAACAAAATCACATCTAGAGAGTGGGGTTTTTTTAAATTTTTTATTAAAGAGGGTTTCACACATCAGTAGTTGCAGATTGTTTTTTACCAACAAAGAGGTCACCGCAGACCGCTGATGCGCAGGACCTCTGGAAGGTATTTCCTAGAGCAATTATACATTTTTAATAATCAACTATTAGAGCTGAAGGGATGTTAAAATGATGTCAAAAGTTACATCTTAAATGGTAGCATGTGTTATTTTTGGAGCTTCTGAAGGTGCCCTCTAAAGGGGGAAGCTGGTGGCTGGAACGCTCTGCCTGCCCCTGAGACAGGAGCTTAACGCCGTAAATTCCTACCAGCGCTCGCCTTCGTACGGCAGAAGTGGAAAAGAAAAATGGAAAAGGCTGCATTTATATGACTTGTAAAATATTCATTTATGTGCTGCACTTGAGGAGAATCGATCTCTAGAGAGCGTGAGGTTTCTCCATCTCAGTCAAATTAGATTAGAGGTAAGAGCTGAGTGGGATAAAATGTCATGGGGATGGGAGTGGGGTGAAGCAGTGCGGGCATGGTGCTCGCTTCTGGTCCCCTGAACAGGGCAGGGGGTCATTAGGAAGAGCTGAAATGGCAGCAAGACTGAGGTGGGAGCTTGCCCCAGAGTAAGTGTCTTTGTGTTTTGATTCAACTTGGTCAATTGTTGAAACCTTTTTGAGGATTTGATCTTAGTGACTTATTTTATCTGTCAAATTATAGCAAGGTTAAATAAGGTCAGTGCTGAGGAGGCAATAGTATATTCCTTTTTTTTTCCCAGTATTATTTTCAATGTCCCACTAGTTTATTCCTTTTATTTACAGTATTATTTTCAGTGTCCTGTGAAAGGGAATGAGCAGCAATGGGCACAGCAGTGGGTACAGTGGGATTCAGGTTTTGCTCCTTGACATATGCGAGTTGGTCCTTAGCTCCTGCACAACTGTGGAGCTCTGAAAAGGGCTGTGTGTGACTCAACTGACTTTCCTATCTCAGCCACTTGAACATCAGCTCTTCAGTAGTTTCCCCCTCACCAAGAGCTTGTCAAAGATAAGGTCTGAAAATATGGCATGGTTTGGGACAGATGTGAACTGGTGTTTGTTGGTGTTGTTAAAAGTCTGTTCTGAGTTACTCCTTTACAAATGGAAGTAGACAACCTGTGCAGTGACATCTGCCTTGTGATTTTTAGGGAAAAAAAAAAAAACTAAGCAGTGCCTATCTGAATATCTATTAGGCTTTCATGGTGTAATGGTGGGGTTTTCTAGGTGGCTGGATTTATTTCTCTTAGTCTGTATGGTCCCTAAGCCAGGTCTGAGCACAGGGTGTGAGATGTGATGTAGGCAGTGACACCTAGGTTAGCCCATGGCTGGAGTGACACTAACCCACTGTTTTCTTCCAGATAAAATGCTCTCTGCAGATTTTAAGTGAGATGTATAGTGGTCTTCCAGTACCTCAAGGGGGCCTACAAGAAAGATGGGGAGAGGCTGTTCAGTAGGGCCTGTTGTGTCAGGACAAGGGGTGATGGTTTCAAAATGGAGGGAGATTTAGATTGGATATTAGGAAAAAGTTCTTTCCTGTGAGAGTGGTGGAGCACTGGAACAGGTTGCCCAGAGAGGTGGTGGATGCCCCATCCCTGGAGAAGTTCAAGACCAGGTTGGATGAGGCCCTGAGCAAGCTGATCTAGTTGGGGGGTGTCCCTGCTTCTTGCAGGGTGGTTGGACTAGATGACCTCTGGGGATCGCTTCTAACCCTAATCATTCTACGATTCTATGTGCTATTTTCTGATGTTCAGGAATGCTGAAGAGTTTCTTGCAATGGACATTTACATAGTTAACTGAGAAGCATGTTACATCATGTTTTCTGCTGCTTCTGCAAAAACACCTTACCTTGGGAGCAAAGTATTCATGGTGATGTCAATAAAGACAGCAGCTTTGACAGCTGTTTTATATATCAGCATAGATGTAGAGTGCAGAATATTACCTATATCATCAACTGGCTAACACTTCTCACAGGAAAGATGTCTCTTTAGAAAGCTGTGCCTTTTATGAGTGTCATTAACTTCTGTCAGGCTTGACATGGCTGGGTTTGAGGGTTTTGTTGTTTAAATTTGTAGTAAATGAGCATTTTCTGAGCGATGGCTATTGAAAAATGTGTTAACGTGCTTCATTCTAATGTTTCTGTGAGAGCTCTGAGATCTGTGGAGGAAAAACAGAAGCAAAAGAGTGATTTGCCTCACTTTTGGCACAAACAGCACAGGTACACTTGAGGCAGAGGCAGTGACTTACTGCAGCTTGAAACATCTCTCTGTTTGAAAGCTCTGGGGTTTAAAAGCTTTCTGCAGAGTCTCCATCGGCTTTTGGGTAGCCCAAGGGCAAGGGAGGGCAGCGAGAACAGGGGGCAGCTGTGTGCACAAGTGTGCAACTCATCCCCAAGTATGAAGAATATTTATTTTTCCACATTATTAAAAAAACCCCACAACCTCTGAGTTAATGCACCCTGTTCCAGTGATCTACCACTTCATACTGAAGAATTTTTTTTCCTAATATCTGACCTAAATCTCCCCTTTTCTAGTTCAAAACCATCACCCCTTGTCCTATCACGACGTACCCTCATGATCAGTTCTTCCCCAGCTTCTTACAGGTATTTTTCAGGGACTGGGAGGACATTATAAGGTTCCCCCCAGAGAATTCTCTTTTCCAGGTGAACAACCCCAATTCAGTCAATGATCTCTCTCTAGATCATATGTCACAGCTCACCACGGGCTTCTGTCAGCAACTGGTGGCTCCTGAAGAGCAAGATGTGCCAGTCATGCTCCCAATGGGTGATGTTCTCTCCAAAATGATGCTGACCTCCAAGGTGCTGGTACAAAGTTCAGCTCCCAGTTGTGAGCCCTGGGACAACATGTGGGGTCTGCAGCACTCTTTCAGACCCCTCTGCACAACCCACCTTCTTTTCTGCCCATCAATTGAACCAATAGGTGTGTGACCCCCCCAATCCACCCTTCTCTTGTGTTGGCACTGGGATGGAGACAGGCCAGGAGCTGCTTTCCTTACAGGAGGCCCCTTCTGAATATTTATGTCTGAGGTATAAATCATGCTTAACACATCATTCAGTGTAATAGGTTCCTGTAATTAAAAGAGAGCTTTATTGAATAAATTATCACAGTGGTAATTAGACGTGTAATGCTCTTGCCGTATCTCTGGCACAATTCTTTTGACTTTAATGCAGATGAAACAATGACCTTGTCTATTTTCACAACACTTGATGATTTAAGAAGACTGAAGAATTGTTAATTTTGAACTGTCCAAGCAGTCTTTAAAAATGGTACCATTAATAGTATTAGCTCAATACTGAGTCAATGTTATTCCAAATACTTTCTGTGTATTCACAGTGCCAGTGACAGCCCCGGTACCTTTGGAAACACAAACTTGCCTGCCTGAGCAATGGAGCTGTGTACATGCAGCTCACACTGGTAATTTAGTAGGAAAATGTTGATTTAGTCCATAATACCCCCCAAAATCGATTTTTTTTTCTTGACAGAGTGGAGAGCCAGAAATTATTAGCATCTGGTCAGCAAGGATCTTTATGTAAATTAAAGCAGAATTAAAATAGCTGAATATAACTTGATGATGCTGGCCTTATTTTTTCTATATTAGTCAATACTTGCTAAGTTTACATTTTTGCCTTTCCTTTGGCTAAGTTATTTATATATGCACACAAGTACAAACTCACCCATTGGATACTTAAATTCCAGTGAGGTTTTATTTTTATTTACTGCTTTCTCCAATATATGCACATCTTTCAAATCTCTACAGAGCGGCATCGATTTCTGTAGTATCATCTCCTGCTTTATTGAGTACAAGTGGTGACTGATTGTCCCTTGGTAATTCAGGAAGACCTAAAAGATACAAGAATGTAGTTTTAAATAGGCTACAACTTTATTAAGCTACCACCACATCTGGGAAATTATTTGAGATGGTTGGGAATTCCTTAACAATTTTTTCTCCCCCTCTGGGCAAAAATGCTGACTTGCCAAAATCAAAACTGTTTGCTAAGCAGAATTTGATTCAACATATCCAATTAAGAAGAAAAAGATGCCAGTGCAATAGCAGGTTGACACTGTTAACCGAAGATTGTGCTTTTTCTTGTGATGGCAATTTTTCAAAATTTTAATGAACTTCTACTTAGGAAAAGAAAAAAAAGAAGTTGAAACCAATTAATTTGACTGACCTGACAAAAAAAAAAAAAACAAAAAAAAACCTGGGAGGGTGGTGTTGGTGGGTGGAAATGTGAGATCACAGATTTACACCCTGTCTCATACACAACTTCTCTGTAAACTGTTAAAGCTTGTGGGGCAAGGGAACATAATCCACGCTCAGCAGGGAACTTCCTTGCCGTGCTGCCACACTGCTGCTACCATCCCTCCCAACCACTGTTTATGGATAACTTGGGAAACTGGGAAAAAAATCAGCATGTAGAAGGCATTAGCAGGCTGTTTTTCCTCCTTCTTGATGTTTTCTGGTTGGTGCCTTATGTTTTCCTGAGAGCAGCTGGCTTCCATCACTCTGTGCCAGGGTGCTGAGCTTGGGGTCCTGCTTGTCTTTTACCTCCAGCCAGCCCATCCGTGGTCCTGCTGGGATCTTCCTGAGCATCTCCTCTTTGCTTCAATCCTACTGAACATCCCATTTAATGATCAAGTGATAATGATCAAGTGATAATGATCCATTTCTAATAATGGATCTGCTGGAGATTTGCATTGCTGTGGTATCAGCGTCCTGTTAGTTTGAAAACACAGCCTATTTCTATAAGAAAACTTGAATTTATTACAAGTAAAAGTTGAAACTATCTTCACACATCTGGTTTGGGTGGGAAGGGAAATCTGAGCATCCTCAGTGCCACCCACTGCCATGGGCAGGGACACCCCCCACCGCTCCAGGGTGCCCTGAGCC
This sequence comes from Heliornis fulica, assembly GCA_013399135.1. Classification (NCBI taxonomy): domain Eukaryota; kingdom Metazoa; phylum Chordata; class Aves; order Gruiformes; family Heliornithidae; genus Heliornis; species Heliornis fulica. The sequence goes on along the minus strand of VXBZ01010013.1, from coordinate 620,949 downwards.
CCATCCAAACTGGCCTTGAACCTGACAGGGATCCAGGGGCAGCCTCAGCTTCTCTGGGCATCCTGTTGAACTGAAAATTAGTAAATTAATAAAACTTCAAGAAACTAATTTGGACTTGTGCTCAATGGGGCCCTGGAAGTATAGCAAGGTTTGTTTTTTTTTTACTATGAAAAGTCATAGCAAATAACTTCAGTAAAAGAAAAATAACCTAATAGCAGCTTTCTATGGAAATTCACAGTATTGCTAAGTTCAATGGTCTGTGAAAATACATGTGCTTTGTATGAATATAGAAATGAAGAAATAATTTATCAAGCACACCTATAGATACTTCTTCAAGAATTTCTGTTGCTTTGGCAACATTATTTTTTTTTTTTGACACAGCTTTACTGATCTGTTGTCTGATAGATAGATCTAAGGTGGGAGAGGAAATACTTTCCTTCATTTTATAATAAAGAAAAGGGGAGAAAGAAAAACTAAGCATTAAGATGCCAACATGTGTTTCATCTACTTCAGTTCAACCTGAGAGAACTAGATTTAGCAGAATAGTTTCACCTTTGTAGAGTTATTGCCTTACCTTCTCTGCCTCTTCTCGTGAGTTTTCCTATTTTTTCCCTAGTTTCTTTGTATTTCATTTTTCACAGGAGAGTAAAGCATCTGCTCGCTAAGGTTATACAGAAATCAATGCCATCAAGAACTGAAGAGCCCTAGGTCTGCTGGCCTAAGGTAAGGGTGATATTCTGTATGGCAATTAGGTATTTATGTGCTTTAAAACTTTTATAGAGCCTAGAGGTATCAAAACACCTTTTTAAAAACCTGCAGTTAGATGTTTATTGGTAACAATGTGAATAGGACTTGTCAAAGAAGATTTTGGCCCCATGACTCTCCAATATTGTCTCGTTCTGCAGAAGTGAGCAGAGGTGTCATCCAAGTCAGACAGCATCCCAGTTGCCCCTGCCCCATACCAGCACCTCTGCCAGGGGCTACTGGACAGGGACATTGGGGAGAAAAGCCAGGGTTTGGAAGGACAAGACACTTTTCTAAATGTAACTAGAGACTTGACACACCTTATCTGTCCTCTGACCCAGTGCAGGGTCTGCCACACTTGCAACCCTTTTGTTGGCTGTTTGTTCAACCTTGTCTGAAATGCCAGTGATGGAGATGGAGGTGCCAGTTAGGACAGTTTAAACCTCCCCAGCAATATTTGTTGCCTGACCCCATTCCCCCCACAGCGTTCCACACAGATGGTACTGGTTGGTCTATGATTGTTTCCCCTTGTCTCCTTTTCTTTGGTTAAATAAGATGCACATCAAACTTAAAACAAATTTAGCAACCAAAGTTGCTGCTCCAACATTATCCTCATTTTGTGGAGTAGACAATACCAAAACATTTCCAGAACTTGCTTTTGGTGTGTGCACCAGGTAGGACAGCATTATTGTGACATAAACACCAGCCTCTCGTGATGGTGCCATCAAATTTCTCAGTGAAACCACAATGTTTGGAATAGACTAAGTTGAGCTACTGTTTTCCTTTTTACATTACCACTGTACTCCACAGTCAAAATCATCCAAGACTTTTGTGGCTGTAATTATTCTGAAGTTTGCATTGTTAACACAGCAATTGCATTCATCTTAGCCTGAGCAGCACATTCATTTAGGTTAGACTAAGTATTTGCTGTAGGAAAGTGATGGATGGATAGAAAGAGGCTAAAAGTTTAGGGGAAAGATGTGATTATTCATTTTTCTCCAGCAAAAAGTAAGAATCAGTAATTCTTACTTATTGACTAGGAGCCAAAGGCTAAACCTGTCTTTCTGAAAATACAAAATGCAATGTCTGTTGGGAATTAGTTTATTTTGAACTCCACCATCAGCTGATATCCTTGACCCAACAGATGGAAAGGTCATAGTTAAAATAGAAAGTAGCATCTATTTTAAAAAACAAATATAAAAGACATTTAGCTCAGCAAAATATTATCTCTAAGCTTTGTACACTGACAAGAAATCCAAGAGTTTCCTGTAACCTCGTTGTAGTTGATAATGTAAACATCTTTCTTCTGATGCAAATACCAGGGGTATTTTTAGAACAGATTACATGCTATTTCTGATGCTCACTTCTTTTTAGTAAATACATATTCTAAAATAAAAATAAAACACTGTAAGCAGACTTTTGGGATACTCCAGGTCATTTTTCCACCCTCTGTTCTCTTGGTGTTCTGGGATGGACACATGACACTTTTGGGGTGTGCAACTGCTGCTGCAGCCCAGAGACCTTCCCTGGTGTGGCTGCCACCTGAGCATCCTCTGGACAGCCTGAAATATCTCCTTACAGCTGGAAGCTGTGTGACCTGCTGTTTAGTGGAAGGTGATGGGTTTAGCTACTCCACTCCACACCAAAACCCATCTTGCAAAATTCACACTAAGCACATGCCTTGCACACTCATCCAAACACACTGGGAGAGAGGCTTTTTGCAAAGCCCCTTCCTCATGTTTCTGGAGTTGTTCATTTGATAATACACAGAGAGAATGTGACATAAGGCAATAAAGAAACATTTGATCCAGTGTAACAGGTTAGTGTTGTGGTTACCTCTAACAAACCTGAGCACAACAGTTGTTGTTTTGGGTGTCTCTAATCAATGGGAATGTGCAGAATGGTGAACAAATGGACACACAAACTTGCACATACACACCTTGTGACCTCTGCCTGCTACCCTCCTTATATTTAAAACACAGCAGAGCAGATCTTCAGGACTGCAAGATTATTACTGAAATAAGGATTGCTGTGACCTTCACCACTGGGAATGTAAGTCAGAAGCTGCTGATCAGTTACAGCTCCTGGGGGAAAGGGAAAAGATGCTTAAAAGTGAACTTTGTGCTTTGCAAATAGCTGGGCAGATGATAAATTGGTGTGGCCTCTAATTTCTGTTGAGCATGACCCTCCCAGGAATATTGTCTGGAATGGAGGCCCAGCAGAGTGCATGGAAACATCCCAGCATAGCAGGCTGGGGAGTACAAAGCATCTGCTTTGCTACTGAGACTCTAATCTTCAGACTTTTTAATCTAATTAGTGCACTTAACCAGTCTACTTTGAGGGGAATATTGATTGGTTCTCTATCCCCATTATTATTCTTACTTCTCTGAGAGCTGTTGCTAGAAAAGACAGTGTCAATGTCTAAACATAAAGGTTTTATTTATTTGACCCCCCCTCCCAATTCAGTTTGTGAAAATCTATCAGCTGGGGACGTGTGTTGGAGTAGCAGGGTTATTTTTCCTTGATTGAGTTTCTACTTGTACATTTCCCAGAGCAAATAAAACCAGATTGGAATGGAAGTAGGGGGGCTCACAGTGTTTTTGGTCGATTTAATAGACATAGAATTCACCTAATTAGTTAATGCCATACAAATGTACGTCCATTGGAATCTTCTTTGTTACACATACAACAAACAATGGATCTGTTATGTGAGTTGTGGGTTTCTTAATGTTATGAAACATGATTACTTTTTCAAATAGAGAGCAGATTTGATTGTGTCCATGTTTTTTAAACCAAATCTTCTTTGCCCACAGGTTTTTGGCCGGTGGGGCAGGGAGAAAACCTTTCGGTTGACTTGATAGGAACCTATCAGCTGAGTCATCATAAATAAAACCTGCAGAAACTTCTGATTTCCAGTAGTATTAAGAAAATAATCAGCTTACATTAGTTTTAGGATTAGGAAGAAGCATGGGAAAGCATAGTTACTGTATTCTGATAGCTTGCTGTGATTAAGCATAATTTTCTTTGTTCTGTATCTTCTTTGCAGTTCTGGCAGTTATCAAATGTACTCACTGGGGGAGGGAAAACCCCCAAGCAAAACAATCATGCAAATCCAGAATGCCCCAGGTCTAACAGAGTGTGGTGTGAAATGCAGAGAGAAAACCAGGATGGACTTTTGGCCCAGTGGAACTCCACAGACCCTCCAGGTCTCTAGGCAGTAAGTGAAAATGGTCTCCTTTTTTCTGCCTTTCTCTGTTAATCAGAGATTCCATGCAGTATCTGGGTAGAATCCTCCTGTTGTACATTAACACACCAAGACAGTACAAGAAATCTCAGTGAGTCATCAGCTTCCTAAGTCTTTCAGCTGTACTGCTAAGCCCCTGTGTCTGAGTTACTCTGTACATCAGTAAAAATGCAAAGTAATTTTCCATTTAAATATTTAAGTTAGGCAATTTGATAACACAGGCAACAGTAGATCTCATCTACTATCATGAATGTAACAGTGACAAATATTAGTAATAATTCAAAGGAAGGTCAGTACTCCAAACAAATTACATCAGAGCCTTCAGCTGAGGAGTTTGCTCTCCAAAGCATGAATATATGTTGGATACAAAATTTAAGGATATTAAGTTATTTAGCCTCAGAGTTTGACTTCATGATAGACAGTGGCACTGAACACCACAGTTTGGAGCTTCATTGCAGGCCATAAATAGTGCATGTGTGCCATATAGAATACATGACCTAATTTCATGTATATTGAGAATATATCTAGAATAGGAAATAGAGGAAACTGAGAGGTCTGGTGGGAATTTTGTTCTTCTTTTATTCCTTTCTAAAGCTTTTCCAGGGGCAGGAAGGGGATGTAGTTGATGTAGTTGAAACGAAAACATTCTTTTTGTGCAAGTGTCTCAGCTTTGCTTGAAATTTCAAACATTCTCTCATCCATGGTGATTTGTGCTTGATAACAGCTTATAAATGGGATTATTTTCCTGGATAAGGCAAGAAAGATCTGTTTTCAAACACTTGCTGTGAATCATGCAGGGAAATGACTTGAAGCCACCAAGTGGAGGTGTATGCTATGCCAGTAGTTGACAATATCATCAGGTTTTCAATATTGCAATGGTAATGACAGTCAAGTAACTTTTGGTTCATTTTCTTACTGGTATTGATTAGCTGACTATGCAAAGATGTGGCATGAGAAAGCCTTGCTAACGCTCCTGAACCACAAGGTGCTTGGGTCAGGAAGCATCACACGCTGATGATTCCAAATACACACTTTAATGAAGTCTAAAATATAACTTCAGTGCAAGAGCAGTAACATCACTGAATGAGGGGTTGGTTTTTTCACTGAAAAGAGTCTCTGACACGTGCACCACTATAAATAGTTTTTGGAAAAACATACCAAATAGTGTTAAGGTTCATTTTTTGGCAGGACTGGGGACTGCATTTGGGTTTATTGCACAGAAACTAAACAAGTTGGGATTTTGTTTATGAATATTAGAAATGATAGTTTAAATTGTTGTAACAACTGCAGATAGAGGAGTGTTTCCATGTATTGCTGGTGATATTTAAAGAAGCTGGAAATGGACTGTGGCTCATTAGTGCTCAGCTCACCCAAGAGGGTATGACGTGTGTTACAATGCACCAGTGCGCTCTAAGCAGGCCTCAATGAGATGCTTTTATAGGGCCCCTCATATTTAAATGCTCATTTTCCTTTGGATATTATCTGAGATAAGAAAACTATTTCATCCTTTCTTAAGAAGTTCCCTAATCAGGGGACAGCAGCTCTTACTGGTTCAAAGGAGTAATATCTGCACAGTCGAAATACGATAACACAAGTACTTTTGTATTTGGGTTCTTTTTTATAGTTGTTATTTTATTTTCCTTTTCTCTGGCATGTAAAGATTAGGACCAAAGTTTAATTAACTTCAGTTTTGGCTTGTTTGATGGTTGCTGCAGGGCCACAAATACAAGAGCTGATTGAAAGACTGTCAGTTGACAGTTTTGCCTCCCTGCTCGAACTTTCTGTTGTGTTCCTGCAAGCACTTGGGGTGGGGGATAGTCTGTCCCACAGTGAAGTGTTTTGGGAAAGGGAAATTACAGTGAATCAACAAAAAAAAATGAACCTGGAGTCAGCTTGCTTTTGATGGTTTTAATGTTTTACTCTTCAAGAAGAAAATGCCTTTAAAACTGAAAGGGATACTTCCTAATGTATCCAATTAAGAATCTTATTGCAAGGGAGGTGAGTGTATGCTGCAGGCCCTCAAATCAAATCTACTTTATTCCTGGAGCACTTTGCACCAGGAAATCTCTTCTGACACCTGCATGCTTTGAGGGAATTGGGTCACCAGCTCTATCCATTTCCCTTCACCTCATTCATAGGGGACTTCCCCATCAGTGAAGAATGATCCTGGTGGAGGATCTCCTCTGGAGAAAGAGCCTCAAGCTGGTCAGTTAAAGTGATGGGTTTCAAATAAATCTTTTACAAACTTAAGGTGTGATGGGCAAAAAAAAAGAATCTAAATCCAAGCTCTGTCTCTGTGCAAGGAATAGCAAAGTCTGTTGCAGTGAATGTTGCACTGAAGACGAAAATCTCTTCACCCTTTGTTACTTTCCTTAAGATTTTTCCTTATGTATTGGAAACACTGTGAGCTGCTGGGAAAAGGCTGTAAGAACCTTCGAGTGTGTTGGTAGTATAGCAGTCTCAGAAGTTTGACAATTCCCAATGCACTCTTTTAATAAAACCTGTCATGCCACTGTAGAGTAATCTAGCTGCCTTTGCTTGTGAGCAGCAATATTATGAGTTACATCAATATGGCCCGGATCAGTCCTGTCGCTCCAAAGATTGTCTTTTTTGACACCTCTATGGCTCCAAAGCCTCATTAGGAATTCCTATTGACTGGTATAGAGTTGTATTTCCCATTTGGATATCCAATAGATTCTCTAGATTACCTTCTACCAGTTATGCATTTAAATATATCTACATATCTAGATATTTATAGCAATCACCCAGCCCAGAGTCGCCTCATGCAAACCTCGCCTCAGTCCTCTTCTGCATGAAGGGTGCAGCAGCTGCTCCCCATCTGGGGAGATGTTGCTGGCACGTCCCAATTTCAGCAGTGAAGGCACCCTAGGCAAATATAGGCCAACCTCAGCTCTTCTGCTTATTAAACACCATCCATCATGGCTCAGTGAAGGAGGCACAGCTGCGTGAGGTAAAGCTGGTATTTCTGTAAGTGCACAGGGATATATATGCCTAAACTACTTTCCCAACATCATTACTTTTAGCATTTATCTGTTGCTCAAACTTAATATACAGGCAGGCATTTTTATTTTTAGAGCCTTTTTAACACACATTCTGGACACATGGAAAACAATGCTTTAAAAATACCTACATATACTAAAATAAATATGCAACTGTGTTTCCTGGATTCAGTAACAGCCACAATCTGGCTTTACCTTTAATATTACTTCTTTACTAACTTAATGATGCAGTTTCCATGCAGGCAAATTTGAGGTGAGCTTTGTGCATGTAAATATTATTGGCAGAAGCCATTTTTTTTTTCACTTTTAGTAAGAAAGGAGGAAAATATGTAGGAAATACCATGGCATTTGTAGAGTAACAGAACCCGTGGTTTGCTTTTGTGGGTGCTTTTACTTTTTCTCCCCACTTCTCTGGTCAGTGGCATCTTTGGCTCATCACGTGCTGATTTAGCATTGAGAAAGGCAACAATGTGCTTTTATGTTACTCAGCAGCCTGTCTAGATGCTGGGAGCACCCCAGAGAGGTTGGTATGGGCAGATGTGGGAATTGGATCATATTTTCCATTCAGACAACTTGCAGTTGGAATTCCAACATTGTTGTTCATTGATGCTTTCTACTGACCCCTTCCCTACACAGCAACAGATAGATGGGTTCCTGCACTTCTACCCTGATGTCCTGGAGGTCACAGGGGGCCAGAGCTGGGGGAGGAATTTTGCAGATCGTCCTTCTACTTCGGAACAGCCCACCAGGGCAGGTGGCATGGTGCCATTTGCCCCTGTGTTGTATCAACATTCCAGAAATATGAAAGATCTCAAGGAAAATTAATATGATTTCTAAATTTTTCCAAACTTAATCCCTTGTTTAACAGAGAACAGATTTTTGAATTTGCTATCATTATAGGTCCAAAACAATTGAGGAATTAGCCTGGACTATCCATACGTTGACTCTAGATTTCATTGTATAGAAATTCTGCATTCTTGGGTATTATGTACTTGATGGTATATTATTAAAACACCACCCAAAGAGCAGAAACTGGTGTGGTAGAGTTTTACATGTACAGCACAGGAAGGATGGATGGATGGAGGAGAGGCTGGGCTGTTATTGCAGGCACAGTACCTTCAACTGTAAAGGTTTAGGGATTTAAAGGGCTCCAACCCCTGATGATGTGCCTACGTGACTACAGAATAGGACCTAATTTACTAATCAGACACAATGAAGAATGGAATCATGAGAGAGAAAAAAAAAAAAAAGAGGAAATTTAGCACTGAAAAAGGTCAAAGAATAGAAGAGAAAATGAGTAAAGATACAGGAGATGCAATCTAAAGTTCAAGTTAAATATACGTGCTCATCTTATTGCTAGCACTTCTCTTATTTCTCATCCTTTGCTGATCTCATGTAGTCTTCACCATAAAAAGTTGCCCACAGTTACAGTGATGCTTCTAGAAGATGAGTATATGTATGTCAGGAGAAAAAATAACACTCACATTGAAGGATGATTTAAGATTATTCTTCCACACTTGTGTGTGAGATTGGATCTATTGTAACCTTCCTAAACCTTTGTTACCTTTGTAATTTAAACTGACAGGTTAAATGCTAATGCAATTGATAGGGGTGAACAACTGGTCAAGGAACAACCTGATCTGACTGTATAATGCATCAGAGAATTGCAAAAATATGCAGGTCAGATGTAATTTTGACAGAAAATGGCTCGCTGCAAGGGTTTATGTTTCCCTGGGTAGTCTTAAAAAGAGTTGGACTATAGTAAGAACCACATTGCTCGAAAAAAAAAAAACCCAAGTTAAACTTAATGGAAAAAATCCAAGTTCTCAATATCTTCAGATTTCATTATCAGTTTTTATTGGAGCTGGGATAATAAGATTATAGAATTAAAAGAAAAGTTATACCCATTTTCTTCAGCTCAGCAGTCCTAATGTGCAAAAAGGAAGCGACACTCATTTCTCACCATAAATACACAGTGAAAAGTACTTGGAAAAAGAAGAGGTCTCTGACCATATACAGCCCGATTTGATCCTTACTGAAGTAGAAACTCTCCTACCTCAACATGCATGGGTCATCACAATTACTTGTAGCAGTAGGTAAAAAGACTTTACCTCATTAATTAATCCTGCAGTTAATGGTTTTCCACTTGGCATAACATGTAGGAGTGCTGAGCGAGATCGGGATGCGAATCAAGTGCCTGGAGCAGCTGCTCAAAGCAGCAGCCTCTCTTTTCCAGGTGTATTTAAGTGAAACAGTAGCAGCTGGGAAGTCTGAAGGCAGCTCAACCCAGACCATCTCATTTTTAGTTTAGGGAGCTTCCTGAAAAGTAAGAAACCCACTTTTAAATCACTCTGCTGACTGGTTGAGGTGAACCTGAAGCAGAGTGAAACTGGGCAACTTTCTTCTTGTCCAACCATCTGTTAATCCCAACTTTATTCCCCTGTATTCATATACACACTTAAAAAAAAGAGCAGTGTTTTGGAATACAGATTGATTTCCACTTGGGGATGTGATAACAAACTGATTACCCTGGTCTGACCCTTAGCAAGGAAAAAACCCTCCTACTAAGGTCATTGGAGAAGTGTTGGTCCTTCTCTGAAATCCTTTTGATCAAGAAAAGGGTTGGTGAATCCAAAGTTTCCCTGAAGTGCCATTATGCCATGGTATTTTGGGGACTGTAACACTTAGAACTGAGTGCTAGTGTGTTTGCCTTTGGACTCTGAAATCCCAGAAATCACTCAGACTGTTGCCACTGCCAAGCACTCCCAGCTCCCCCCACTCCAAGAGGCCACAAGCAGGTAGGAAATGGTCCAGAACAAAGACAGAAACGAAATATCATCCCTCCCTTCAAGAAATTAACTTATTTTTAATGTTTTACTAATTCTTTCATTATTTTTGTTCTTTTTCCCCAAGGAAATTTCAAGGTTGAATTTGTCTTCTTTCTCGGGCAAGTGTTCATGTATTTTTCATCTATATCAAAGTGTAAAAGGGAAAACAGAAATGTAAATTGCCTCAGTGTTTTTAAAACCTTAAAAATAATATTTCAGTGACTACTCCCTGAAATGGAACTATCCTCACTGCTTTAACCTGCAGAGCAGGTTAGCATAACATGAAATCAATTATTGTACTAGACATATAAAAGCTGTCAGGTTTAATACTTAACCGTGGTATCTCCCCTGAATGTTTGATTTCCAATCACATCTGTGAAGCTGCAGAAATACAGAGACATCAGACAGGTTCTAGGGTAAGAAATGTATTTGACTACCCTGAGTTACAAAAGTTCACCCTGTGAACACTACTCCCTTTTTAATCAAACACTTCCCAGTCCCCTAAAGTAAAGGAGAGCACAAACTATAGAATAAATATTGACTATCTATTCTGTGTTGTCATAATTGTGACACCATTTCATTTCTTTTTCAGCTTGACTTCTGGAACCAGCTTGGTTCTACCTGGAACATTATTCTCATCCTTTTCCTTTCTCTGTGTGTCTCTGTGGAGGGAGAATCAAAAATACAAAAGACATACCTTGACTTTCCCAGCCCTACTGCTATTTACTACTAAAACTTATTATGTATTTATTATAAACAATGAAAATTGCTATTAGTCTGTCTTCTGGAATGTGCTTTATTACATGACCAAGGTTGCAGTCATACAGTTTGCACTGGTATAGGTGACCATGGATGAGTTCTCGATTTGAGAGTCCTGAAAATGATGGATTAAACAATCATTAAGGACTGCAAAGTGCTAAAACTCTAATAATGGGCACTGCTTGACTCAGAGCAGGGCCAGCTGCCTGGTGTGGTGAGGAAGGGGTAAAAATTGTCACCCTGACTCCTTTCTGCTGTTCTGCACTTGTGTAGGGAAGGGGAAGGCTGAGACTCAGAGAAGTCATCTTGCAGCCTGTATCCTTCAGGCAGACAGCCCTGTCACCCCCCCCACCCCAACAAGGGTGACACCCCCAAAAGGTTTCTGTGAGCACCTCCATAGCACATACCTGTTTCAAGCATCTCAGAAGTAAACCCAAACCAATGTGTAGGATCTGATTTGAAGCTCTCTGTCACTCGACAGCTTCGGTGGACTTCTGGCACCACAGACATTACCCGCCCGCGGTCCGTAAGGGTTTGGTAGAAAGAGTGATAAAAGCAGGGAGCAAGAGAGATCTTCATCTTGGCATATTTCAGGCTAGAAATGATGCTAAATAAGTTCCTTCCCTGAAATTCAAACTCTGTGTTTAGCTCTTATTCTTGTTTAAAAAAAAAACAATACAGCTAAAAAAGGAAAAGGGAAAATTTCTTCTTTCATATGAGAGAAAGAAAAAAGGAAAATATAAAAGAAACCAGGCTTTATTCTCAAGATCAACTCTCATTTTCCTTCAGAAATTACATTCTAGACAATAAGTAATCATTATGTGCCCACAGACCTCAGAATCTGATTTTAACTTTCAGGTAACATATTAGGGCTATAACCAAATCTGAGGACTATTATCATAGCAAAATGACTGTAATGCTTCAAGGCTGTAATAGTCATCACCTTTTTATCATTCATATTACCATCAGGTCCAGAAACAATGAATTTCTTCAACGTTATTCTACCATAACCTTTAACTATATGCATTATTTCAAACCTCTGAAATAATCCTTTATATGACACAGTAGAATAATGCATTTGCCACTCACTGCACACGACAGTTTGCTAAGCCCAGCTTAGTGCAAATACTTACATCTGCCCTGCATATCATGAAAATACATGTATTCTGTGAAATGACCTTTAAATAATACTGAAGTTGAAGGAACACTGATAGAAAACATAAGGTCCATAAAAGTCTGGGAATGCTCTTTCAGTTATATCACCAGTATAAAAGTGTCCTGCTTACCTAGTTTTGGGAGGGCTTTACTCGGCTGCCTCTCAGGTATTTTATGTGGAATGTACAACATAAACATTCCATGGGTTCATTATAGAACTGTGCTTGTGATATACCTTTCCAGTGTCCTTTGTGTTCTTTCATGAAATGTTTATTCCTGTTATATCAAGTAGTTGCTAAATGCATAAGACCAGGGTTATACATAGACCATCTTGATAAATAATCACGTGTATGCCCCAGTGGTTTTGTGTGTAAATGCTCCTATATCTAAGTTACTACAGTCCTAGGCCCTGAATGGATCAAATTTGTAAATAAAGCACTGTACTTCTTCCCTTAGTTGAAGTGTATTATGAGATCAGAAGGGGCATTTATCTAGGCTGTTGCTGTAAAGTTTCTAGCCACACAAGCACTGCATATTGCTTGGAATTCTGTAATAAATGGCTTGAAATATTACCAGAGATAGAGGAGCTTGAAAAACATCAAGGGAGCCCTGAGGCAGAAGGAATCCTACCGAGTACAAGTGCTTTGGATCAGCTCCTCAGAGGTTACTACCTCTAAAATAACAAGTTTGGAGAATTTAATTGTGACTTCTTCAATGTCATCACGTCACTCTGCAAACAGGATGCTTTAGTTCAATGAAAGGCCTCAGCAAGCTCAGAACAGCTTTTTGCTCAAGCCTAATGACTTTAAGGACTTTGAGTAGTTCATTTCTCAACTGAGGCGAGGCTTTCAGTTCCACTAAAGTGCCTAAAATAATTGTGAGCATGCAAATAGGATACAAAGGCTTTGCTCCTTCACCTTGGTGGGACTGGCTTGTTCTACATCTGTAGGAACTTTGCCCATGATATCTTTGCTTCTGGACCTCCCAGTGCAGGTCCAGCTCAGGTCCCAGGAAGGAGATCCACAAAGTTGGGTCTTAACTAAAAATAGTGATCCAAAGCAATCAGTTGTTCTGTGTCTCCTCCACTGCAGCACACAGCTGATGGTGATATGGAAGTGTAATCTTAGCAAACCTTAAATTATTGGAATATTTCTAAACTGCATTAAGGGACCTTTGGATACAAAAGATTCAGGCATAGGACAGGGACAGATATTCTCTCCTACTGCTCAACCAAAAAGTTATTGGACTTCTGGTCTAATTTTTCTTTGCTTGCTTGTGTGACCTTTTTTTCTTTTTTTTTTGCAAGCCACACACTGTCTGCCCAAGCAAATCATAGAATTATCTCCACTGGCTTCAATGGAGGAGAGATTAAGGTCCTAATTTCTCTCTGAATCAGTTTTCTCATTAGTAAATTACCAACCTCAGAGCTTAATGCTTCCAATGCTCTTCAGTATCCTTGAAGGGAAAGTGATATTGGACTGTTAACTGCCCTTATTGCCAACAGTCACACAGCATACAAATCTAGATTAATATAAGCATTTTGGTGGTGATGACAGCACTGTGACATCAGTACCCATGTTCCCCCTACCCCAGAAGAATTAGGCAAGAGTGAAAAAGATTAAACACTATAGCTAAGGAGAAATCAGGTTTCTCAGCAGGTACCTTGTATTTCCTGCAGCTTTTACTATATTTTAAGGCAGATTTTCATTTGCTGGCATCCTAGCACTCACTAAACTGCTCATTGCATTCACAGAATTAGTCAGCACGTTCACTTCACCTACATTTGAGATTTCTGGAGCTGAATGCTCACCTTGTCTCAGTACTCAGGGGCATAAAATGTTCAAACAGCGTTATGAACTCCAAGCTCAAGGAGAAGTAAAAGTTTTTCATGCTGGCAGTGGTCATCTTTAAATAAAAAAAAAAACTCTGAAAAGAAAAGGTGAAAATTTCAGAGTAACCTTCTGCAGAGAAGAAAGACTGATGGCAAATTGCTGATGAGCTAAATATTTCAAAGGAGGTCAATTCTGAACATTAAAAAGGCCCAGCAGGAGATCATTAAATCTGAGTCATAAAATGGGTTTGTTTTAACTTGCTACCTTGTGTTTTTGTTAACAATGAATGGATTGTGGAAAATATTCAGCTATCACTTGCAAAATGACTTTGATAACATCTTTATTATCCTAGTCAGACTTCTCAGCAGTTTCTCTGGGATTGTTTTTCAGCATATACTACTTGCACCACACAAAAGGTAACTACCTGTATTGTTTAAATGCCATGAGTAGACTAACTAGTGTATTTCAATCTCTGTAACTGATGTTTGATGCAAAGATTTAAATTAATGTCCTCAAAACCACAGCTCAGATGTCACCAAGCCCGGGAGTTACTGCCTGCTGCACTGGCCAGGCAAAGGTGTCTGTATCAGAGCAGATGTTTCCCAGCTGTGATGGTTGAAGGACCCAAACTAACACATATCACAGTCTGAACTTCAAGCAAAACAGAGCCCCCTGTGTCTTTTCCACCTAGAAGACCTATGATTTGCAGACCTGAGACGTGGGGGACTAAGGTTGAGTTCTGTGCTCTGCTTGAGGAGGGGTGGCCCTGCCTCTGAGTTCCCTCCCTGTTCTAGTCCACCAATTAACCATCAGGGATGGCTTGATGTTTCTTTTGAAGTTGTTTAACTTGCTATAGTCTTTGTAAACTCAGTGGAGTAGGGGTGGAATGCAGATTTTATTTTTTTTTTCCTTTTGCAAGGTGGGTGCTTTAACCTGCTGTTGCCATGGCCACACTCACCATAGAGCACTAAAATCTTGCTTTGTGACTGGGCTCCTCCTCATGTACAAGTAAAGCCTAGGTAAATCTGGTTTTAGTATAATCCACTATTTGGAATAAACACCTATCTCCCTCATCCTCACCCTCTGCTACAAAACAACCTCATTTTACCATCACCATGTGATGGTAAAAAAAAGCCCATCCTCGCCCCGTCTCACATATGCTCACTCATACCCACCCTTTAAAACTATTCACACAACTCCAGAATATTCTTCTTAGCCCTCTCTGCATACAATTAACCCAGCCTTTGACTCCCTAGTTATACAAAATTCCCCAGTGGCAGATTCAATTGTATCCTGGGTGAGAAGGTGACTGGTGCTATGCATAAATTTCATATCAAATGACTCCGTCCCTTCATCAGTAATAACTAGAATGGTAATTCTTAGACTGTGACAGATGGTGCAGACATTTTGGAAGACTTGGATGTCTAAGAGTTTAGACAGATGATGAACAATAGTTTTAAATATGCTAGTGATATCTAAATAGAAGATTTAAGTTGTGTGGAAGTCAGGACGGGCTTCAAAACTTGTCCAAGGTGCAAAATAAGGGCAGGTGAGGTAGATAGAGATACAGAAGTCTAGAAAGATTGAAAGCCTGGGATGTCCACACTGTGTCATTGCTGGGATTATAAGGTACCCAGCAGCCTACATGACTACTTTATTTTCTCTTGGTCAAAATACACCTTGGGGCACAATCCTGAGCTGCATGGTGTTGTTCCCAAGAGAAACATGGAGAGGCTTGAGCGGATCCCCTCCTCTTCCGATGGCTTCGTGATGTGCTATAAATCACAACCCTTCTTTCCTCTATTACTTTGTGCTGCCAGTGATGGAATATTATTATTTTCAAAAAAAAACATTCATGTGCTGCCTGCCCAGGCTGAATGTCCCAGCTGGAACCTCACAGGTTAAAGCTTCGAATCAATCCTTCCTTTTAACAGCCTGGGGAGCAGGCAAGCAGCTTTCTCAAGAAAGAAACAGAGAACTCTGGCCAGCTAAAAGGATATAAAGGGTTCAGACCTAAAAGGATATAAAGGGTTCAGACCTAACACTCAGTCCCTTTTATGCCACTGCTTGCATTTCTGATTTTTATCGATGTTGCCCATTAGGTGCTTATTTTAGCCCAAAATCGAACTGTGCAACACATACACTCCATACCTTGTACAAACAGTTTCTCCATCAATCCCTCCATCCTCCAAACATATCAACAGTTGGCTGGATGAGGGGGTGAAGGTGTGTATCCAGTAGCACATCTCAGCAATGAGTCCTTATAGCGTCATCCCTGTGAGAACAGAACGTGCCTTTTCAGTATATTAAAGAGAAACCTCCACCCTCACTGGGCAGTATCACCTGACACGCTTGTTGATTTACTCATCTGGTTTTTCATTCCATAATTCTTCAAATCTGTGTTCAGGTGATCTCATCCTGCATTTATTTGATGAAGGTTACCAATCTGGAAAAGCCATCTACTTCCACCTTCATTACTATGACTGATATTTCTGCTGCTCTGTTTACTTGCCTTTAATCTACTCCAAGGCTAACATTTAATTTTGGTCTCATCCATAAGGAATTCAGCAGTACTGTGCCCACTATCCCCCACCTAAGTAGTGGGAACCTTTGCTTGACAATGAATCCTTTATCTTACATTATTTTAACATCTGAACTTCTGATCCAGTGGCTCATCAAGAGCTGTGGAAATACCACACGGTGTAGTCACAACTACAGTAATTAGTGATTTCAGCCACAGCCTGAGTAAGTGGTCACAAGAATCATTTCAAATTCATGCAAGTGATCATCAGCAACTGCTCAGCTTTCTCATTTGTTCCCCTAACAATGGTGCTGGATTAGTTCCTGGTCTCAGGGGCCAGCAAGCCCCATGAGTAGGGCTAAAACCTTCCTAAGTTATTTTAAAAGCCATCAATTTTCAAAAGTGAGCCATGCTGAATTAAAGCTTGTCCAAACTCTTCAACATGGTCATATTTCTTTGCCATCAGTGTTGTATATGTCATCTGTTGTTTCACCACCTGCTAATCCGTCTGTGCTCTTGCAGGAGATGTGATTTATAAAGGTGCCTATATCTTACTTGTTCGTTACGTGTGACCAATGTAGCTACTTTTTTCCATCATTGTTTTTCTTTTCAGGCTGTATCCACCTATTGGTCTAAATTCTGAAAGACAGGAAGATATGAAATATTTTATTCCCACGATGGCATTCATGTTTTTCTACCCTTTTATCGTGAAATAAATTTATACTGAAATACCATTGACACAACCGGACATTGTTCAGGTACATATTTTGATTTATAATTTTTCACCACCCTTATTCACTGATATCCATAATGAATTTTAACCATCTGTGCTATGTATATAAGCCTGAAGATTTGTATTCCTAATCAGCTAAGGTTACAGGGAATCTCCTGTTGTGGTTAGGCAAGTTAATGCAGACAGGAACAAAATTACTTAACTCATAACCTGCAACAGTTTTAAAAAAGTTATTTCTATTTCTTTCAAAGTTCTGGGAAACATTAATCAGAGAAATGATGCCTTTTGATTACCAAGCATGATCCTTTCTTCAAACATCCATTTTGGACTGTAAGCATCAGCTCAAATAGAGGGCATTTTGGGATGTTTGTTTTGGGATATTTTTCAAGGGATGGGTTTTCTTTTTTATTTTTTTTTTCCTATATTAGCTTTGTGTCTGTTCCTCAGTTCTACTGCTATGTTCCAATACATTAGCAATATTTTTCCTTTTACTGGCTCATTTAACCTATGCAATAAAGATGCTTGTCATGTCATAAGGTAAGTATTTTCCCTAGAAATTGCTATAGAAGTTCGTATCAAACTTGACATTTCTATCGATTTTTGAATTGATATTAGCAGGTCTGTTTCTGCCTTCTTTTTAACAATTGACTTTTAGACCTCCACGACTCTTGAAAGAAATATTGCTGTAAATTGCAATGACCCAATGTAATCTTGACCTGCTCTTTTTCTCCTCTTATCCCTCAGTGCCCTACTACTTGAATAGTTTTTTTCTTATGCTCTTTACAATTAGTTCACAGAAAATTAGAAGAGATAACTGCCACTCACTGTTGGTGAGATGTTACAAATGAAAAGTCACTCTCATAAACAAAGAAATGAGGTAATATTACAGGGAGAAAGGGCCATCTAGAATTGGAGAAAAAAATGGGAGTAAAGGAAATTTTCCTTGATAAAGACCCTTTTGAGACCCTGGAATATTTATCCAACGATCAAACCTTGATGAACTTTTCTATCCCTGATACCAGCAGTGAGCCCATGTCAGTTTAGGCCAGTGATATTGTTAGAAATAATCTCATGGCGTTTCACAGGCTTGTCTCAGACACTTTAAAAGATATATGAAAATATTGCTTCCTGTTATTAAGCTTGTGTAATGTTTAAGTGCCAGTATTTACACCCTCATCAGTGATTGCCTTCATTGATGTGATGGTCAGCATGCTGACCATCAAGGCCAGTTTATTCTAACTCTCCCCAACACAGAAATCTACACTGTCTACCACATTAAGGTAATGATTTTCCGTGTATGATTGTTGCCATCATTCCTCCAAGATGAAACAAGCCCAAAAAGTAATGAAATAAAGAATATGTTTTTCAATTATTGCATAATTACCAATCATCTAATTCCTTCAAGTGATTGACAGTAATATTTTATGACTATTTCTGCAACTGGCATTAAGATAGATGATTCATATCCAAGCATCTTTGAGAGGCACATGGTCACCTACCAAATGTTCATGCCAGCTGTGATCTTTTTGCTTTCTGAGTTCATTTCTATATAACTTGTGCTCAAACCACACTATATTCAGCACTTTGGTCCTTTGTTGTGAGTATGGAGATGCATTTTTTTGCCACTATTAAATTGGATGACAATAGATGGGCTGCATTTTTAAGGCTCACCAATAAGCATGTGCTGCAGATGTTTGCCACCTTTACCATGTGGTGGCTTTTTTACCTGCAGGTTGGAAAAGTCAAAGCCAACAGTTTCATGATCAATGAGGTTGAAAGAACAGAAATACCACTTTAGGAATTAGCTTTTTAAGGAGTACTGGAGAATAATGCCACTTCGGTAGAGACTCCCTACCAAAATGGAGAATATTTTATTCTACTTTTCTTTTGGATTTAAAGAGTCATGTCACATTTAAAGTGGTTACTTCTGGAATAATATCCCACACAGTATAAAACTCTCAAGCAGGATATTTCTATTACTTAGCTGAGGCAGAGAGATCCTCCAATGTACCTCGGAATGCTGTTTGTCTTCATCTAGGAAAAAGATCGATTCTGTTGTGGAAACACAGTGCACAGCGTGGGATCACACTAATCAATTGGAGCAGGCCTTGGTAAAACTATCTATTACTCTGCAGTCCAGCAGCAGCAAAGCTAATTAATACTTTACTCAGCTTTAATGAATGTATTAGCGGTTAATATTTGTGTATAAGCTACTCATAACTCAATAATCCTATGGCATTTGCATTATTAATAGGACAGGTGTGTGCCTTGGAGTTGATTGATCATAAAACCTATTAACCTAGATTTGTAATAAGTCTCCCATTACCTCCAAGGAAGAGCAGTAATCGCTGTGGGTGCTGTAGCAGGGGATGGATTCACCGGTGTAAAGGCCTCTTCAGCTTCCAGGTGACTGTGACTGAAGCATTACGATGATGGATCCATTTTAGACCACATGTGAGTCGATCTAGAGGATAACAAAGGGCTGACACCAAAGAATAAGTTCATGGGATTATGAGATTCCCAACCTCTTTAAGCTCAAAGCCCCTTTGCAAGGGATGCAGCAAAACTGGGGTGGGCGCGGGCAAGGAAAGAAAATAATAAAAAAAAAAAACCCTGAGCATGGTCTAATCCACTCCACACAAGAGAGAATTTCCATTACTCCATTACCCCACTCCCTTCATAACACCCCACTGTGTTGTACAAGCTTATTTATTTAAATGAATCCGTGGGTTGTTTCAGGTGGGATATGAGTAAATAAACCAAGTTCTTCACCAACGTGTGCTAGAGAAGAAAAATATTTTGCAATTTCCCTCCTACAGGCTATATGTTCTACAAAGAGAAATAAAAAAGTACTTCATCCTTTTCAGCACTCTTGAAAGCTTTTGGTTATTCATACCTCCTTACAATAGAGGACAGATAATCATCCTGAAAGGGGAAAGCAACATTCAAACACTGCGGAGAGAATATGCAGTTAGATGAATTGCATGTGAACAATAATAATAAAAAAAAAAAAAAAAAAGAAATAGAAGCAAAAAGCAGTTAGTTCCTTTGGAGACTCATCTTTTTAATGCACTATTTCCACAGGATCTGCTAATTGCTTCTTGTGGGATTGAAGTGCTTTTTCTTGCAACCTCGGTTTAGAAATTTGTTACAGTGGTTGGTATGTTGTTCTTCTTTTTTTTTTATTTTATTTTTAGGTTTGAAGAACTGTTTTCTTATGCTTTATTTTCCCCTCAGATATTTTCCCCATAGCTCACATTTTCTTGTTCATGTGGTTACTATCAATGAAATTTAAACCTCTGTGATTCTAAGAAGCTGAATCCTCTTTTAGTGCCATACTTTTTATATGGTGGGACAGCAGTGAGAGCTGCTGGTTAATCAGTTCTGAAGTCCTACATGCAGGCAGGAGGATGTACTATTAATTATGCACTGAGGTGTATCTGTGTGATTAACAGGATTTCATTTTCTGTCCTGTTCTGCATTGCTTCTCTGGTTGTAGTATCTTTGTTGGAATGATGTATAAAGGGAATTTGAGAGGGGGGAGAGGTCACGCTGTGTAAACCTCAAATAAAGGACATGAGTGTCTTGGCTAAAAAAGAGGAGAAGATGAGGCAACAATGCCACTGTTCCTGGTTGCACTGCCTGGATGTTTCTCATCTGTATTGACAGCTGCCCCATGATAATTTGTTGCAAAGTTAAGGCCTAATAAGTAATTAAGGCAGTCTGTCATGGAACTGAGAAAAAATGAGGAAAACAATACCTGTTCACCTCTTTTCATAGAGCTTTGATTTGCCTGGTTCAAAATGTTCCTCTATTTTGCATAGGGCTGAGCAAATCACTCATCATAAATAATGTATTAGTCTAATTTCATTACTTTTTCCTCTCTGAAATGTTCCTGAACAGATTTTAAAGTATTTCTTTTGAAAAGGTATGGGTGCTTGAAAGGAAATTAGGAGATATTTTACCTGCACATAATAGTTACATACAAACAGGTAATGCTGTCAATTGAGAAAGTCTAATACTACCTCTCCATATAGTATTTGAGAAGCATTTCAGAAATAACTTCAAACAAAATATTTATAGCCAACATTAGAGCTAGAAGATTTTGTGCAACTGAAGCACACTCGTCAAGTGCTTGAGGAAAGTCATTGTGAAGGACTCAGGCTTAAATAAAAACTAATTATTTCTTAATATGCCAGAAAAAAATATGGCTATCACTGGTTTAATTAACAGATTCATAGCTTTCTGGGCCAGGTGATATCATCTCAGGTATACAAAGACCATATTTTTATTTCCAGATATCGAACTGCTCTAAGACAAATTGCCTATGTTTAACTAAAACACATCTCAGGATTACATCAAATCTTTTATTTCCCTTGATGCAATTCCGTTATTTCCCTTGAAGGTCTCTGTGCAGAAGGTTCAAACAGCAGGGAAAACAGCTACTGAGGTAATGCAGGAAGATACAAAATGAAAAGTGTGTCCAGATCTCTGCCGGAAAAGAAATTGTATTTCTGCTAAGCAGCAGAGATCAAATAAGGCAGAAGAAGCCTGACTGCCCATCTGTCTATTAAGGGCAGCGAGAGTCAATGGAAGATCAATATGTTTTGGGTAAGGCCTTGAAAGAGACCTCGAAGTGTTCATAATTATCCAGTCTTCAAAGTGTCAAAATAGTTCACAGGAAAACACTCTTGCATATATGAAACCACGTGAGAATACAGCTGACTACCATGGGTGAGAGAAATTGTAAAAGCCAGAAGAATGACACCAATATATTATACAATATATTATATTGGGCATTTGTACTTTGGACTTGGGAGAGCATGAATTAAAACTTGAAAACCAGTTGGTCTGGCCTTTGAGATCATGAATGTTTTTTCAGGGTGAACAGCAGCAGCAGAGATTCCTTCTGCTTGTAACCATGTGTAGGAAATGTACATTAATCCTCTGCTGCACCTGAATAACATGGGCTGAGAGACCTTATTTACTATATAATATTATTCCTAAATATAATATATTTATTATATATTATGTATGTATATGTTTAATTTGCTGTATAATATTATATTTAGGAATAATATTATATAGTAAATAAGGGCTAATGTTACACTGTAAATAAGGACTAGGTGCCGCATAGGCGGATCACGCAGTCTGTGAGGATTTAAGCCAAGCAAGTTCTTACTCTCGTTACTTTTCTGAGGTGGCATCACAAGAGCTTTGTCTTCTAGGTTCTTTGTGAAAGCTTAGGGTGCATATATCTGGGGTACAGTGAGCTGGGACCCCTGTTCCAGTGCATTGTTAACGAGGTCCCACTTCGGCATTTGGAGGGTCTCACCAAGAGGAGCTCTGTGCTCTGCTGTAACGAAGTTTAGAAAACAAAACCCTGTTACTAAAACTCATACCAGGCAAAAACTCGATTTTTTACAAAAATCTGGTGGCCTATTTATTATCCTCTTGGCACTAGTTCATAACTCTCAGGAACTCTACATGGAGCTGGATGGATGGATTGTTTACAACCGTGTATCTGGCTGCAGACACCCAAAACACAACAATCCAAGAGCAGCTATTGTTCATTCATTGCAAATAGGCTTTTACTTTGCAGTTAATAATCCACAAGCAGATTTATTCCCTGAAATAGTTAGCAATACTCAAAATGGCAATATTTTTTTTCAACCAGGGTAGGATGCCTGTTTTAAAGACTAAAGGAACTAAACTACAGGATTCCTTCTCTTCACTCTCTTGGGCCCTGAGACTGGCATTTGAGAATTATCATTACAAGTCTCTGGTGGGTTTAGAGNGATCATGAATGTTTTTTCAGGGTGCACAGCAGCAGCAGATTCCTTCTGCTTGTAACCAAGTGTAGGAAACGCACATTATCCATTCAGGCTGCACCTGAATAATNGAAAAAAAAAACAAAGCAACAAACTGAAAGATATAAAATACATCTTCACTCCTCCTAGGATGGGACTCTGCACATATTCTTCTATAATGCATATAACATGTATATAACAGTGTGCATACATTTTTACTGTCTGCTACAGGATACTCAAACTCTCAAGCTATGTATTAAAGATCAATTTTTGTGATATCATTGATCCACAGAACACTGGGACTGTCATTCTGGCTCAGGAGTAGCTGCAGCAGCAGCTGAAATACAATCCTTTCTCCTACCTTCCTCCACGGATTAAGCACTTGGTGTACACATAATAGACACTTCCTTTGTGAGGATTATATGCCCCTGGTATCAGACAAATAAAATGAACAATATAAGGTAATATGTTTAAAAAATGTTGAGGAATTACAGGCCAATCATTCTATGCTCTGTGCCCAGAAAGATACCAGAATAAATAGTCAGACAATCTATTTAAGCACTCAGAAGATAAAAGATGATAAGAAAAGAAGCAGCATGGATGTTTGGAGAACAAATCATATCAATCTAACCTAATGCCTTCTGGTGATAAGGTACTGGTGTGGTGGATCGTCAGGAATCAGTAGATGTCTGCAGGAGAGGAGCCAAGGTGGGAGAGAGCAGGAGTGTCACTAACGAAGAGAAGCAGACAGCAAATCAGAATAAATAAATGGCAATGGTATGTTTTAAATGCAAAGCAATTCTCTGCATTTGCAAAATAATTCTTCAAGGCTACTCACCTGCAAGACTACAACTGGAGTACTCTGGCCTCTATGGACCCATTATTCCCACAATGCTACTGATTAACTACAGAGAATTCTAAGAGGAACGTGATGAGTAGTCAGAACTGCAGAAAACACGAAGCATGAGGAAAGGCTGAAATAACAGATCTTGGTTAGCCTGGAGAAGGATGGTAAAGGAGGTGAAATGCCTTCACATCCAGGAAAAGTTGTTCTAACCTACGTGGCATCAGCTCCAGCTCTGCTCTCTGTGCAGAGGAAGGCTGTGAAGTTCACTCCTCGCTGTCCAGGAGGGGGTAGGATGATTTCCATGATTGAATTGCAAGGGAAATGTAGGTTAAACACTAGGAAAAAAAAAGAAGTCCAGCCTAAAGGCTTGATAGGTAGTGGAATAAATAATGTAGAAGTCTGGAATTTCCATCAGTGGAAGGACAGGTTAAGCAGACACCTGTCAGACATGATTTAAGTCTGGTTTATGCTATCTTGAGATAAAAATGATGGAGTGGGTGACTTTGTAAAAACCTTTCTTCGCTTATTCCTGCTTTATATGACTCCATTTTTATTTCTGTCCTGACATCCAGCTTAAAGTTAGCCTTAATTAAAATATTTGAAGCCAAATAGCACATCTATGATCCCTGTGTTTCACCACAAACTGTTTCAACTGGCAAAATTGATGGCTTTTGAGTAGACCACGGCACAGCAACTTACTTCAAAGACATCTGGGAAAAGCCTCCCTGGCTTTTCTTTTACTCCTTCACCTGATCACCCCCAGCATGAAATCACCACTGATGCCTTTGCAATGATACTTCAGTTTCCCAGCGTTTGCAACAATTCCTCCATGATGGCTGCAGCCTCTTCAGGAATCCACTTATAAAATGTATTTCCTCTTTTTCTTTGTTCTAAACACCATATCTTTTTCAAACACTCTTTTCATGGTGATTGTAGCTGAACTACTACTGTTTTTCAAATGTCTTTCTGCACTCAGGCCCTGTTCTAGCTAATGTACCATATACCCTTGAGTTAAATTAAGTCAAAATACAGCAACCCCAAAAGTTTTCCCAGGGTCCCATGAGTTCTTCTGAAGTTCTGCATGGTCTGCCAACATATTGCTTGTAAAGTACACACTGAAAATGGTAAGTATCAGATATAGAACTGCATTAATTTCTCTGTTGTGTGGAGTAAAGCAATCAGGTTATTAATGTAAACTAAAGGATCTACCAGAATCACAGACTTAAAGACTATTTTAAGCTGATGACATGCCAGAGATAACAGGTCTAACCAAGACACTGAATTCTGAGTGATTCTTGGGAGAGTGGATGATCTGATTGCCAGGGGTTTTAGTCCCTCAGACCCTACAAAATAAATTCAACAGGATTAAAATTTTTACCTTATTTTATTTGTACCCCATCCCTGGAGATGACAGCCCAGGAAGTAATCTCTGCTCCACAGAGCAGAGAGGTGGTAAACAGAGTAAGGGGTACTCTTGCATACAAATAAAATAATTCTGATAGGATGGATAGTAAAACATTGAAATAAATAGTCCAGAAATATTTTGTAAGATGTCTCCAATATCATAGCCTGCAAGAACAGTGTCAGACAGGGTAGAAATATGGTTTATCCAGTCTGGGGGCAGATGGAGGACTTCCTAGCACCGATTCTGGTATTTTACCTGTTGCAGGGACAAGAGGCCATACTTTCTTTGTAAGATCAATAGTTTTTTATAAACAAACAAAACTGGAAATAATGGATTTTGGCAGGAGTATTACAGACCTACAACTCCCCATTTCCATTCCAAGGAAGAAGGCTTTGCTATCGATTCTGCTGACTTCTTAAAATGGTGAGCTGAAAGGTGTGGAAAGCTCAAAACTGGCAGAAAGCTGTAAATATTCAGGTCTGAGTACTTTGATTGAAACAGTATGCACCTAATTCATATTGTTTTCAAGCTGAATAGGTCATCTGGACCATGACTGTCAGCAGCTGTATTCAGAGACAATTACTGTTGGTTTATTTCTCTTGGAAAAGTATTATTCCAGTTACCATGAAAGTGGTGTTGCTGCACATAGGCTGATGTCAATAATAATCGATTTAAGTGAAAAGCAGTCCTATATGCAACACATTTATAAGGAAAACCTAACCTGAAAGCTAATGTTTGTGAGGAGAAATGAATAGATATCACCAGAGACAAACCAGAAACTTCTCACTCCTGTGTTGCTGATAGAACTACGAGGGAAACCCAAATCATAGGTGTGCACATGCCCTGCTGTCTCTCTCTTCACCCAGATGCGAATCGCTACGCCTCGACATATGGTAGTTGAGTGAAACTCCACAAGGCAGAGGAAATCAAACAATTTTCCACTTGTTCCAATTTCAATTTCCTTTCCAATTTTAAAAGCCACGGAAATTTGCCTGTTAAGTGATAGTATCTCTTCTTTCCCTAGTCATAGCTCCTACTCTACATCAGTACCCAGCCTCCTGCAGAACCTACCAGATGGGGCCATCTTCCACCCTTAGTTCGCAATAGCAACAGTGATCCAAAAACAAAATTTTGGGGGTTTGTAGAAACTTTCTGTTATTAATTATATTTTTAATACACCAAATTCTAGGGAGAAATTTAGGAGACATTGTGTTTATTTTTAGTTGTAAGAATTCTTGGAAGAATCAAGGTCCCAGAACAATTCAACCTCAGTTAAAGACATTTATCTTAATTTTCTGATACCAGTTCTTATTTTCTGAGGGCAAAGAAGGCACAGGTATGATCTTGCCCTGTTTATTCTGTGGCTTTATCTCCAAGTGTAAACATCTGTAGAGTGAGAGCCAAAGATTTCTTTAAATTAGATGCTCAGTAGCCAACAGATATTTGTTATTATTGTTCCTGAAGTCCTGTTCTCATGAGAAAAATACACAGAGGCAACTTTTACATTTCACTTTGTTGAATTCATTTTATGAGATCTTGAGGCTTACAGGTATTTTTTTTTCTTTTTGTGGATTTTTTTTTATGATTATGTTTTTCAACCAATTGTCCTTCTATAGATTTATAGTAAAAACAACTAAGGACACTTTGTACCTAACCCTTTCACAAAAAGTGATTGAAAAGTTCAGCTGAATATGCTTGGTGCACTTATTTTTTTTTTCTTTTGCTTGTCATCCATCACAGATTTACTTCTTTCCATCCCATCTAAAAATATTGTTTTGCTTAAGAAGAAAAAAACCCCTATCCTTGTGACAATTTGCATAATATGTTAATGCAGATATGCATCTAGACATCTGGATGGCATTTTGATATCTCATTCTCATTCAAACAACTAGAAACCACACAGATGGTAGAGACAATTTTAAGAGCATTGTTGTAAACAAATAAGGCAGCCAGGAAATCAAACACGCTTGAAGATGGGCTTTAGAGCCTCCACTGCTGTCTGTGTGTGAATATGCATATGACATGTTTTGACTGCAAGAGAGAGGAGCCTTCTTCAGTTTCAGATAAACTAAGAGGTAAATGCAGAATTTTTAATTGAGATTGGGGATTATTTCATGGGAAACTCCTTACCCTGCCCAGCATACTTGGATCTGCAGACTGTACTCAGAGCACTTGTGGCACTAGGATATTCGAGGCTCGAGATGCTGCTGGGCAGACTATGTGTTTTATTTTATCTTATTTTCAATTACCAACAGACATATGAAAAATCCTGATTGCTTCAGGAAGAAAACATGTAAATTTTGTTTTCATACTTTACATAATAATGTACCTTCTAGTAGTTACTTTCTCCTGTTGTTAAAAATTCATCTAAAAGGAGTTGCACAGGTAATCCCCTGCAGTCCTCTTTAATCTGCTTCTTGTTTGCACCTCTTTATAGGTATGCAATCTTTCTGAACTAGAGCAAGTACTGCAAGTGCTCATATTTTGGATGTCTGCTCAAGATGCTTGTGTAAGAGCTATTCTTCAGCCTTTTCTGTAGGTGGAGCTGACGTCTTAGTGGATGCTGGAAATTGGTGTATCTCTCTGGCTTGTGTTTAGGTTGCTCACTCCTATCCTTATCAAGTAACATCACAAAATAACTACTTTTCCCTTAACTGTAGTTGCTCTTGAACCATTTAGTTATGACAACACTTCCTACACAATTAATTTCACTGACCTTATGGAAGTTTTCAGGAATTCAGCTGTACTCAGTGAAGTACATCATGATTCCAGGACATCCTCCTCCACCTCCTGCAACACAGGTAAAAAGTTACTGTTAAATTTTACCCCTTGAATATGTAGTTATAAGTAAATGAAAATATTAGAAAAACTATTGAATTTGACATTACAAAACTAGGTATTGAAGCCTTTGCTGGTACCCTAAGGAACATTTTGGGGAGTGAACACCAATGAGCTATTTGGAAACCAGTTAAAAATCTGTGAGAGACCTTGGGACTCTCTTGAATTCAAGCGAAGGAGGTCAGAAGTTCATGGAAATCTGGTGGTTAACTGCCTCAGAAAGCAGCTCATCAAGGGAACTTGTGAAAACAGTAGTTCCTAAAATTTTCCTGCTTTTTCTCTCACTTCAAAAGCCTGAATTTCCATATGGTAAATACTAAGCAAGGAATGGAAGACACCTCACAAAAATGAAAGACAAAGCTAATGCAAATTCAACACAAAAAAAGGGCCTTAAGTCATCTCTCAAACCTCAGAATAAAAACAATACTGCATCATAAAATAACCCATCAGAATCCTTCCTGAATGAATGCTGAACAAACCAACTTTCTTTCACAAATGTGACCTGCTCCCATACTAATGACCATCCCCATCACTCCTGGGTGATGCCCACTACTGGATGATATTCAAGTTATTTCCCTCAGGCTCCATCTTTCATTTTTCCTTCCATTAAGAACCTGGCTTTTGTTGCCTTGACCAAGCTGTGAGCCAGGTAGGTGCAGTGGATCAGAGATCATCATCATGATTGGGATCAGGAGTTCTTGGCAGGCAAATTGGGAGCAGCAGGAGCTGGAATCTGGGCCATGAAGTCTTCTGCAGTCTAATGCAGCTATGAAAACTTTATGTGCCATATTTTAAGTTTGCCTTAAAAAAAGGCACAATAAAACTTTAATCCTAAACATGCTTACTTTGACAAATTTAGTTAGTGTCTGGCAGAAAGGGGAGGACAAAAATAGTCATTTAATTTTTAGTCTGCAAATTGTAAGATTGCAAACAGCATTTGCTCTCAAAGATGATTCTTTACTTTGTTCACACAGCTGGATTTTTGTGCTGTCTGGTACATGCTTAAAGAAAATCATGAGCTAATTGTTCATGCTTCAAGGCTGTTGATGATGGAGCTATTGTGGCAACTAGAATGGCTGGAAAACATTAATAACAATTGGTGCAAGCACCTCCCTTTGATCACAGAGCGCTGGAAAGAAGGAAAATGATTAAATTATGGTAGTAGTCAGAAAGCTAGAGATCAACACTTTTGAGACAGATTTATTCTTTGTTCTTAGGTAGGTGGGATGGATGCATTCTCTTTCCAGACAGGTTGGTCAAGGAGAGAGCTCCAGTGACAGGTTGAGAGGTCATGGTCAGCGTGATGAAGCTTCAGGATGTGCCTCCCCTTTTTGCT
The DNA here is from genome assembly GCA_013399135.1 of Heliornis fulica. Taxonomy (NCBI): domain Eukaryota; kingdom Metazoa; phylum Chordata; class Aves; order Gruiformes; family Heliornithidae; genus Heliornis; species Heliornis fulica. The sequence continues at coordinate 591,877 of VXBZ01010013.1, read as the reverse complement.
TCTCTGCAAATTCCACCCGCCCTGGTTTCACAGCAGTGTGCATTATCGAAGCAGGTCACAGAATCCAAAGTTATTTTTGAAGTCCATCATTTTTCCAAATATCAATCTTCCTACATCTCAGCAAACACAACCAACAGGCATTTTTATAGGATTGCAAGAGCTTTTCGTGAAAGGTTTTCATAAAATATGTATGAATTCATCGTATATACGAGGTAAAGAAAAGAACAGATATATCACAGAAGATCATATTTTTGTGTCATCTTTGGTGAGGAAATATAGATCAATTGAGTCTAAACTCTTGTTTTGCCAGTACAGAAAGAGTACAAAAAGCACCAAGATAACTGATGTTGACACCACAGGAAGAGTTATTATCTAACGAGTTTCCTCTATCTGGATCTGTAACTTAAACAATTCCATATTTAAAGAAACTAATTTTGCTGTCTACTTTCTGACCAGCTTATGAAGAGCAGAAAAGGTGTACCAAGTCACTCATCTAAACCCCAGAAACATTAAAGCACTTCAGATGAAATTTATAAGAACTTTTATGTAAAGCATATCACACCTTTCCCTTAAACCTGTTTCCAAAATTAATGCTATTTTTAAAACATTCAAATTCCTCCAAAGCAATGTAGCTGATCATTCAGGCTGCATGCTTATTTTTGAGGATTTGAAAGCAACTGAAAATAGGGTATTAAATCAGGTGGTATTGATCTGCATTATGAGTATAATCCCCACTGTTAGCATAGGTGGAGAAGAGGAATAGAAATTCCTGAAAGTGGCTTAAATCTGTTATTCATTGGTGCAGCCCTACTTAGATATATCAGCTGGTAAATTGAGGGATTATGATAGTCAATCTTTTAAAGAATTTTTTTAAAAATATCACAAAGAACTTGGATTCCTTAAATCCTGTGAAAATCAATAGTTGCAGGTATGCACCCAGTAGCATTAGATAGAAATATTAACATTTCTATCAGTGCTATGATGGTGATTTCAAAACCTATATTATTAAAAAAGAAGGCCCAATTAAAAGGAAAGGGCCTTCTTTCAAGTTATTCCAGGCTTTAGCTATTTACATTAATCAATTAAACAAAAAAGGTGGGATTGTCTCCTCCATTTGCATGCCTTGAATAGCTTTTTTGGAATTTCTCCAATACTCTGTGTAATTTTAGACTTAGGACAGCTGCTCACTCTAGTCAAGCTAATAAAATCTCATGAAAAACCCAATACACTGCTCTGTGTGCAGAACTAGATGGAGGTAAAGAGGCATCACATACTTGATTTATCTCACCACCTGGTGGCAAAGCTTCCCCTGCTCTCAGAACTACCAGGATGCACGGTACCATGGGAAGTCTTGGAGTGTAACAAAGTGCCAGTGGAAAAAAATGTAAATGAAAGGGTAGAATGCCTTTTTCCCAATGGGATTTATTTGTATTGTTGATGTTCTCTCTCCAGGATCCCACTTCCCAGCCATCCCAAAGCAAATGATGTACAAAATGGTCCACGGTGCTACCCTACAGCTGTATGCAACAGTCCAGCTATCAGCCATGGAGTCGTAAGGTTGGGGCTATTTAAATCTGATTTATTGGGAAATGGCTTCCTTCTGGTTTGGTGTCTGTGGCATTTGTGGAGAAGTTGTCTTTGAGATCCTGCCTGTCACCAGCTGGTTGCTATTGGTCTTCAGACACGTGTGTCTGTACGTCTGCCATGGAGAGCCACCTGCAACGCATTCACGGATCAATTCACTGTCAAGTGGTTTGGAGTGATTCTGTGCTCAGCTTGAGATGGAGTTGCCCTAAGCAGCTGAATTTCAATGATGGTTTCCTAGAACTGTACTTACAGTAAATTAAGCCATTTCAATGGTTTTTCATTTAGACACTGGCAAGTGTTTCTGTACTTCATGATGTTTTGATTGGGATCTACTGTGTAGGGCTTTTGCCTAGCTCCTAGTCCTCCCTGAAGGCAGATGGTGAAGCAGAGGTCTCTTTAGCATGTCCTAGTTCTGTGAAAAGCTAATTGCAAACATTGCAAGTGAGCCAGGGGGATTTTCAAGTCACCTTGTCAGTTCCAGATCAGTCCTGGTGCAGCAAGACTCCTCTCACCTGCGTTTCAGTGGGAACTCTTCCTCACGTGGCGCTGGACCTCTTCATGTGTCCCTCAAGATTGTTTTTCTTCTCAAAGCCAAAGATAACAGCACTTCCCTACTGAAGTCCTTTCCATGAATTATTAGATTCCAGTTATTGCATATCCTTCTCACAGGCAGGCTGACCAATCCTCACACCTTAAGGGGCAGGAAAGACAGATGCAGGCAAAGTCCTGGAACTCCACCAAAAGGGAGTCTCATTCTTAAAACACCCAGTAATTTGTCTTTCTTGTGTTCTGCAGACCAGGTGGCAAGAGACCTGCTGCTTCTTTCTCCTACAACACCTCGTTGTATTAAAACTCCCTCTGGTCTTGATCACTATGCAAAATAGATGGTGCCCTAAAGTGGTGCCAACAAAACAAACTGATCCTGAAAGAGCAGGGAACATTCCTCAGCAATTTCCATGCAAAGCATCTTGTGTGTGTGGATGAAACTCCATCTGAATGAGTGAGGAAATGCTGTTTCTTTGTGTGCATTATGTGGGTATGTACGTGCCTTATAACAGAACTGGCACTTTTTAATTTTATTACCTGCTGTTTCTTTAGCATGGGGGGGGTTTGGCCTCCTCCTTTGGGAGGTTGATCTCTTCCTCGTGTTTGTAGCATTTATAAAAACAAATCACACCTTATATTTTATGAGATCTGAGGTATCAAGTACATTTCTAGAAAGAAAGCTTTTTTTTTTTCCTCCAACTAACAGGAGACAAGGCTGCATTAGATTATATGAAATTTAAATGCATTAGCTGTTAGCCAAAGTGAATTTTCATATAAATTAATATTGTTATTGTATTTTACTAAAGCAATAGCATTTATGAAATTATGTAGACATCAATCACTTGGAGGTGTCTTGGAACAATTATTGACTTCATGCATCATCTGCTTCCTCACTTCAAAATTTGTTGCACTCTTCATAAATACCATATATCAGCAAGCCATAAAACACATTTTAAATGCCTTCCAGCCCATCACAGACATTGTTGTTAGAAAAAGCCCCCTGAGCCGATGACATCCTAATATGTGACTATGTAATTAAAATTTTGACATATGCAAAGAGTTGTAAAATAGATAAAAGAGTATGTATTGTAAATAGAAGTTTAAAGGCTCCGAGCAGATGGTTCGTTTGTGAGCGAGGTACGGGGAGCACCAAGAGATGACAAACAGATGGTGTAGGTGTGAAGGACAGGCAGGGAAATTTGGAAGAGTTGAAGATGTGATGGAGCACCCTCTGGATTTTTGCACACACAGAGTGAGTTATGAGGCTTCAATAAGAGGTTAAGCATTTTACATTTGTCTATTTGCATTTACATAAACAGGTCAGTAGAAAATGTCCAGCAATAAAGCCTGATAATAACAATCAAGAAAAGTCATGTTTCCTGGCCTTTAGGGAAACAAAGTCTGTTCAAACTGCAGATAGCACTTGAGTGACAACACAGGCACTTCTATCCCAAGTCACATGTGTGGGCTGAGGAGGTCCTAATTCAAACAGAAATATTCAGAATTGCAGCAAAACCATACAAAACCATATGGGCAATATTTATATGTTTCTGAAAAATAGTTTTATAAATATACTAAATGAACTAGTGTTTGCCTGCTGCTGCTCCTTGCTTGTCTATCTGTTGTGTTAACAACATGTTGAGGGAATTCAGTTCAAATTTAGGTGATTATATACCAGAATCATGCCTAGAGAGGAATCTCATTTGGGCAGAAGGATCGGCTCAAATATTGCTTTTTTTTTTTTTTGAAGCATTGGCAAGTCTTAAACCTTGATCAGGTTAAAATTCTGGTAAAACTATCCTTGAGTGTAATTGCTGTTAGATTTTGATTCTCTCATATTTGTCAGACTCTAAGCAAGCTTGAAATATGCATCACTGTCTACAAAATAGAAGAACTTCTGCAAATGGGCAAAAATCACTTCTAGTAATCAAATTTCCTAAGACCTGTGAAAAGTGCAGGGATTTTGAGAGCGCCCTTTGATCAGAAATTTGTGTGAAAACTTGGCCAATGTAACAAAGGGGATATTTTATGAACCCTTTTGCAGAATTTGGATTAGTTTTATCAGGAGGAATTCTGAAAATGGTAACTGAAATCACGAAAACCTTTGGCATAGACAAATAAACATCCTCGCTTTATAGAACAGCTAGTGGCCAACTGAGAAAATAGAAACTTGTAGGCATCACAAAATGATCCTCTATGTAGCTTTGGGAAAACTTGACTGAACAGATTTTTCAAAGCTATGGAGAAAGATTTCAAGGATTACTCCAGAGGAAAAAGAAATAAAGCAAATTAAAGACTTCGAATCCTTCTGGAAATACTGCCCTGCTCACCATGCCTGGGCTGAAAATCTCACCACAGCGAGTTAGCCTAGCTGCTTGTGTGAATGTGCCTTAATATTTACTGATGGTCAAGTATTCAGAAGTGATTAAAGGGATTGTAAGGCACTACATGGTTTTCAAAATCTAGATTTTATAGAGCAGAGAGGGGAAAAAAATAAGTCTATCCAGTACAGGCTTATAAAAGACCACCACCCTTCTGCAAGTAGTTACAGAGGTGTAAGGGTCTCTTCATCTTTGTAAATTCTGTAATCAAAATTTCTTCTTTTCTTTTACTAATAAAGCTTATTTACATTTGGAACAGCATTTATGTTTATGGAAAGGGAATTTCTGCAAAGCAGTGGTTACTTAGAAAACTTTTTTCAGGTTTACCTGAAGTTAAACTTAAAACTGTTTAACTTGGAAAACCCCAAACACAGTGATTACTTTTGCATTGTGTTGGTTCCTGCATAGTAGTAACACAAATGGAACTAGTAGCTGTGCACTGAGTATATACTATGGTAGTAGGGGGAGTGCTAATAAAACCTGGCCTTTGCTAGCTACTGCTGCATTATATATACAGGCTTGGCATTGTTTATTACAACTATTAGAAAGACTAGCAGAATCTGGGCCCTCCAAGAATTAAACTACAGTTTTACTACAGTGTCCTGTAGTAAATATTATTGAAAACAACAACTACCCATGCTCGTCTTTGAGGAGTTTCCATAAATTGTTTAGAGCTAATTCTAGTTTTTATTGCCTTAAGTCTGACCCGTGGAGCAATCTGCTTTGTGAGGTACATGTACCCTTTAGATATTAACTATATTTTGAACTTCAGCTGCATGAAGTTTGCTTGCTGGATGATCTCTCTAATCCCTGACATACTTGATTCCTCCACAATCTTGTTCTTCTGTATATGTCTCTGCCTAGTTAATTTTGCCTCTGAATTTCTCAGGCAAGCCAAGCAGTACTTAGCATCCTCCCAGCTGTCACTACTCCTTTCAGTAGCAATCCTTTCTCCTGCCAGCTTCTCCCTGATTTTCCTACTCAAAACATCTCTATTGCTGTGGTACTCCATCTCTCCATCCCTGTGGTACTACGGTTACCTATCATGCAGCATAATTCTCCTCATCGATCCATATTTTTTCCTTGGATATTGGTAAATTTATCTTCTTTTTGCCTGGAGAGGAGCTACATATTTGAGCCATGCATTGTTCTCAGAAGGATGAACTTATTTGACCTCCTCTTTTTTCTTTTTTTCCTTCTTTCTGGCTAAGAGACACAGTTACTTGTGATGCTTTTTTATCTCACTCCTGTATTCTAGGCTATCCTGGTTCTTCTCCTTGATTTCTTTTATCTGCTAGGTATCACACCATACCAGCTGTCCAAAGGAGATGAATTTTAGTAAGGCTGTTTATGCTATGACAGCTAAGGTTGTGTCAGAAAAGCATTACAAATGACATCCTTCAAAAGTTTCCAGTAGCCATGAACATTCGCTCTAAAAAAAATCTGTGTAGGTTTTTGCTGCGGATTTTATTTTAACATTTATAAATCTAGATGTGAAGTATATAAATAATTATGAGTAATGTGCAAATAAAACACATTGTTATATTCTAAATGCTGAACAGAAACAATAGAAGCATATAAGAAATAAGTCTGTAACTACAGATTGTTTTTCAGTAGAGTGCTTTTATGTAAAAATATTATTTGGATAACAAACAGCACAGCTAATTTGGGATATGTATTTTTCAATAAATTTAAAGCATAAAAATTATATGTAGATATAACAGCTCCATTTGGCCTAGTGCCTACATTTGAAAAACNAGCATAAAAATTATATGTAGATATTTTTTTTTCTCAGAATTACAACAACAGCTCCATTCTGCCTAGTGCCTACATTTGAAAAAACCCTTATAACAATCCAGATAGCAATACCTGATTTCTGAGTGAAAGAGAAGGACAGACAAATTCTTCAAGACAAATATAAGATTGATGATGCTACATCATATGATTGATGCCCTGAGAAAGAGAAGAATTTGACCCATAATAACAACCTAGTAATTAAAACCTACTTGCAACAAAGTGCTAGACCCTCTTCTGTCTGTAATTTGTGAGTATATCAATGCTCCAACCACTTATTTAGCTTCTTTTCTAGGACTATAAAGACTAAATGTCGGTGTTTGTAACACAGAAGGGAATGAAGAGTTGCAGAGGTCCCTTTTCTCCCCATGCAGGTCCTGGGATACACTGCCAAAGCAGCCCCTGCACACCTGAATTGTGCAAGTCTCAGCCAGGTACAATGTGGTGGTAGTGGTGGTGGTGGTGGTGGGTGGTTCTGAGAGGAAACGAGACCCAAGGAGGAGAAAAAAAGAACTTATGGATGTCCAACAGTCATAACCTTTTTTTTCTCCACTTCTATTGTGGCTGTGGCAAAGCTGGTGAATTTTGTTTTGCTCCATTCTCCTCTGAACAGATAAAATTTTAAGTGCCTTCCAGTGAGGAAGTCTGTGCCCTCATTTACTCTGAAGTCAATGATTTCTTGAGATGACTTTGGATTTATAGTGCCCTGAGTGAGAGACGAATTTGACCCATAATTTTTTTTAAAAATAGTTATGGGGTTTTTTTGCACAGTCTTCCTTCTGAAGACTCGCTTTCTCATTCATCAATATTCACACTTTAAATGCTTACTTCCATCAAGTTCCATCAATGACCTTTAGAAATTGGTTCCTTCAAATAAGAAAAAAGACCTCAATTACAACAACATCTGCCTCCATCTAGCACTTTATTTGCCTTAGAGAAGGGATGGAATGATGATTAAGTTAATGGATAGGTCATTTTCATTTTTCACATTTACCATGTAAGTGGCTCCATGAATCACCATTTATTTGGAACCCAATCGTGGAAAGCAGTGGGAAAACATCTATTGACTTCCACGGGCTCTTTTCCTGCACACTTTGGAGAGGGGAAGCGGAGTACTGGCATTAATCAACCCTTACAACCCATATGGTTATATATTTGTCTTTTTTTAGGGCTGGAAAATAAACACTACTGTCCTCAGGGTCCTGATTCTCTAAAGTCTCCACCAGCTCCCTCAGCATCTTCTACAGGCAATCCCCTTCTATGGACACTGCTTCACACACAGCTTTGTGTGGCCACGTGCAAGCTGACAGATTTTCTCCCTTAGCTGGGATAAAACAGAGTGAAATGACAGCAGAGGAGAATAATCTCCCTACCAACTTATTCTTTCTTACTAGTCTGATGCAAATATGTAACTGAAGTGATATGAGCAGTGAAAGAGGGAGGCTTAAGTGTTCCTGTCTGGGTAGTAGTCATGCTGCAAAACATCACAGACTCCTGCTCGAAGGGACAGACATTGTCCTCTGTGTGTGGATGGCTGATGCCAACCATGGCAGTGAATCTCCAAGGAAGAAAGGATGTATAAAATGTAGGATGTGTATAATGAGAGAGAAGAGGAAAATTGAACAGTTTAGGGGAGAAACTCAGCTTCTGTAGGGACACAAAGCCATGAAGTCAGAGGGTGATCCCCACCACAGCAAGAGCTTACCTCTTCCTGGGTCTTCTGGAGAGACAGTTTGCAGACTGACCACCTTGTTCCATTTTATCCTTATCTCTGCAGATTCACATGGTTCATTTTCAAAGGGCTGAAGTCCTCGACCTTAATCAGCTTTGCTGATCTGATCTTGGACTTCCCTGATATCATCCTGTGAAATTCCCAGTGTATAGACAGACATTTATATAAGAACACATATGATTGTGTATACATATATATAGTGTGTATATATATATAGCATTTGTGTGTGTATGTATATATATATATAGACACACACAGAGGTTGAGAGTAAAAAACAAGATTGAATCAAACCCAGTACATTTTAGAAAGGAACAGAAGCATTTAGCAAATGAAGGTTAAAGATATTAGGTTGTCAGTGAAAAGGAAAATTTTTAGATTAGATGTTAATCTAAAATCCCCTACTTAGATGCTAAAAAGCAAATCAAACATCGGTGTGGTCGTTACCGTTGTGATCTGCTGTCTGATACGTCCCTGTTAAAAATAGAGAGGAAGCAGAACAACTTCTCACAGCATTTGTGGTGACACTGAAGCTTTCAAAGACTGGGAGTGCACTGCAACACATCCAGCAGAGTGGGAAGCAAAGGCACGAAGAGCACAGCTCCGGAGCAGGAACGTGTCACAGGCGAGAGGCTGTTCAGCCATTCCATTTGTTGACAATGTTGTAAAGATCTAGATCATTAGACTGAGCAAGGAGTCAAGATTTACAAGAAAAGGAAGAGTAACGAGGAAAAATTGAGATGGAGTTTTTTATTTGAACTGACAAATTACATTTATTATTCAAACACTATAACCATCAACCGGTTTAACACCAGAAGGAGCTTTGAAAGGTGAGATATAAAAAGAACTTGAACACAAGGCTGGGAAGAACAATATGACTGGCATAAGGGCAATAAAAAAAACAGCCCAGAAAATTGTATTCTGAAAAACTTATGTGACCTATAAGAGAAGACACAAACTAGGCTGAACATTGTGACTTCATCACAAGCAGCATCTGGACTGCCAGGCACGCCACGGCACCACTTAGTGATGGAAATGCCAAAGGGAAGAAGCTGTGTGGAGTGTGTTTGGTTAGCAGCACAAAAGCACTTGTGCCACAAAAAGCAAAGAGAAAGACACATAAAATAGAAGTGCTTCTGCCTGTGCCAAGAGGACAACGGTGGTAACATCCTCAATGAAGAAATCCAGACACTTTATAATTTAGCTGCCTTTCACCCTTACTCAGAGCTTTGAGTGCACACATATGTACACACACATAGATGTACATATTTTTTCTAATGCTCTAATGACAGAAGTTTTCCCTGATAGCATGAAATGGTAAAATAATTCAGTGTCATGTTGGAATATATCAGCTGTAAACAGCAACACATCTGGGTATGTGATAATATAAGCAATCCTGAGCAGAATTTTATTTCTACAGAGAATCTTTCTGTTTAAGCTGCTTTTTCTTATCCTTCAAGGATATGGCATGTATTGGTCTGAAGATAACACACATCAATTCTCAGCCACACTTATGAACTTCTTTCAAAATCCAGGGCTCCTCTGAGTTATTAAACCATTAAAGGCCTCTGTCACTTTTCATGTCAAGGTTAATAATCAAATGATTAAAACAGCTTAAAGTTAAAACCACAGCAGTAAAAACGCAAGATTGTGTCCCATTTTATGAGAGTCAAGAACAATCCTAAAGGAGTTTTGATGTGAAAACTGTTTTGAACTGTTTGTAATTAAATGGTAGCTGCTGGAAAAGGAACTTAAAACACTGTTCATAATGCTATCAAAAGGAAGTTGCTTGATTCTTCTTTCCAGTAAAGAAATTTATCTCGCATTTCATTTAAATACATTAACAATCCTTCATCACTTTAATTTACCTGAGTTTCTTCAGATTAGGAGTCTGAATGTGCTTCCAACATCAGAAGAGCCTAATAAAGAACAATGGTGCCTTTCCACTATATGATTAAAAGCTGCTTTGGTCCTGACCTACTCTGAAGCCAAGTAGTACAAAGTCTCCAAGCCAAACAATACCGTGTGTGTGATTGCTTTTGACTCCCAGGATTGTGTGCACACAGGGAGAGAGCTAGCAGAACAATCCTGGTAAAGGACCATGGCTCAGGGCAATGTTAACTCCTGTGTTGGACCCACCCTGCTCCAAAATCCTCCATGTGGTGGGTGATTTCACCTGCCAGGGAAGAAACCTCCGGGCTGGAACATCTCAGCATCATGGGAAGGCAAGAAGACAGAAATTTGACTTTCCTTTGACTCCTGTGGAGCTGCGACTTCAGGTTATTAGATTTTTTTCAGATGCTCAAGGCCTCAAGTAGAACCAAGAGTCTTGTTTCATGGAGAAGGAGCCCTTGTTTTGGGCTAATTTTCACCTGGCATTTCCCATCTCCATCCATGTTTTGTGGAGGTATTTGTAACACTAACCCAGCAATGATCATTATTGCTTCATCGTGTTGCATTCTGGATTTAGGCATCATAATTAGTTTCCTTATTAAAACTAACAGAATTATCCATGGGCTTATAGGTGTGCTTGAGCACTTTGCTGTTCAGAAACTTAAAGAGTTATCCAGCAGCTGGAGTTAATGCTACATGAAAAGTTTTCATTTCATCAAAACCTCCATTTTCAGTAACTCTTCACCTTCTGAGTTGCTGGAGCTGAATTTGAGCACTCAGACATTGTCACTTTATGTGTGAGCTGTTCTGGGGAAATGACAAAAAACCCCCATNATATTTGCAAATTATTTTTAATAGTCAGAGGAAAATTGGAATTTGCTGTAGAAACATTTTCCATAGAAACATTTTCCTAGGGGGAGAAATGTGTTGAGATTCCTTCAAGAAATCTTGCTGACAACTTCCCTGAATCCTATTGCTGTTTCTATTTTAGGATAGTTTGTGAAGGATTTATCTGGTTTGTGAAAAGCTAAAAGATGATGTTGTACACTCTATGATGATACAATGAATTTAGCCTTCGTGTTCCCTTTCAGACTCAGGCACTAGAGCAATCTTTCAGTTTTATGATTGGATGCTGTGTATCAAACATCCCTGTACAACACTGCAGATTTCTCACACCTTTAGTCAGCTCTGCCCTGCTCTTAAACATCACTATGACATCCAAATGTCAAATTCTCCTGTGATACAAAGTCCATAAACATGGAGGAAATGGTAGGACCTTCAGTCAAGTGACTGGGAAAATGATGGTGTATGAGACAATGGCCTTCTCATTAAGGTCATAGGAATAAACCTCATGTAAACTATCCACCTAAACCAGATGTAGCTGAATAATAAGCAGAGGAAAACTGTTCTATAATTGTGTAACAAATCACCAAAGTTGTTTTTAGAGAAATCCAAAGGAAAAAATCACGTTGTTAAATGACAACTAGGCTTTGGTGCACACCAAAATAAAATTATAATTAACATAACCAGTATCTCTACTTTGCCACAGGAAAATATGTCCATTTGTTAATAAACTACTTCACTTGCATTGCTGTTGTGCAAGGAAAATAAACTTCCTTAATTAATGTTTCAGAAAACAGGAAAAATAAACCATGAAAGATAAAGCCCAATGCTCAAAATCTAACTTTGATTTGAAACAGATAATGTGCACGTAGACATAGCAGTATTTGTGTGATAATTTGCTAGAAACAACCTAGTAGAATTAACTTCTCATCCTATTAGTTTGCTATAGCTGAAGATAGTAATGCAACGCTGTAAACGTCACTCTCTCGATGTATCTTTGGTTCTTTATAGTAAAATGCCATGATTTATTATTTTTATTTCCTACTGCCTGTTGTTTCCTCTGGAGGAACAGCTGATTAGTCTCACTTCAGGCAGTTTCAACCAGAAAGAGAGAAACAGCTAAAACAAGTTAGGAAAAAAAACCCCACTACAGGAGCTATTTTGCTCTCCCCATGATTTGAAGCAGCTCTTCAGCCACTGCGCTCTCAAATTCCACCGGGTTCTGCTGGAAGAAAGAGAACGCCGCAGGCAAGGCACTGAGGAATTAGCTCGAGTTGTTTTCAGCTCTGTCTCGCTCCTTTTTGGAAAATATTTTTAGGTTAAATCCTAATTGTAGCCTAAAATAAATCTCATGCTTGAGATACATAGGAGTGAATCTTATTTACTCGGTGTGGTAGCGTGATGCTCGTTTCTCAGGCATCGTGATAAAATGGGGCTGATGGCAAGGTGAGGATTGAAGATGATGCTACTGGAGCAAGGGTGTCTTCACAGAATCACAGGCTGCTTTGGGTTGGAAGGGTCCTCAAAGATCATCTAGTTCCAACCCCCTGCCATGGGCAGGGACACCTTCACTAGACAAAGCCTCATCCATCCTGGCACCCGAACACCTCCAGGTCTTTCTGCTGTCCAAGACATTGCTTGGTGTCTGTGCTGGCCAGCAAGAGGCAACCTCCAGGACAAACTGGTCATGAAGACCTGCTGATCAGGACAAATTTCATGGTCAGGCAACAAATCCTTCATCTCACTGTGTCTGGATGATACAGACACATTTCTGGAGCATGTGGGCACATCTCTTCCACATTGTGTCTCTTCTGGAAAGCTGGAGAGGGACTGTTTATAAGGGCATGGAGTTCTAGGACAAAGGGGGTTGGCCTTAGACATTAGGAAGAAATCCTTCCCTGTGAGGGTGGTGAGACCTTGGCACAGAGTGCCCAGTGAAGCTGGGGCTGCCCCTGGATCCCTGGCATGGTTCAAGGCCGGGTTGGATGGGCCTTGGGGCACATTGGGCTGGGTTGGGTGTGTCCCTGTCATTAATGCATATGAACTGGTTTTGTTTAAGAGGGCAGAACTACAAGATGGTAAATGACTCAGTTGTTCAGATGTGGTGAGGATACGGGAACAGAAACAGGTCTGCTCAACAGTTCTTTGCTTTCAAATGGAGCAAAAGTTCCATAAGACCAAAAAAGAAGAGTGAAACCTGGAAGGAAAACTCCAGAGCTTTGCAAGACTCCCCAGGTGAGCTGTGGGGCGACAGGCTAACTCATCACATGGTGGCATGGGCTGCAGGCCACCCTAGGAGCAGCTCAGGGAGAGGAACAACCTCCTCAATCTGCATCTACAGGATCCTTGAACCAACCATCACAAAGAAGAGTCAGAGATCCACGTGGTACCCACTTTAGTAGCACTGAATACCCAAACTGCTGCTCCACAGCTCACACTGACACCTTGTTTCTGCAACTTTGGTGTGAGACTGTGAAAGTTACCCACTGCTCCAGTAAATAGATGATAACTACACAGAGCAAAATCAACTCTTCCTCCCAAACCTCAAAATAAGGCAACTCTAAGGATAACGCCTTCATGTTATCTTTCATAATTCACAATAATTACATCTATTATTGGCTTGAACATCCTTAGCCAAACTAGAAAAATATTTTCCTTTCAAACTCAACAGAACACAGGGTTTTAGATTACTTATATTTATGAAAGGAATTATATGATGTGATGTGCCAGCGGGAGACAGGATATGGTGGCCCAGGAGATCTTTTTCCCACTTCTATTTCTCTTTCAGTGTTCCTGTGTTCCTACTTAGGGAGCTGGTATAATAAAAGTGGTACTCATAATATGCAATATATTTTTCCAGAATACTTTAATAGTGTCAAAAAGATAACCAGTGAATAATCATAATAAAATATATGTAAAGGGGATCACAAATCTCACTGATGCAGAACAGGAAGAATTTATTTTTAAAGTGTTACTAATGACTTTCTGCCTGCCCCTTTGAAAATTGCTTTGAGCTTAGTACTACCCCTTGGAAATCCAATTCATAAATCCACAAGCAGCATGAAATTCCAGTAGGAAATAAAACACTTTTATTCAAATGTATTACAGCATGTTAATGCTGTTTCCTAGAACATTAGCTGCAGTAAACAACACACTGAAATACAAACAAGGACTGACCTTACTGTATGGCTTTTAAAAGTCTCTGGGTTTAAAAAGCCAGTGCACAAACAACTCATGGATGATGAAACAATGGATCCAGGTTGTATTCTATGGCTAACACAACCAAAGAGGGAGCAGCACTTCTGGGAGCAACATATCCCTTCCCTGCGTCAAGGCATCGATACGGGGAGCTGCTGCTTTGGGGACAGGCACGATGCTTCGGACCCTCTGCCAAAAAAAGCAATATGCAGAGAGCAGGTGCTGTAGGATGGTGCTTTGGCAGCAGTGCTGTGTCATTCAGCAGCTGGTGATAAGTGATATTTTTTCATGGGAGCTCTCTCAGAAGCGTTTCTGCAAGTGGCTGGTTCTCGTGACAACCTCTGCTCCTGTTTTACTCTGAGTGCTCCTCTTAAGCACACTCAACTGATCGCTGCCTGGAGGGCAACAGAAAGTTGCTGAATTTCTAAATATTGCCACTAAACACTTACTGGTTTGTAACAGGACTCTGGAAATAACTGGCAGTGTCCTTGTACTGTGCCCTTCATAGATCTGCTGAATCCCTTTCACTCAGCAAAGATGGAGAAGACTTCTCATACTGCCCAGCACTACCAACATCTGGCAGCCTCACATCAAGAGCTTCTTTCTCTCTCTTCCCCTTCTCTTTTTAAGGGAAGCCAACCTATGTTCTTGGAGAATTGTAAGAAGAGAAACAGGAGAACATATGGAGCTCAGAACTTAGTAAACAGAGGTGCGTGGGAGATGATGTCCTGCATCACAAGATGAGTGGGACCCCTCAGGGAATCTACCAAGCACTCCTGTCAAACCACTGGTGATGCAGCAATGGAGTGAAATGGCACCTCTTTGGGGAAAAAAACAATAAAAAAACCCTTAATTACAAAATTAGAGTAATTACCTTTGAAAAAATGGAAGATCAATTAACTGCAGCTCCTGTAGATCCTGGGGAATGGGAGATTGTCAAGCCCAGTCCAGTTCCTGGGAGAAGTGAAAGATCCACCACCTGGAACAGCACCACCAAGGAAGGCTCTGGGGCAGCAACAGGGCTGTGTGGGACCCCTCAGGTCACTCATCTGCTGCAATTCCTTCAAAATATGAAATGGTAAATCAAAGTGACAGCTGCTGAATGTCAAGGCTTGTGAAAACTTTTTCAATGACCAACAATGTAGCTCACTTTAACCTACAGATTAATATTTTTTAATAATTGTGTTGAGTGCCTATAAAAAAAAAGAAAAAGCCACTTCATCATCTGAGATGCCTGAATTGCTGTGAAAGAGAGAAAGACTAAACAGGTAGGTGGGAAAATCAAGAGTTGGCTGATTGGGATCAATGCTCAAAAATGTGCATTTATCCACAAACACTCTCCTGATATCACTTGATACCGCACAATATATCTCTATTATCAGCATGTTGATCACTAAGAAAGGCTGTTAAAGCTGCTTACATTTCTAAACAAACATTTTCATAGGTGGAAAAAGTCTTGCTGAGTTATAACCTTACCTCTTACAATTTAATGACCTACGTTTTAGAGACTACACAGGCAATTTCCACTTGTGCCAGGAGTGTATCTGTCTCCTGGGCTCAGGTCTCGAGCACTCACTGGGTGTAAGGTGTCTGCAGAGACCCAGACCATCCTTCTTTGCAGAGTCTGCTCTGCTGAGACAAAGAGGCTACACCCCATCCCTCTATTTCTCTTCTCTCTGAGATAACCTGCAGCCAAATGGCCTCTTAAAAATATTATTTATCAAAATCATTTTAGTGAAAAATCTGTCTCAGAAAGAAATATGGAGCTAAATCTCCCTTCAGAAACCAACCCTGGGATCTGGGAAAGTGATGTTCCTTCAGGCTGCAAAGCTACCCCAGCCCTGGAAACCTTAACTCTTTCCTTTTGATCCCCAAGATCCCAGGCTGGGTAAAACATGACTGTCACTCAAGAGACAAAAAGCAGCAAAATCTTCAACATAAACTGCTGAGAAAGAACCTAGACATCCCTCTTCCAGTTTGATGGCGACAGAACAATTTTTATATGTTGCAATTTACTCTTTCTTAAAACTCCAGGAATTTGGGGCTCATGATGAATAACAAAGAGCCCGCTGCATCTGACTAATGGCCTCTCTTAATAACTATGTTGTACTTTGGTATTCTTGCACTGCAGCCTCTAAAGAGTTTAGTGCATTATTAAATATCAATTCCAGCTCTGTCATTTCAGGCTTAATGCAGCTGAAGCTGCCTTCATACTCCAAAATCGGTTTCAGAGACAATCACATTAATATCTCATTGCTTAAAATTAGATATCTAAACTCACCTTAAGCATCCAAATAAAGTCAGATGAGTTCTCAGGAACGTGAAGAACCTCCATCAGTGGGATCACATGATTCCCAGCATCTTTAGAAACAAAGAGCTCTGTTTTATACCAAAATGTAGAGTCTTGCTAAATGTCAGGTACTCACACTTGAATATCTTCTTCAGAGGACTCTGTATTTCATATCCAGAAATGTTCTCATTTCCTGGAATAGCTGTGTTTATTACTTTAATAAACTGAATTAGGAAATATGTTTATTAGTTTCCTAACTAGGCTGAATTAAGTATCATTAAAAAATAAAATCTTGGATTCCGGTTTATATTTGACATAAAGGCACTTAAAATGTTAAAACAACCATATTCCTTTTCTCTTTTCTTTTAATATGTGCATAAAGAAAATCCTTCCTGTATAAAACCCAGATCTATTCTCAGCATTTCAAATGGACCAAACTATAATAAATAAAAATTTTAATTAAAATACCTAGTATATAGTATCTCTATACTTATTACATGAATGATTTTTCCTGTTTGCTGTAGATCAGAGAATAAAATCTGTAAAATGTCTTTAATAAACCAGCAGGGTGATGCTCCAAGGCATTTACCTTGCCTCTCCTCACAGTGGGGAAGCTGCCCAGCCCAGCTGCTGTGGGCTGCAGAAGGTGCTGCTGGTCATGATCCCTCCTCTGGAAGTCAGTGAGTAACATGGATGTGGGCCACAGTGTCATAATAAAGTAAAAGCCACCAAGAAATGTCATTCTTAGACAAAAATCACCTTATCTCAATTTAATGGCCATGTTGGAAGAATGTCTCATTTGTGAAAGGAAACACCAGCATTTTTGGGCTTGTTACTCTCCAGCCTAACAGAGAGTTAGGTCATGGCTTTTCCAAAGCATGTATCAAGTTAGTTGTACACCCAGAGACAAGGGTCCTGCTGAGGTATTGTGGTGCCTCACTGGCTGGCTGGTTCCTAATGGGCATCATTGGCCCCTTTCTGAGAGCTCGGCTGCAGCCCAATTCATTGTGTGGGGAGGGAGTGAGGGTACCTGGGAGCAACGCAGATGGGTGCACCAGTAACATCAGGTGCTCCAGAGCAGGTCTCCTGTTGGCAAAGAGAGCCAAAACACAACAGCAACAAAAATGTGCAACTGCATTTTGTTCCTCTGTGTACACGACTCCCCTATAGGACCTGTGACCTCCCCATCCCCACATCCCTGCAGAGAACATATGGAAATCATTCCCAAGAGCCCACCAATGTCCAACTCACTGGGACTTGAGCTTGGGGCACAGCTGTCCCTGCTTGACACAAATCCAACAGGCCATCATCCTTACCTGGGATCATCTCACCTTACCTGTAGGTCCTTCAGTACAGCACAGCTAACATGGGAATGTTTTTCTTAATCTCACAGTAACAAAGTTCCACCTTAAACAAGAGTTCCCCATGACAGGACTTTGTTCAAAATGAACTTAGAAAGGCAGAAGCAATAGTTAACTGCCGTGTGAAGTGTCTGTCACCACTTTGTTTGCCATCTCTTGCAGACCAATTCCAGCTACATTTATTAATGAAGAACCACTGGAGCACGAGCTAATTCTTTTATCTACACTTTGGTCCCAGTAAATTGGTGTTTAATTGTCCGAATTGGACACTGTAGCAAAGATGAACCCATTGATTCCCATCACAGAAACAGTTTAAAAGCCCTATTTATTTCCACACAGAAGCTTGTTCAGTGTATTTATAAAAGCCACAGAGCTGCTTTGGACTGTGGGCGGGTTATTAGATACTAATTTCCACTTGCAAAGTTTTCAAATGATAGATTATCTCCAACAAAAATGATTGTGGAGCTAAGCTGAAATGGTCCCCTAAGCTGAAAAGATTCAGTTCCCCCTAATATAACGGCAGCTCTTGTATATATTCATCTTATGCCATGAAAACCCCTGTTTGTGTCTTAGAAGGAAGTTCTGCAAACCTTTTTTTTTTCCAGATTTATAATTAAAACACTTCACTTTCTACTTATTGCATTTAAACATTACAGGGCAATAGTATGGGAAAAAAGAGAAAGCATCAAATACTGATTTCTTGATAGTAGTTAATAAAAAGGAGAGACATTGTAAAAGCACTGAGAGAGGTTTAATAAGTAACTAAATGACCAAAATCAAAGCAGTTACCCCTGGTAGTCAAACAGTGCCAAAGCCCTATTTGCAAATGACACACAGTTTAATTCTTCGTCTTCTCTTGGACTTTTCTCTTTTAAACTCTATTTTTCTGAGCTTCTCAGAGAAAAGTATCACTTGTGAGGGCAGCAGCTCAGTCCACGTTCCCAGGTCATGTATGACAAATGGAAAGGCAGTGGAGTAAATCCCAAGGAAATAAGAGAACATTCAAAACATGATACCTTTGGAGGTTTGCTCCACATGGGATGTCTGTTGTGCACATGGATGAGGGAGGGGTTGGGTGTTTCCTCCTCATGCACGAAGGGCTGTTGTTCCTGCCAATGCTGTGCCTCCTCTTCAGGCTTCATTCTAGAAAGGAAAATAATTGAAGTGATAAGTAATGCTCTGAGGAGTGGCAGTGAAGATTGTCAGATTGCAGCCTGCAGTTTGGGTTTCACATCCACTCTGTGTGGAAGTAGCATGAGAACAGAGCAGGACATTCCACACCACCAGGCAAGAACAGAACAGTAAAATATGAATTCAAGCTAAAATAAACCCAAATTACATGATTGCCTAGAGCCTCAAACCATTATTTATCTTCACAAAGAAAATAATTGAGTGGAGCATCCGATACTGTGAGTTGTTGCTCTCTCTAAGGAGCAACTCAAGCTCTCTTAGGAACAATTCAAGTTCCCTTCTCCCCATACACTCACTGGCCCGCTGGTCCAAGGCAGACACTCCCACACCTAATTTATTCCTAAATCCTGCTGAAATCAGTGAGAATTTGGCATAAGTAAACATAACAACATATCACATCATAACCATCATGTTGCTGCATGTCAGACTAAGATGACAATGGATGGCTGAGCAGAAGGAAAGAGCAGTGCAAAGTGTTACCAATACGTAACACTTAGCACCGCGAAGCAGTTTTACTCCCCCCAATGGCAATCGATTAACAGTAACGTGTTAAAAAACACATAAATAGCTGCATTAGCTAATTACAAAAGAATCACTTTCTTGTCTAGTTGCATGAAGAGCACAGAAATGATTTCCCAGCTCATTAGGTTAGTAAATGAAAGAGTAAAAACACCCAAGCTGTGCGTGGCGGCAGCCGGTCAGCGCAGACAGACCTGTGCTGCAGCAGTACAGATTTCCCTGCCAGGACAGAGGTATGGCCAAAACCAACGCAGAAAGAGGCAAAAACTGGAGGATTTTTGCAGGCAGTGGACTACCACACACTTATGTGAACAGAAGAATAGATTTATTCCCTAATCTCTGTCCCAGTGTGGTGTGCTTCAGTCTTTCAGGCATCAGGTCTTTACCGAGCTCGATGCTTTATGCATTAATTCACAAAACCAGACATATAGCAGGGGAAACTGATGCTGGTGCTGCCCACCCAGTGCCAGGCTGTTGGTCTCTACAAGGGGGATGGCAAAGCTCAGCTCAAATTTGAGGGGAGCGAGGAGGGGGCTGCGCTGTTGAGGGAGCTGTTCCCACAGCAATGATGAGCTCTGCAGCCTGCAGCCACGGGCGGAGATGAGCGATGTGTACTGGTGTTATTGGGCCATGAAGCCAACATCCCAGTAATGAATTGAAAGATTACTGAGTGAGGAGAGGTCATGAAAATGAGGACAAGTAGCTTATGTTTGCTCCGACACAAAGAGGAGCTAATGGCAGAGCACTGGAGTGCTCAGATTAGAGAAGCAAATATTCATTACAGAAATATCTTAAATGTGTATGACTGGGACAAAATGGGATTTGTCCAGGCCAGAGAAGAGAATGGTGTGTCCTTTCTCTCCTCTGTACCCAGAAAAAATCCTTCTGAAAAATCTGAAAAACTTCCTTACAATTTTTTTTCCCCTCACTGCAACCCTGGGAACTTCTGTGTACACCAAAACCCTGTTGCAGGGCACACGCAGAACTAGGGTAAACGGGCAGTTATAATAAATATTTGCATTGCAACTAATTTCTCAGCTAAAGCATACAAACAGAAGACTAATTAAATGGCCTGAGATGCAGCTCACATGAGCAAAGTCAGGATACCAGGTGTTAGAAAACAAACGGAGAAAGAATCGCCAGCTTTTCTGTTTTCCGCCACTTAGAGAAGCAAAACTGCTGCTGATTCGGTGTGTTTTGCAAAACTTGCTGTGAGCAGCGTGGCACAGGGGTTCAGGCAAACATGCTGTAATGAGAAGATGTAGAACATAAAAATAATTAGTCCAGGTTTATGGAGCCTACCAGCCAAACACAGGACACGGTGAAACTCTCAAAGACGTGTAACAGCATGAAAGTGTTGTATGGCAGATGAGGAGCAGAGCTGCAGGTCTTCGTAGCATGACTTAGTCTTGTGATTAGTCATTGTAAGTACAGCAAAACTCAGGTAAAATAGGTCCTCTTTTTGCCTCATAAAACCCTTTCTCTGTTTTGGTTCTTCACATATTCTGAAAGGAAGACTTCTCAAAAGCCATCACGAGGACTCAAACGCTGAGTTCCCTTCAAACCTGTGGGTTCTGAATACCAAAAATCACAGAAGTAGCTTTGAAACAGTGTCTGCCTTCATCTTTTCCCTCTCTCATCATTAAAAAAATACTCTTCCCACACTGCCAGTAATTTTCATCAGCCAAGATCAGAGACTCCTGCACGCCGGGGAGGAAGCGCGGCCGGTCACCTCAACAGCAAACAATCCCCACAAGCAGTTGTGTCACCGTACAGGTAACGGAGCGACATCACGGAGTGCAAAATACACACCTGCAGAAAAAGCTTTGGAGCAAACAGCCATCCCAGGGGAAGGTGAAGACTAATTAAAACTGGTGATACAGAAAGATGTGTCTGCTCTAACACGTGTTTGTATGAGTGAGATCATGAGAGAGCGATAAAAGAAACGTCAAAGGAAGAGAGCAGTTGTGGAAGAGCCCGAGCGGAGGGATGCAGTGACAAGTGTCTGGGGAAGCAGGGCAGACACTCTCATTATAGCAGGTAGAGGGCTCTGAAAAATTAAAGATGAGAGTGGGAATGTGCAGGTGAGTCTTGCTGCCATGGGGACAAGGGAGCAGGGCTCTCAAGACAAAAGCTCATCCTAACGGGTGACATCACCACATGAGATCATTTGATTTTTTATATGTCTGTTGTCCAGGACATGCATGCCCATGACTTAAAGTACTGCTTCTCTGAGGTGGCACAGAGTAGAGGAGACATTGCTCTCCAGGTTTTACCCCAGGCTCAATCTGCAACCCACAAATCACTCCCTGGTGCTGCTGGCCAGCTGCACAGTCCACCTTTGTCACAGACAGGGCTCGGAAAGCCCTACCAGCCCACTGTACAGAGGTGCAGGTCTTACCTCCTCGCTCCTGCCCCTTGAGCTCCCAGATCACCAAGGCAGCAGGCAGACACCTGCCTGGAAAACATAACTTTTCTAGCAAATATACCTCAATCAAGAGCTGAATTAATATCTAGTCCGGATCCATGATGATGCAGAGCACAGCTGGATCTTTCCTGGAGACAGTTGTAGGTGTCTAAGTCACCTGAGTTGCAACCAGTGTGCTGCAAACCAAAGTCTAATGAGTACCCAACACTTGTCATCAAGGAACAATGCACTGGGAGTCCAACTTCTCCCCCCCTACCCATCTTCAGTCTCTGGAAATAAAAACCCCAAAACAACCACACAAAACTTAAATTCCCAAGTGCCTGAAACTGGGCAACATCCAGTACCTGAGCCCCTGAAAGCAGTGTGATAAATCCTTTCCCAGCTGGTTGGTCTTCAACTAATTAACTGACAGGGTTGAAAATGAGCACCAGCTAATTGGAGCACTGGGCTCTCCCTTTCCCTGGCAGGAATGAAATGGATTCCAAATGATCAGTGTTTCAACATTTTCCAAGTAACCCCAATTCAATGCCACTGGTCCTGGACCAGCCTTCCAGCNCAAAAGCCATCTGCAGTGGTCTTTGCCTGAGAACTGGCACGTTAAACAGCTGTTGCTGTGAGTTCTCTGCAGGTGATGGGTGCCAGATCTCAGAACCCAGGGTCCTGAGGAGCAGAAAAAGCATCTGCATGCTGCTGCTGAGAAAAAGATGTTAAAATAGAACCCCCCCCACTTACACTGCATTCAAGACAGTGCCCTGGCCCCACTGCCAGGCAAAGTGGCACAAGAGACCTGTGGCTGGGCAGAGCCCCATGGTGCAGCCTGCTCACATTCACCCAGACCATCCTGGCTATTTGGTTGTAGAGACTCTCACCTCAACTGCATGATGTGGGAATCCCAATAGTCCTGTTTTGTTCCTCCAGAAAACTNATGCAACCTAAAGGTACAAAAGCCATCTGCAGTGGTCTTTGCCTGAGAACTGGCACGTTAAACAGCTGTTGCTGTGAGTTCTCTGCAGGTGATGGGTGCCAGATCTCAGAACCCAGGGTCCTGAGGAGCAGAAAAAGCATCTGCATGCTGCTGCTGAGAAAAAGATGTTAAAATAGAACCCCCCCCACTTACACTGCATTCAGGACAGTGCCCTGGCCCCACTGCCAGGCAAAGTGGCACAAGAGACCTGTGGCTGGGCAGAGCCCCATGGTGCAGCCTGCTCACTCACCCAGACCATTCTGGCTACGTGGTTGTAGAGACTCTCACTTCAACTGAGTGATTTGGGAATCCCAGTTGTCCTGTTTTGTTCCTCCACAAAACTCCTTCCCCTGTACTTGTTGCCATCCAAGGATTTTGTTCCACTCCTGGGCTCACAGTCCCTATTCCAGTGACTTTCACAGTGACATTATCTGTTCCAAAACACAAGGAATATCTTTCAGTGACAGCAAGAAAGATTCCACATCTGCCCATGTGCAGAATTAGTGGAATAGGTTAAACTCTGGCCACCACCAGTGATGACCAGTGATCTCTCAGTCCTGCTGTGGTTGGATTCCCACAGATGGTTTCACTCCCTCCATCTCACAAAACACAAATGAGCAAACAAAAATCACCTGCCCAGACTCACAGGTGAGCAAAACTCTTTGTAAAACTACTTGTAGTAACCAAAAGGCTGTGAAGATCAGGCCAGATGTTGTGAGTCAGATATATTGAGAATGACGTACCCCAGGATTTCCCTGAAACCCAGGGATGGATACTGCAATGTCCATGTGATCATATACAGAGATGTCCTTTCAGATAATGCCCATACTTACTGATGACACCTACACCCAGCTATTTTCACCTATGCACTTGGCACAGCCCATGATGGGTCTGATTTTGTTCTCACTGTAAAGCAGGATTGAGCCCACTGAGGTCATTATAGGGGCTGTGATGAAACCGAGGTGTAGAACAGGTTCACATCTGTCTAATGGGGGTTGTCTTCATTTCTCTGCAACACAACATTTTTAAAATCCTCCTAGCACGTCCTGTTTCTGCTCTTTAGTGGATGTTAAAAAAAAAAAAAAATGCATATTTTCAGTCCCAAACTATCATAATTTCAAAGGCTGTTTTTCTATTTTCATTTTAAATAATTCAATTCTAGCAAAAAAAGATTAAAAGCAGGATTAACTAAGACAAGTTCTACATGCCTGAGTTTTATTTCTGTGTTTATCAAGTTTGGAAATAGGAAAGCATAAATAAAATATCTCCATAGGATGCTAATTCACTTCTCTTGTTTTAAACGTGAAATACAGTTGCAGAATACAAATCATATTCTACCTATAAACATAATGTAATATTTATTATTATACCATTTGGCTATGCAAATGTAAGAAGGGTGTCTCCCCACTTCTTGATCTGTAAACTTTTAGGGTCCTGACCTCAGAATGTACCACCACTAAATGGTGGAGGACAAATATTTATTTCAGCCCAGCAAGCAAAGTTCATTTTAAACTACATAAATAGTTAAGATGATAGTTTGGATGTTTCCCACACTCAGACTTTTCAAAGCACCAGCATAAATTTTGTCTTTCTTCATTGTAATAGAGGCAAACAGCTTTGGGAAACAGTTTAAGGAATTTCTTTCACTGTGTACGTGGGAGCCTGATCAAACTGGAAGAAATCCCATGATCCTGCAAGGCCACAGAGATGCTAAATTGCCTCTGCAACAGGCTGCACAATGATTTCTGTTTCCCAAAGGGCTGCATTAATCAGGCCATAAAGAGCTTTCCAACAGCTTCTAGGAGAAAGCAAGTTTCACATCATGATGAAGTAGCAAACTATACTTTCCAGGAAAATGCAAATGTGCTCCATTCCTAATAAATACCAACATACTCTGGGGTTATTACACATGCTGAGTGGTTTGGGTAGGTGGCTGATGTTCTCTATTCACAGATGCTTAACTTGTCCTGAATCAATGGGGGTGGCTCTCCTGTATGTATATGTATAAACACACAGACACATCTATGAGTCACATCACGTTGACATAACATAATGCAGAGTGATGTACCTCTATGATAAGACTGATAATAGGTAGTGGGTTTTAAGTACCAGCTATCTCTCTCCTTCCTTTGTAAAAATGACTGTTTGGAGGAGGTAAAAGCTAATTTGCTGGCAGTAGTCACCCTGGAGTAACTGTGTGCTCTGAATCTCTAATGCATTAATAAACTTAATGCCATTAAAGGCCCACTTCCTGTCCCAGACTGAAATGACACAAAACCCAAGCATGTCACAGGGAAAAAACACTGTTGACTTCAACGGTTTTTCAGAAGAGGGGTTCAGAACCACCCCCAAACAGGAGGTAGAACTGAGGTAGGACTGAAACAAAGCATCACAAAGTTGGGGAGATAGAGGTTGTCTCAGCTACTGGCTCCAACCAGCCTCAACCCTGAGCCTACAGAGGGTCTTGGTGACACCCAAGCAGATTCAGTAGCTAAAATAGACAGACTTTCCAGAACACTAGAAATATACTTAAAATACAGACACTTCCAAGACAGTCCCAGTGACCATAAAACACTGGGTGCTGCACAGCAGAAATACAGGAGGAGAATGCAGAAGATGGGGCACTACTGTGAACTCGACTTGTATGAAGGAGAACCACAGGAAGTTTATAGTCAACACCAGAAGATTTTTATTTTTCCCTAACAAAGTGTTAGAAATGTCAGTGTTGCCCTTTTTCAGAGATAAACACATCCTTCAGCTGGCTGTACCAGGTCCTCGTTTCAGTTCACCTTAGCACTCACTTACCAAAGTTACACACGAGCATTTTTTTGCTGCTTTACCCCAAATCTTTTCAGCTTTGTAATCCCTGAGAGTGCTGATACCGTCCATAGTGAATGATGTGCAAGCTCTGAACAAGAAACAAAGCTACTGCCCTAATAACTTCATTATGAGGGTGTGATTCCCACCCCCCAGCCCACCAGTGCTCCTGACCATGCAGTGCCCAGAGCTGCATGTCCCATTCCAGCTGCTGTGGGACCTTATTCATATAGGAAGGGTTTGTTTTCTCTCTACCTTGAGAGTCCTCTATGAGCAAAAATTTACAACAGCCTTCTTAGTAAGCAAGATTTCATGTGTCTGAGATTATTTTCTTGTAGACATGCAGGTTTGTATGTTTTTTCTCTGGGTATCACATTTGCAGTCCTTTCCCAGCTGTTATTTCCTCCTTTTTTATGCTCAAATTCAGCATAAAAGGAATTCTGGGACAAAGCCATGTGCTGAGCTCTAAACTTCCAGTATGTTTCTTTGCAGGTGCTACTTGCTCCCAAAGAGGTTAGGAGCAGTAGAAAACACCCACTCTCCTTTAGGATATCTAGCATTCATACTGTTATATAATTAACTTTTGTTACCACCTGCATTTGTCTAATTCCAACAAAATCCAACTTTCTTGCCAGTGACCTCACTTTTGGAAGAGCGAAGCGCACAGTGACTCAGCCCGGGGGTAGGTGACAGCAGTCACTCCAGCACCACATCACTGTGCATCCTGTTGAGGATATTTATTAGTGATTGGATTGCCTTTGCAATTACTACAGCAGCAGATAATCTACCCCCTAGATAAAAACCTGGATGTAGTTGGATTGCTCCTTCGTAGCAAATGAAAAGCAGGTAATTATTATCCATGCCAAATGCACCGTCCCTGACGTGCCTTTGTTCAAAGCACTCCCTGTGTCATTTAGATTTTCCTATATTGGTTTGGTGAAGGAGCATCCTTTAGAGAGAAAGTCAGAAGGGGAGAAACAAGCCCTTTCTTATCACCCTTGCTCTAAGATAGGTAGATAGATAGATAGATAGATAGATAGATAGATAGATAGATAGATAGATAGATGAGCAAACGAACAAATAAATAAATAAATGGATGAAACCCCAGACAAATAAATAAATAAATCTCAACAGGTTTTAATTAAACTAATCAGAGGGTGGTAATTTGGGCAATGTTGAAAGTACTGGGGAAAGACCTTGCTCAGAAGGTGCAAGAAGCGATCAGCATCCCTGCTGTGCACCACCACTGACCATATACAAGCTGAGGGACACGGCTCCAGTTTGGTGGTGGAAGGAATAAGCTGAAGGGATTGAATTTGGCCTCAAACACACAGGAATGTTATTCCACATCTCAGAATGCACCAAGGAAGGATTTTCTTTGCGTTCCTATCTTTTCTTTTTATGCTTATCTGTTGGCAGAGGTGCTACAGAATATGTGGCACAGCCGAGCAGATTTTCTGCAAAGACATTTTAAGCACCCAGGTATGAAAGTTGCTCAAAGTCAACTATTATTATTGCCCTTCAGGAAAAACATCTGTGAGAACTCTGATTGCATTCACTCTAAGGCTTGCTGTTATATTTATAAACAGAACTGCTGGTGATTTGGGTTTCTCAGAAACCAATTTTGCTGTTTATCTGTAGAAAAAAAAACCAACCCAACAATACAGAACAAGTACATTTCAGAGGGATGTCTTAAACAGCACAAGTAGAAAAAGTTTCCCATCTGCTACAATTCCATTAAATGCTAAAATGTGGAATTTTCAAGCTTGTGATTTGGGTGGTAAAGGTTTTAGCAGTTCTGTTCACATTTACAGTTTGCATCCATCCAGGCATATGGGGATTGCTTATAGATGCCTGAAAAAAAAGCCTGAATTTGTACACACAAGTTAATTTTTATTAATGAATCATATTGACACATAACCTTCTTCTTGTATGTCACAGGCTTTGGAGTACACAAACATCTTCTGATAGAGAAATATGCCATTATTAAACAGAAATTAATTTTAAAAGATAGTATCATAATAACTATTACATATCTCTCACTGTTATAAATCACAGTATTTTCAGCCTGTGCCTGCCCTTATAATAATTTTAAATTAATATATTTCTTCAAGAAACTGATCAGTATAAAAACTGAAAAAAAACTTTGAAAAAATAAGTTCTCCTTTGGTTCAAGATACAGAAATGGATACACCATGCTTTAAGTTTACTTCTGCTTAACACATCTTTACCTGACTTGTTTTCAGTAGCAAATAGCACAGTATCACCCTCAGAGAGAATAATTACATCCAAGTTTCATAATACTGCCAAAAATTGCTTTCAACAAAAAGATAAGCTACTCCACATCTCCACTGCCAGTGGAGGGCAAGGTAAACCCTCATTAGATGTCATATGCACTGAAAGAGTCCCCTAAACCTGTACAGTTTGGACAAATTAATGATACTTTTGCCTAGAAACCAAACGTCCACATGGGCAGGTACTGACCTGTAAACTTGTGCTGCTGAGGATAATAAGGATTTATGCCTTTAACTAGAAAACTTGAAAATGCATGTCTGATTAAAGTAGTATGTATTTTGTAGGTGAATGTAACTTGGGCAGCTCAAAAATTAGTGCTGGCAGATAAAAGAGTAACTCAGTATTTGAAAGCGAGTTTCACGTCAGGATATAATTCCTGGTAGTTAAATGAAAAAAAGGAATTGCAATCCTGATCTTTTCTATTTATTTTTTTTTCTTAAATTTAGGTAGTTTCTTTTACTAAGTTTCTCTAGTTTGACAGTCCTTCAGTTCTATTTTAATTGAAAATAATTTAAAAATATGGATGCATGTTATACAGTGGGATATTCCATGGCATATAGTATAAGAGCAAAGGAACCTCCAAGCTTTGCTAGATTTTCTGTTTCTACCCAGAAACTTGGTGTAGGAGAAATGGGTTCAGTGAGCACATGGCTTTGCAGATACCAACATGCTCTGCCCTTTGTCTACAGCCAGTTCTAGACACCTTATTAAAAGCAGCAGTCTCAACAGTCTATTTTCCATCTCCTTCTTCTTTTGATATCTCATTTCTAATTTTTTTTTTCTTTTTACACTGGAGGTCACAATGAAATATCTGTTGCTTATGGACTTTAAACCAAAATGGTATAACTTCAGTTATTTTTCTTACAATCTCATTTGAAATTTCTTGACCTTCTTAACACCAAAGCTCTATTCTTGCCTTGCCCCAAACCCCTGAAAAAACCTTACCTGTATTAAATTACCTACAGTTTATTCCATGAGACAGTTATTTAGGATGGTGTTTGCAACAACATAGGCATACTCACAAAGTAGTTTTTTTCAGTTTAACTGCAACATAAACTTAATTATATTTATAGGAGGACACATGGTGATACATAGACCAAGGTACTGCTGAAGATACGAAATCAGAATAAAAAGATACTGGTTGATCTGGTTTCTCCCCCCCCAGATTTTAGGGTAGAAAATTATATAAACCTTTTGACATTACTCCCTGTAGTAAAAGCATTGCAATTACAAACCCCAATATTTTATTGAATATCACACCTCAATGTCACAGGAAGAGATTTTGACCTCCCTGTACCCTCTGTCTTTCTACCTGCCCCAGCAAATAACATTTCACTCTCTGCTGTCCATCAGGTCTGTTGGAGGATGTGCTGGTAAGACCTGCACACAGGTTCACTAAACCTTGAGAAGGTCTTACATTGTTTTGCAGTTACCTCTAATTACAATCCAATCCCAGCTAGGGTAGAGATAGAGGTATTTACAATATCAAAAACAGACCACATAGTAACAAATTATATTGGTGAATAAATAAAACCTACTTTATCCATCCTGAGGCCATATCAGAAAGTCATCTCCCCCATTTAGCTGGCTAGTAAACAACTGCTTCAGAGAAGTGTACATCTCCCTGTCTTTCAGTAATGGTGTTTTGTTCTTCCATAAACCACACATGATACCAATAACCAATACCAAAATACCAGCAATAACAAAGACTTGCCTGGTGCTGGCTCTGGAGAGAAAGCAGAACCTGCCACAACCAGCCACTCTGCGGCAGGAACAGGTTTCGGGCAATGGGGCTGTCAGCTCTTACCGAGCATGCTGGAGCACAGCCAAATAGCCTTTTAAAATTATAATTGAAGTTTTATATTTGCAATAACCTGACTACTGAAATGCAAATTAAAAATAATTATTATTGCTGTCATATATCTGTCTTCTATAGGCACAAGTTGTCCTGCAGCATAACAACTTCTATTTTCTGGTGACCTGGGGGTTCATCTCAGCTGTGATGTCTTCTTCATACACAAGAAGGGAGCAGGGGGAAAGTAGGCTGGAGGAACACTTACAGCCTATTTCCATTGAGCCATTCAAGCTTGAAATCCTACTCCTGGCCTTGCAGAAATCTGCACATGGAGCCCTTAAACACATAACAGCAGGTTCTGCCAGGACTGAGAGCAGTAGCATTCTTGTTTCCTCTTAAAACACGATGCAATCAACTGGATTGCCCTGTTTATGTCCTCTCATCCATTTTATTATCCTGTTTCAGATACAATGTGCTCAAGGAGGGATTTCCAAAACTGTGTTACATCCCTCACCTCTGGTGCTGCAGGATTGCTTCCAAGTATTACAAAAAGGCTAATTGAATAGCTAGATTTCTCCTCAGACACGTGCACGTGCCCTACGCGTGGAGCCTGGCACTGCAGTAGGGGAGAAACAAACTGCATCTGCTAAACCACGAGTGGCAACACTGAGGGATGAAGATGACAAATTTGAGGATCACTGTGGCAGAGACCAATCGAAAAGAAGAGGTGAAGCTCGTTGTGGAGCAGCAGGCAAGAAGCACATCTAGCTAACCTGATGCCATCTAGTTATCCAGAGACACTCACAGCACTTGAGGAACAGGGAGCAGGCACGAGTGTTTGGGTTGATTATTTAAAGCACTTTGCCTTGCAGAACAGCATGGTTCTCATCTTTCCTGAATTCAGCCAGTGCCAGCTGCTCTGTGCCCATGAGTTCCCTTCCTCCAGGCTCCATAAAACTGACAGCAAGTGTGAGAAGTTTGTGGAGTTGATACACAAACTCTGTCTTTCCAAGAAAACGCCATCTGTATTACATGCTAAAATTAACCAAGGCTAATTGGTTGCCACACACGGAGCACGATATGCTCTGCTTGATAAAGTAACAAATGTATTAGTAGATTTCAACTGTTCCATTATTCTCTATTACAGAAAGTGTGCTCACCCTATTAAACCCACGGCATTAGAGCCGCGCTGCTGGCTGCACCACGGGAAATGAGGAGCCGGCGCTTACATGCTGAGTAAGGTGACCCAAGCTGGCCCCGAGAGCCATGGCTCAGAATTAACCACAAGGAAATAAACCTGTTTAAAACACAAATCCTGACCTTTCACATCTCCTGGAAGTTATTTGCAAATGGAGCTTCATTTCTCTAAGTCTCCAAGAAAGCTGTGGATATTGAATAGTACATCTTTTGTATCGATCTGGGCCTCCTACGACAAGGCTGCTATTTTTCTTCAGATCCTTTGTGTAGAATGACCCTGGTCATCACCAGAGCTTCACTGCTGGAGAATTAGGACACTGTAATCAGTTATTCCCCCTGCTTTGGGTAGGACAAGTACTGAGCCAGAGACAACACAAAGAGCAGTTCAAAGGAGGGAGTGCTTTGTGCCATCACCCCTCCTGCATCAGCACTGGGAAGCTGCTAACAGGGAAATGGAGTCACTGGTTCATCCTTAATCCCTTCAGCAGCCCATGAAGCGATCAAAGGAAATGTCTACTTTTCCTAAAACACACTTCTGAATTACATTCAAGCACATTTGGTATAAAATAAGAGCAGAGATGTGCATCTGTTACAGTAAAGAAACGCATCAGAACTTTTTAATATATTAAAGGATGCTATATTGGATAAGATTCCATTTTAATTTAAAACTCATTTGATATTAAAGGCAAGTTTTAAAAGTTATTATCTAAGGTTTAATTGCATGCATTATGTTTGTAGCCTCAGGTACTGCAGGTAGCTCTTTAATATTGTCTGTAATATATTGAGATCACAGAGCATTCATTTAACTTCACTTGAAGAATGTTCTAGAGATAAAGAAATTTAGAAAACTCCAAAGCTTTGGCTGTTGAGTGAAAGATTTGTATGCACTATTTTAAAGAGGCAAGATACAGGTTATGCAAAACTCTCACAGCCTTTCCTCTAATGGCAATGGGTTTGGGTACATACACAGGGACATATGTAGCTGGTGACATTTCTCCAGCCCAAACATCCTCATGCCAATTGCTATTGAAGTACTTGATGAGTGACCTGGACCTCAGCACAAATGTCACCTTTCCATTCTCAACACAATCTCAAACCAGTAGTGGAGTATTTTCATTTAGCCTCCTACAAGCCAGTTTTCTTAATTGTGCTTAATGATACAATTAATTTGCTAAATTGCTTATGAACTTTAGAAAATATCAAATGGCTCCTAATTTTTTTTTCTTTGATATTAACTTATTATTAGAAAAAAAAAAACCCAAACAACCTGTCACTCAGGTATTTTTTAAACTACCCATAATTTCTATCCTGATGTGACTGTTACTATCTACATGCTTTTCTTTCATCTTTATGTCCACAAATCCAGGAATATGTACTCAAAACATACTCCACACCTCATCACGATACTGTGCATGACTCAAGTTGTGCAAATCCAATCCTGATCACCACTAAGGCTGAATAAAACTGCAAGCAATGCACAAAAAAATTAAAATTCCTAAAAATGTCTTCCAGAAAAGGACTGAGGGGAACAATCCTTTGATCCTGCACAGGAAACATAGTTCCTTATTTCCTTCAATGCACATGGAAGGGCTTTCCTTAACTAGGGTTTCTGATTTTTCTTAATAACCACAGCCCATGATGACAACCAATCTTCAAGCCTGTGGAGGACCAGCACATTATCTTTTGACTCCTTATTTTCTGTTCCCCAGATTATTTGATAGTGCCATGTTCATCACATGTTTAACTTTGAATGTTTGCTTATTTGAAAGCAATTATTACAATGAAAATACACTGCCTGGTGTCTGTGTACTTTATTGTGAACTGAGAAGAGGGGACAAAAGAGGGGGATTACAGAAACACTCCGCAATGAGCAAACAAAAAGACACAGAGTTTTCATTTTCTTTGTTCAATTATTTTAAGAGAATGCAAACTTTTCTCCCTGCCATTTAATTTTAAATTAGACTAATCAGACATCTGCTAGGATGTCTGAATTATGAACAATGAACACAAATCTCATATGAGCATTCAAGTACTGCTCTATCCAAATCACATTTACTCTCATGGACACTCTGTGGAACTAATTGAACATCCCTAACACAATACTCTGATCCAACTTTATTGTAGTCAGGAGAAATGATGGTAGAGAAGGAAACAAGTTGCTGAAGACTCAGCAGCATACAGGGCTGAAGTAGTTTGATGAAAGCAGGTTGCTTATTCTTATTACTTCATTATCTATATTATTACTACTTAAAGTTGTCAAAGGCATTTCCTCAAGTCAGAAGAGAAGACTTTCTGTCAAAGGTCTTAGTTTTCTTTGGAATAGCAGGGTACACCTTACTTTCTAGAATACCACAGGATTTTTATTCTTGCCAGTGCAGGGAAATTGTGGCCATCTTTTCTTCCAGTGACACGTCATGGTTGTATTGTTCAGCATTTACTGAATTGTTCTGCAATTTTGGGGAGTGTTCTACTGACTCTGGACATGTTCTACATTAAACTTCTGTTGTAACACTCCTGAAACTATACAGGAGATGCATTCAGTAACATAGATGGTCTTCTCAGGTCTCTGTTTCTGTCTCAACCAGTAGATCAAACTTTCAAAACCACATAAACAAAGTTAAGGAACTCTTTGAGTGTGTGTTTGTGGGGGAGATATTCACACCAATAAAATGGGCATCTGAAAATCCCACTAATTTCACCAGGCAGACCAGTTACTATTTACATTGAGTAATATTTTATCACAGAACTTTTAAAAAGTTCTGAATAAAAGACAAGTTTCCTTCCTTAATTTTCAACCAACAAGTTTTGGGTTTTGGGGTTTTCTTGTTTGTTTTGGCTTTTTAGGTTTTATTTTTTAATGTCATTACCAAGGTTTTTAAAGGTATCTAAGATTTCAACTACCTGTAGAAGTAGAAATAATAACATCAAAATTTTGCAATATACAGTAAAAGAAGCATTTACCTAGCAGGTTTAAAGTTCTTGCCACCTTTATCTACCCTTGGGTGTTCACTGGCTTTAGAGGATTAGCTAAAAGAGAAACATACTTGGAACATCCCTCCTCAGGGTAACTGTGGAAGCTGCATAAGGAACAACTGTGAAGTTTTCATTAACTTTTCAGGTACCTGGATCTCTATGATCTCTTAGGGAAAAAAAAAATTGAGCCCAAATGTCCCTTTTTCTATGAGTAATTAGAAATGAGGAAGAATCAATCATTGGCAAAGTAAAAGAAGCTTAATATTGATTGTTTTTCTGAAGGATGAGGAAGCTTTCCTAATGGTCTTTGGGGGACACAGGGAGGGGATAGCTTATAGATTTGTTTTCCTTTCTGTATTCCCAAAGGAATAAGGAAAAGATGATATAAAGATGGCTATGATAGATTATAATTCTGCCAGGAATGACTAATGAGTAACTGAACTATGTCTGTAGCAGTAGTGAAGGAAGTAATAACCAGAGTAATTGGGTTTATTTGCTTTCTGCTTAGCACACATCCAGTCATCTCTTAAACATCCCGTCCCTCCAAATCACTTTTATGTTTTATGTCTTTCCTTTTATTTTTATTATACCTGACTTGAGTTATTTCATGAAATTTGACCTTGTATTCTTAATCTCATCTACTTGTTTGGAATAGTTCATCTTCTTTATTTTCCTTCAATGACTTCTCTGTCAGACAGTCCACATAAACATAACATCTGAGCTCATAATGCCAGACCCTGTCTAGCTCAGAGCGCAGATATACATTGATATAGCCTCAACAGCTCCACTTCGTCTAGAGAAACCAGCTAAAGAAATACTCTATGAAAAAGTTTGCAAAAGTGCATGACCCTCTTGCACAAACCACAATGGTAACTGTGGCAAAATTAACTACAACTTCCATTTTCAAATAAATGTTATTTTTTTAAAACAGGAAGGAAACAAGAAGATTTATATGCAAGTTACTCAAAAAAAAAATAGTTATTGTTTGCTATCAAGGTTTTTTTCCTGAAAGGCTTTTATGCTCCTGCTGTGAAAATACGTCCCTGCACAAATGTATTCTTGCAGGGGAAAAAAGTCCCACGTTTCATATCTCCTGTCAGTGACATTACACTTCCAATTCCCCAAGAGAAAACAGACATTTCATTCAAGCCCAATGACACGGTAGCTGGTTGTTCCCTAAAGCTGGGTGGTTTGCATAGTGAATTTATTCCTCTTGCAATATTATGTTATGCTGTTTCAATGGGATCTCCCTTTAGGGAAGTGTCTTCAGACACCACTCGTACTCCCAGTGTATTTGGTACTTGTGTTCAGAGATTTCCCAGTGGTGGCTCATTTCAGAGGCTCTGCAAAGCTATGGCTTGTGCCTTCTTATTTCCACTACAGGAACTTTAGTCCCAGTTGGCATCACTCCCTCTCAAGAAAAAAAAAACATCCACAAGATGTTTGGTCCAACTATTATTGCATGTGTCCTCCCAACAAGAAT
This sequence comes from Heliornis fulica, assembly GCA_013399135.1. Taxonomy (NCBI): domain Eukaryota; kingdom Metazoa; phylum Chordata; class Aves; order Gruiformes; family Heliornithidae; genus Heliornis; species Heliornis fulica. Next base: position 556,593 of record VXBZ01010013.1, on the reverse strand, counting down.
TTCAATGTCTTGTACATCACATTCTCTTAGGGAAGGAGAGAGAGTTGTAGAACCAGTCTGTATCTTCCACCTATCTAAAAAGGAAACTGCTGCTTACCTCCTTTCTGAAAGGCTGAGAGATGAACAGATGAAAGATATTGCTGGAAGAGCTCAGCACCCTTTTGATACTCTGTTTGCTTCAGGAGTTTATTTTCCCCACATCTCTGCACAAAGGAAAATACATTAATATGAAACCCACCCGAGGTCTGACAATTGCCACTTGACCTTCTAGCTACAAACTAAGCAAGGCCACTTCACAAAGGCAACCTGCAGCTCAGTGAAGGAAGAGAAAAGCACACAGAGGATTTCATAGTGGTCACACTTGCTCTTCACCCTTGTAAGTGTGCTCACTTTCCATGCACAAGATCTACAAGTCAAGCTACGGTTTCCATGCAATGGTTACAGAAAGTCTCATTTGAAGTTAGGCACCTTCTCCAGTTAAATGTAAAACACATTGTTTCCAGTCAGGCATAAGAATGTATGTTTGTGTTTTCCACAAAGGTATTAGATTGTTCATCCTCACTGAAACTACATAACAAACATATCAGTGAATCAGACAGCTATGGCAGCTCAGAGTTTTTTGAGGATTAACATTGCTCTGGGTGTCCCTACAACTGTGAGGACAGTTGTCCTATGACCCTATGCCAGGTCTGATATATCCCTCTGACAATTAGGCTAGTTATGGCTTCCTGAAAATTAAAAATAATAATAGGTAATATAGGAAAAAAATTCCAAGGTATAGGAAGGATCAGGAGGCTTAATTCATCCTAGAACATTCACTTGGAAGTCAGCAGGAGCAAGACAGTGCCTGAACAGTGGCTGGTGAAGTCCTGCTTCCCCAGGAAGTCCCAGAGGGATCTCATTAGCTTCCCTCTGCAGAATCTGGGGATGGGACACGGATTAACACTGATTCTGTAACTTTTCAAACATCTTGTGTTATATTTCAGTGGTTACATGCACGTCATTAGACAGAGAGCAGTAAAAAAATTGTTTCTAACAGGGAAAATTACATACAATAAAAGAGATTAATTAAGTCTCATAGTACAGAGATTATTCAAACATTGTACTTCCTGGATTCACTGTAGCTGTTCAATGAGTATAGTCTTGTAGCAGCCTTTCTCCTTTATCCACTAAATCTTGATGTGAATTCCCTTTGCTTTGTGCACAAGCATCCTCCAGCTCTGTTAATAGAAAGATCTTGGCACTTTTCAAATCCCCAGAATCTGTCTGCAGCAGAAATAATACATCCGAGAGTGGGTGCCTTCAATTACAGAGAATAACCAGCAAATGTAGGAAAAGGGACTGATGATAATAAGTATAATAGTAACTGTATTAGGCCAACAGGGTCAACAGCTAATCTTGCTGCAGTCTGAAAAAGGTTATTTTAATTCCAGTAATTGGCCCCAACCACCGGCAACAATTGATGTGCTGCCACTTTTATCTGCTCGCTGCTCGCCATGTTCATATGAGGCTGCACTGCAAGATGAACACAAATTACCTGCTCAAGTCAATGAAAGTGATTGCTTCTGTTCACATTATTGATCAGTTGTGTTGGTTATACAAAGCTGCAGTCATTGTACTGTCTCTAGCTTATTGAAGATGAGTCGTCTGTCAGTACCACAGCATTCGGAAAGCCAGGGAACAGGCTAATTGTTATTATACTGGCAATCATTATTATGATTATTTTTCTTAATGACTATCATTTATATGATGTTGATCATGCAGTTACCCCCAAGGCAGTCTGGAAGCTTCACAAAAGGTTTTACAAACTATCTTTCTGAGCCTGAAAGCATAATTATTGCTTAGCGACCACTTGTATTGTGGCCTAGGGCCAGAAGAAGTATCAGGATTATCTTCACTAAGTGTTGTACAGCTTCTTTTTGATCATAGACCTGAGTTTATGTCTGCCTGACCTTAAATGCACAGCCCATTTGATGGGACCTACAGCCATCCTGGGTATGTGAGGAGTCAGGTCGTGAGGGACATGGAACTGGCGTCCAGGTTCTCAACCCAGAACTGGAAACCAAGCAAGTCACCAAGAAGGGCTGCCCCAATTCAGAGCTTCATTGAATCACTAAGGTTGGAAAATACCTTCTCCAAGATCATCTAGTCCTGAGGACCAACCTGGCCACTGTTTCAGGAGCTGCTTTATAATGACAACATTTTCAGGGAGCACAAAGCTCCCAACACACACATTGAGGCACTTTGTTAAAGGGAGTGGGTGTAGCACACCCTATTTTGTGCAAATATTGGAGCTCCACAACAGAAATATTGTTGGCATTAATATTTTCTATTGGATTCCAATTTGTCAGCAAAAAAAAACCCAGGCAAAAAAAGCAGACAGAGATCCATGGATACTGTGTTCTTTGGGTGCCCAAGCCACCTCTGAACTAACTTGTGTCCTTACAGACCCATCCCTGCAGCCACAGATGTGTCCTTAAGTACCTGCATCTTCTGCTGGGATCTAGATTTTAGCTCCTGTTCCATGGAATTCACTCTGTTACTTATCACTTAAACATTACTTTCTCCCTAGTGTTAAACAGTAGATTTTAACTTTGAGGAATTATGAAATTTGGTGTAATAAATAACCATATTAAATATCTAATACATTTAGATAAACTTTCCAGAACTATAATACCTCAGGGAAAATATACAATATACAATACATAACAACAGAGTAAGAGCTAAATTTCAGGACAACCAGGTTGTCCTGAAATTTAGGAAGTTCCTCTGGAGCAGGGCTTCATCTGCATTCAAAAAAGGGGTTTCCAGTTCAAGCTCATGTGCTGTTATGTCCTGTCAATTAATAATGTGAACACTTCAGGGCTTGGTTATCCTTTGTACCATAAAGGGGAATGGAGGGAGCCAGCAGCAGCCTGTTTGAGACTCCTTCATTTTTCACAAATTCAGGACACCTCTAAATGTCTTTTCTTCCTGCTGCTTTAACTTCACATTCCCATGCTAAGGTGGAAGCAATTAATTACAGAGGTTTCAGTGGAGCTGAGAGCTCTTCACTAGAAAGCACCTTAATATCAGTTGTAAACAAAGAATCCAAGAGCTTTGGACCCACTCCAAGAGTAGTGCTGCTTTTCTTCATGGATACTCACAGAACTACCCTCACTCCCAAAAAAAAATATTTCAGGAAATTATTTTTTCCACCTGATTATTTGGCCAATTCCCTGTAGCAGAGATAAGAACCACAGCATCTATTTCAGCCCAACCAACCACAGTACATTTTTAACCCTATAAAAGGTAAACTAGAAAGCAAAGGGAAATTTAGTTACCTTTAAGCCACACATCAGATGATGTGATGACACAATATTTTTATTTTACTTCTTTAGCTCCTTTATGCTGGTTTAGATGGGGAAAAAAAATAAAACCCAAACAAACAAAAAACCACACACACCAAAACCCAAAGTGTCAAAAATTGGTGGGTTTTGGTGTTTGGTTTTTTGAGTGTTTTTTTTGTTTGTTTGTTTGGGGTTTTTTTGTTTTGTTTTTGGTTTGGTTTTTGGTTTGGGTTTTTTTTTTTTTTTTTTAAAATAACCAAAGTCTGTCTAAAGATCGACAACTGGATAGGAACTCTGCTACAAGCCTCTGCAATTTCATGGTCTTTGGAAGTAAGATGTAATTACTGTGAGTGGAAAAGGTAGGTTTGTGTTTCATCAGTGCTATTGTCTAAGTTGTTTTGTTTGAAATGCTTCAGTAAGAGATAAGATTTCCACCAAGTCTTGATTCCTACATGTTTTAGAAGATCTCTAATCTGTGAGGAACCTGACAAATTCCTCCCAATTCTGAATAAGACCCATAACTTGGTAACTTTTTCCAGAATGAAAGAATAGAGGTTTGATAGTCAACTAGTCCCTGGTGTTTCAGGGCTTGGTGTCCAATTTTTAATTTTGAAGCCAATACCCTCCTGGATCTGTCACCTGTCAAAAAACTAATCTCGTGTTTACATTCCTAGAACAGCTGAAACCATGCCAGGAACAAACCTGAGCTGCACAAAACATTTGGAACCTGTGGTAGCTTAACTTCAGAGTTGGTCCTTGCCAAGTGCAGCTGATGCTGTCTGGTTTCAGCATCCCTGATGGGGAGGCGAGGGGTGTCCCTGGGTGAAAGGGGACCCACTGCAGTCACACACAACCCCAGTACAGACACAGATGGACAGGACACACTCTGCCTTCTCCTGCAAATCTGGAAAGTATTTCCTAGTGTCTTTTATTAATTCAGAGAAAATAAACTTGCAGCACCTATGCATTTCTTTGACTTTTCAATGACTTTCAGAATCATTTGATTCAATCTGGCACAACAAGTACAGAAAGACATGTCTTTTTAGGAATTAGTATCCACAGAAAAAAGAAAAAATCACAATCCCTGAAGTTCCTCTCAGATCTGCTGCTGGCTACAGGTATCGAGGCAAAATCCCAAACTCTTACACAAGCTGCAGGGTATACAAGAGAGTGAAAATGGAAAGACAACTTAATTTATCACCTTTCTTTCATGTTTAACTGAGGGTTTATATGTTTTCTGCCTAATTGAATGCAGATTAAAAAGCAAAATAGATTAGAAGCATTCACACCAATAGGCTGGGTAAATAAAGGTAACAAAATTGTATGTATTTTTGCTAATTGCTATCATAACACCACCAGGAATTGTCATCAATTCTGTTCTTTATTCAGATAAAGGGGATCATGTTCCAAACAGCAATGACTATTTAATATTTCAGTCACACAAAATGTGGTTTGAACATGGCTTGGTTTGTAGATCAAAAGCTAACTCATAAATAAAATTAAATGGCTTATATGTTAGAAGGTGTGTTCAGCCTTGCAGCTCCTTATAAATTAACTGTGAATACAGTGGCTATTACAAGTTCTGTATACAAATGTTTCAGGCCTGTTTTCTGAGCTTTGAGAAAAAGGGGAGGTAGGAAGATGCAATTATAAAAAAACAAAGAACCCAAAAAAAAAAAACTGTACCAAAACCATAAAGCAATGCACTACTCAATAAACCTCAACAGTTAAGACTATTTTCATAATCTTATAAGATCATAAGATCTTTGTCCTCAGCTTGCATAAACTGGAATAGCACTTGATGAACTATACTAATTTTTGCTCTCCCGAGCTTTGGCTAATTAGTGTGCTCTAGAGAGCAATAAAAAACTTGTCATTGCTATCTATGCTTTTTCATGATGATGTGTATGCTTTTATCTTCAAAATTTTCAGTGGGAAACCTCTCTACCAGCTCAGAGGGTGCAGCAGCTTAACTGGTGATGCTAAAGTTGGGCCATGACTTTGCACAAGGGGTAGATCATGGCACTGATGGCTGCTGTTGGAAGTGGTATAACCCTTCCCAGTCCTAGGAATAAAGTGTGGGAAGGACATAGCAAGGACATTCTTTCATACTGGCACCAGGAGGCGATTGACAGCTGGCAAAATATGAAATAGTTGATCCAAGGGCTGGATTCGCTGCAGATTTTGCCCCAAGTCTCTTTATAGAATTGGATTCTTATGAAAAAATGGGCATAAAACAACCTTTGTCACTCAAAAGGGTATGATAAATCATGAAGATGATGGACAGTTATCGGCTTGGAAAAACCTGATGCCTGACAGGATGATGGACATTGTGATTAATGACACAGAGGGACTAGAGCAGGTTAATGAGGTAAGCCTCCTCACACTATGAGCAAAATATCATTTGGGCTTGAATCACAATTCTCCTCACATGCTACACTTAGTTTTTTTGGTTTTGCAAGTGAATACTCCCTTAAAAGTTATTACAGGTTTTCTCTGTCGACACAAATTCTACTTAAAAACCATCCACAAATCTTTCCCCTTTGTCTTTAATGGAATTTGTAAATCCAAACATTGTTTCCACTTTTGATCTTGTAACCATCACCTCTGAGTCTCTGTCCCCAAAACAATCCCCCAAGACCAACAAATGCTTAGTCCACATCCATCTCACTGGCAGTGTGACAAAAGCACCCACTTGCACAGAGATTCATACTAGCTGCTCCAGCACAGGGGATTCATCCCACTCAGCCCCAGCTACTCCAAGCCACACAGGACCCCCTAACTGGGAGCTTTCCTACAGCAAACCATGATGGAAGGGGTATCTTATATTGAATAGGCACAGGAAGGAACCCAAAGAGCTGGTTGGGGCTGTAGACCAGCCTTTGGTGAGGAGAGCTTGGGACAGAGAATCATGGAATCACTAAGGTTGGAAAAGGCCTTTACACGCGGTCCCTTGAGGCAGTTGTGGAAAACAATTAGATCTCCCCTCAGCCTCCTGTTCTCCAAACTAAACCCCAGTTCCCTCAGATGCTGCTCATCAGACTGTTTCTCCAAACCATTCACCAGCCTCATTGTCCTTCTCTGGACATGCTCAAACACCTCAACATCCTCCTTGTAGTGGGGGGCCCAGACTGAACACAGTACTCAAAGTAGGGCCTCACCAGCATAGGACCAGTCCCTGCCCTGGTTCTGCTGGCCCCACCATTCCTGATACAGAGCATTATGGCCCAACTCTGTTTACATTGTTGTGTATAAATAGTCATGTTTATTTCCAATGACCTTAAAGTTAGCTGTAATCAACAAACTAGGGATCTGCTTCTACTGTGCAAGTTGCTCTATTTAGCATAGACTAAAAAGCTTTTTAATTTTTTATGTGTACCTTTTTCTTCAGAAATAGCATCAAGGTAACACAGCCTGGGCATGTGCTTTAAAAGCCAGATATGTGGAAGTTTTGTGCTGTTCTGGGTCTCAGTTCAGGTTGTATTGTGATGAATATGTAATTAGAACATAACTCCTAGAATTTATTAAGTGAGATTAGGATGAAGTATATTGTGATACTTCAAAGCAACAATCCCAGAAAGCACTCACAATAAAATGAGGTAGTTATTAGTAATATAAACCAGTCAGTGATTAAAGATTTAACATGTTGCTTTGGACTCACAATACAGCTATTCTGAAAATTAGTAACATGTTTGTAGTATTTATAATTCCTTACGGAAAGCATTATATTTCACTTTGAAGAAATTAAGCTCATTTGATCTTTATATAATTTTAAAGAATTTATTGACAATTAAGAGCATCAGATCAGTGTTTAGATTGTTAGGGTTTGGGTTTTTGGTTGGGTTTTTTTTTGCCATAAACCAGTGTTATATTTTATGAGAAAAAAAAGTATGTTTTTGCAAAAGCATAAAACTGAACAACTATGAATTTAACTGGAATTTAATAACATATCTTTAGAATAGAATCATAGAATGATTAGGGTTAGAAGTGACTCCCAGAGGTCATCCAGTCCAACACCCCTGCAAGAAGCAGGGACACCCCCAACTAGATCAGGCTGCTCAGGGCCTCATCCAACCTGGCCTTGAACTTCTTCAGGGATGGGGCATCCACCACCTCCCTGGGCAACCTGTTCCAGTGCTCCACCACTCTTACAGTGAAGAACTTTTTCCTAATATCCAATCTAAATCTCCCTCCCTCTATTTTGGAACCATCACCCCTTGTCCTGTCACAACAGGCCCTACTAAACAGCCTCTCCCCATCTTTCTTGTAGGCCCCCTTGAGGTCCTGGCAGAGCGCTAGAAGGTCTCCCCGGAGCCTCCTCTTCTCCAGGCTGAACAGCCCCAACTCTCTCAGCCTGTCCTCGTAGGAAAGGTGCTCCAGCCCCTTTATCATACATCTTATCAATCAATGTGCTTCTAAAGCAACTATGTAAGCGATAAACAATAAATAACCCCATAATAAACTGTCTAGAAACTGTTCTCCTAATATTTACACACCTTTCCCGGTACCATTCAGTATATTCTCATCTGGAACCATTTAGAACTCTGGAAAAAAGCCCGAACTATAATTTTAAAATAAAGCACATCAAACATCAATAGGTATATATGCACAGAAAGTTAAAGTTAAATTCTTTCCACATAGTGCAAACTTGGTTCTCTCACTTCTACTCAAAGCAAGAAATCGCTTCCAAGGTACCACAGCAATGAACAATCAGAAAGGTACCCAGCAGGACTTTCAAAAGCAGTCCCCCAACTGACTCATTTTAGCATCAGTGCTTTTATTTGAGTAATAAAATAATTAAAGACGTGCAGGCAACCATGTATGCAAATCAACATGTAATTGCAGTGCTCTAGACAGGTGTTATGCACCCAAGAAACTGTCATTTGACAGGTCTTTGCATCTAGTTGTGTTGTTATTTTGAAGATGTAGCACTTAGGTCCATGAAAACAAAGAATCTTATCTGCAAAATAAAAATAATCCTATCATAAAGATTTAATATATTAGAAGACCCTGCTGTGCTCAGACATCAGACTAAAAAGTGTGTTTGCACCCAAAAAATCAGAACCAAGATGTTGTGTCTTAACTGCATTTTTAAGAAATTAACAGTTGATATCTCACAGAGTTTAGCTAACTGGGGAAAACTGGAAGTTTTTCTAAATGAGAAGGGAATAACATTTTTTTCCACCAAAGATACCATATTCCAAGGTAAATATTGAAATCTAAATGTAAATAAAGAAATACCCACCCCCCTTTTGAATGGAATTTAGTCAGGCCCTTTAATCTCCAGATGGAAGTAAAATAATTGTTATTTTCAGCAGTCGTGTCCTTTATTCCACTACCTTCCCAATACAGCTATGGCTGTTTAGTACCTTCCCTCCCTGCCTCAAGTATTCTCAAAGAGAGCTCATAAATGCTGTCTTTCAGGTGTCCTGTTAGCCCCAAGAGCAAAAACTGGAGATGTCAAGGTCTTTAGAAAAAGGACAAGCCCGTGCATTACCTTGAATCCCCACAGATCCACCATAGGCCTTGCTTTGAGAGAGAAAGTGAGTGATTAGGGGCAACACAAATGATAGTTATGAAGGAATAATCCCTCTGGATGTTTGTCTTCCTGCAGCTTAAATCCCCCTCTGCTCCCCCTCCAGCCTCAAATCACAGAGGACTGGTTCACCATCAGTTTCTGCAAATAACTGTTGTAGGGTGGAAGGAGCAAATCCTTCATTACCTTTTATGAGTAACTCACTTAGTGACCTTGAAGCAGTTACACAACCTGTTTTGCAATCGCAGGGAGCCAGAAACAGGGGTGAAATGAGGACCACACTCAGAGCCAGCTGCTACAATTCATCTTGTCTTTCTCTGGTAGACTGATTGCAATGCATGTCCCAAATAGATTAGTTTTACTGAGAGCAATCTGGTTTGGGTTACCAACTTGTAATCTGAAATTACAGAGATATTATTTAAGTGAAATTTGACATGAAGTGTGATGCTAATGCCACTTTGGTCCAAGTCCATATTATAAAATGAGATCTCTACCAGGCTTTTGAGAAATGGTCCATAGGAAGCAGTGAAGGACAAACACAAATGCTTTGGAAGCTGACTCTGCTACAGAGCAGAAGTGGTGGATATAAACTCCACCAGATCTCTGTACAACAACTGCATCTGTCAAACTGGTCCAAAACTTGGTAGGACAGCCTCACCTGGGATTGTCCATCCCTCCTGCCAATGCTCAGCTGCCACTACCTCATAGGGCAAACTCAAAGTAGTCTGAAAATTACAACAGATCCTGTTGTGAACAGAGTACAGTGGTGTAAGAATGTGATTGCTGCTGAAATAAAACAGCGAAATATTTTGAATAGAGGAGATTCTATCTAATCACCTGTAATGTCTTTCACTTAAAGTTTCATTTACTCTAGCATTCTCAAGAACTCAGGCAAATCTGAACTATTATCTCTATTTTTCTGCCATCTTAATCACAGTATTTTTAGGCTCTAGATAACTCCTAGGTGGCAGCATGAATATCTGCATATGAAAAAAAAAAAAACCCACACAGGTTCAGTACAGGTAGAAAAATCTGTGGCAGAAGCACCTTGAGAAATACTTGAAGTATTTGGCTGGGCTTGCCTGGTTACAGCTTTTCCTATGGACTAGTCTCATAAAAGTCCTTCAAAGTAATCACTTGTCAAAGTACCCTAAGTCTTATATTATTGCAATAATATTTTAGCATGAACTAAATTTGTTAAACCTCCCAAGAATTCCCATAATTTTGGAGAAGTGTACTTGAACACCTGTCATTCAATGGTAACCTCCACTTGCCAACACAGGTTACTCATTGATCCCTCTGTGTGTCTTAATTTAAGGAGATTCATAGGGATGAAACAGGTCCCATTCAAGTCTCACTGTCACCGATACAGCCGAGTCTCTCTACCTCTATGCTGGCATTACTTAAAAATCAAAAAGAATGAGATGACAAGCAGTTGAAGCCTTTGTTTCTCTGGCTTGCTTGACCTTTTCATAGTTGGCTGAACATTAAGAGAAAATTCCACGTTATATCAGGTGAAAGGATCCAACTGATGAAAGACATCGCCTGGAGCAGCGGTACTCCTGCCTTTCCCCTCTAGATGCATTTCTTGCTGTCAATATACCTGACTCTAGTTTTGTACATATTCATTATAACCAGTTCCCTGAAGTCACCAAATTTTAATACCATGTGTTTTCACTTCAAATCCCAGAATAAATCTCAATTTACTCTTGAATACGGGGCTTTTAGTCTCCAATCTTGGTTCTAAGTGAATAAATCAATTCCTATTTAAGTAGTGGTGTCTTTCTGGTGCCATTTGAAACTGCAAGAATAGTTACACTTACTCTACACAGAAAAAAAATCCACCTCATTGGGTACTTTATAGACTTTGGTGCCGACTGGATCACTAATTTACTCTGTCAAATCAAATTAATCTTGTCTAAAAATTAATTCTGTTGTGTTCAAAGGATCAGAGATGAACTGCAAGTAATTCAGTGGAAAGCCGTGTTCAGATTACACAGTGTATTACAGAAAAAAGTTTGAAGAAATTAATAAAATTATTTTGGCTAAGGGGAAAGGTTTCCATTCAGGGTTTATTTTCAGAGAAGGACCTGGAGTTTTAGTGCTTTATGTCACAAATATCTAATCTTCAGTCATGCAATCTATTTTGAAATATAAATCCTATCTGACACATGATAACATATGTCCAAAAGAAGTCCTGTCTTAATTGTAATAAATTCAAAATACTCTTTGGAAATTGCAAAGTTACCTAAGCCAAAGCTAAATCCTTTCTACAAATTCTCTTCTACAAACACTCAAACATGCTGCTTTGGATGTGGCACAGTTCTTTCTGTTCCAAACAGCTTACTGTTCTCTGATTGTTTTCTCTTTAGATCAGTAATATGTAACAGAATAAACAGAGAAGGTAAAGCAGACCAGCTGAGATGGATGCTGAATCATCCATGGGTCCAGACAAGATCTCTGCATTATTGTTTAATCACACTGTCCCTACCCCACCAACTTTAATACCCTTAAAAATTCAAGCAAGCACAAAAGAGACACACAATTTTCTATGTTCAGGGTGAGCTAAATAAAAAGTTTACTTTTTTTCCCTTTTAGGGGTTGAGACAAAGATGCACAATTCAAACCTCAACTGCCACATTAAGCCTACACTAATTCTATGCAACAGGGTTTTCATGATGCAGACAAGTGGTAAAGCCACGTTGTGCAGAACAGTCCTCAAGTTCCTTTTTTATTAGTAACGTTTAATGGCCTTTACACATTTGCAATGAATTAGATGCACTCATGTCTGACATGCAAGAAATTAACAGGACACAAATCATCTGTAAAAGACTTTTACTACAGTGACAACTGATTTCAGCTGTCTTCACTTGCAAGGAAGAAAATTAGTCTTTTGTGAGCAGCCCTGAAAGCACTGAGCGAGAACCATACTTTTACATGAGAGCTGGGAATTTAGTAGGAGCACTCAATCCTTTGCAGAATCAGACCTTTAATTTTTATTCTGTGAGAGGAACTTGGAAGAATTTGCTTTACCAGAATTTATAGAGATGTACTTTATATGCACAGTCCATAACACAGATGAATAGCACTAGATGTTTACGGTATATTTAAGTACACTCATGGGAACCATCCCAACTCAATTCTGTAATATCAATTTTGTTATATATTTGCTGTGGGGAAGATGTTAATAGGCTGTTAAAACAGTCACTAGAAAAAAAAAAAATTGTATCAACTTCATAAATCCTAAAGCATCTGATTTCAGTTTTATGTTTATTCCTTTCAGTAAGATATCCAAAAGAAGAGTTAGATTCCCAATAAATGTTTTATAGGTTACACTGTTTTATAGTCTTAAAATGATGGCACTTGGTAGTTAATTTTGTTTCACACACATACACAGAAAAAAAAAGCAACATTATACCTATATCATGTCCTCAGCTTAACTGCACATTCTGTACCCATTGCTCTTTAAGGAATCATAACTTAAAACTGGGATTTTCATTTGACTCCCCCCTCCTCCCCTTTTGAGTTTCCTTGAGCAAATCACTTAATTTCCTGCACGAGGGGGATCAGACCATGAGTGGATTACCCTACTCAGGTCAGCAGCATTGCTGCCCTTTATCCACACTAAGGAGCACGAGAAAGACAGCCCAGTTGGAGCAATGATACCAAAAAAACCCTTACAGATACCAGACAATGAGATCATGTTCAGCAGTTTCACCTTTGAAGAACTTGCATGTACATCTCTGCCCCTCCAGGCAGACCTTACTTCAGCCAGGAGCACGCAGGCAGGGACTCATCAACAGCAGGTTGGCTGTGACAGCTTGTGGCACATACCAAACCCAGGATGAGTGGAAGAAAGGGGTTCCCTGTGCATCATTTCAGTTGCCACTTCAGGGAAACTGAGCTTCACCTCCTTGTCCATTCACACCAGACTTTGCTTTTAGCTTCCAGGTTTGGCCCAGGAGGAATGGAACATGAAATACTTACAGTATACATTGCCAACTTACACCATGCTCACAATGCAAGTTACACAGAAGGCTCTCAGATGTGTTCAGAAGTTCTTTTGAGCCATTTTTTCCAGAAATACTTAGAGATAAGACAGCATGACTCTACATACATTGCACATCCCAGGCCACAAGCTCAGCAGGTGTAATGGCAGGATCCCTTGGGGCCAGATCATCCATTCCTTACTTGTGTAAAACTCCCTCAAATCTAATGGCTGTGGCATTTTCCTCCTTCTCTGTAGGCCCCCTTAGGACATCTGATGAGTTTAATTTCTTAGTTGTGAAGATGTAGAGCACATCACACAATACCAACCCAGGTGAGCCTTGCAAAGTCTTAAGCTGGATATTAGCAAGAGCCCTTTTGACCCTTCATTCCCTACAGGAGACATACATACCTAAATTAAAGGAAGAAAACAAAGCAATTCCACAGCCAAGTCCCAATAAAACTCACTGCATCTCAAAAAAAGTAATGTATAAATGCTGCAAAAAGAACAGGATATTTTCAATAAAGCACACTGCTTGTAGCCACATGGTTCAGTCTCTTCTGCAGACTCTCCCTAGTTGAAGAGAACCATCACTTTCCAGTAAGACACCTTGTAAGCACAATGCTGATCTAGGACAGATACCAACCAAGCCAAATGCTTGGCTACTCTTTCACTCTCAAGAGAAGTTTGAGTATTTTTTTTGACAATTCTTTGAATACACATATGCTACTCCTACTTCTCTCAGTGTCTGTAGGGGGAATCCTAAGTTACCTCCAAGGCAAATAAGCATTGCATCTCTGTATTCACACTGTGCCCTGTCTACCTATTGTACAAAAAACATTCAGTACAGTTAAAAATCGATGTTTACTTCCAAGGCAAGCAGCAGTAACTCCACAGTCATGAAGGACTTCATGCAGCATTCATTATTAAGTATTCAGGTCAGTAGTGACAGAAGAACATGCAACTGTCTTTGAAGCTATGAACTCCAGTCCCTCAAACCAACATGAAGATCTCATTTAGCAGTTTTGGCTGTGTGACAAATTGCTGGGGAGAGGGGGATGGAGGAGGGAGTTGTCTCAATATGACTTATGAATTCCATTGTGCTTTTATGAACTACCTGTACTCTTAAATCTTGTGACTGTCTCTACTGTCTTAACAACTATCTTATTGTATTTTGCCTTATGGTTCTTATGCTAAGGACACAAGAGAATAGTTTTGGTACATCTGCTCTTAAATAATTGATAGTTAAAGGACTACAAGTTGCTGAGTAGACCCAACCTGAGGAGAACAAATGACTTATGGCACTCTAGATAAGCCAGTTCTCTCCAATTTCCTCAGAGAGACCTGGGATTTGAAAGGTTGTGTGTTACCCAGAAGCAAAATAAACAGATGAGATATTAGCAATAAACCTTTAAAAAAACCAACCCCCAAACATAGCCTGTATTGCTCACCATAGGTACTTGGAAAACAAGTCCACTCTGAGAGCATTTCTCACTTCCAAGCTGGGTCACTAACTTGGTGCAGTCCCAGGTTTCACAGATAACTGGACACACTCCAGGTGAAGCGCCTGCCACAGCCCCATGCCCGTGAGCCTGCAGTTTCTCCAGGAGAGCAGATCTAATGCCAAGATCACAGAATCATAGAATGGTTTGGGCTGGGAGGGACCTTAAAGATCATCCAGCTCCAACACCCTGCCATGGGCAGAAACATCTTCACCAGATCAGGCTGCTCACGGCCCCAACCAACCTGGCCTTGAACACCTCCAGGGAGGGGGAAGCCACCACTTCCCTTGGCACCTTGTGCCAGGGCCTCACCACCCCCAGAGGGGAGAATTTCAACCTTATCCTGTCATTCCCTGCCCTTCTAAAAAGGGTTTTTAGGTCCAGGTTTCCTGTAGGCCCCTTCAGGGACTGGAGAGCCTGTTAGGTCTCCCTGGGTCTCTCTCTTCTCCAGACTGAACAGTCCAACTCTCTCAGCCAGGATCTAGCACCAGCCCAGGACAGACCACCAGCCCAGGACAGACCACCAGCCCAGGACAGACCACCAGCCCAGGACAGACCCTCCTACTGCAGCATACCAGTGAGTTTAGAATGAAGCTCACCTGGTCCTTCTCTCACTGCTGCTCTTCTTCACGGGGGCACCTCAGCCGTGGGCGATTAAGGAGGAATTCTGTCCCACCAAAGTCCTAGCCCTGAAGAATGTAGCTTAGTTTTCATGCCCTGAGCTTAATAGATGACAAGCTTCAAACTCCATTGCACACCTTCTGGTTTTTAAACTAGTTTTTGCCAGACAAATTCAAGATACAGATCAGCAGAGTAAGTTTCCTTAGCAAAGGAATAGATTATTTTTTTTTTTTAGAACAAAGATCAGAAAAGCCCCACAACAGTCAGAAACTAATTTCAAACATCTGCAATCAAGAACATGTGTTTGCTTATCTTTCATTTCCAACCTTGTCAAGAGAAAGGCAAGAAAGACCCAGACAGTCTAACTGACAGAGGGTAATGGTCTTTAAAAATTGCTCAAGTGTGTTACTGCTGGACTAGTTACATTATAGGACTTCCACGGTTAAATAAACAAATAATATTTTATTGCTGACAATTTATACAGGATTTTATGTTCCTAACAAGATCTTCGAGCCTTATAGTCAGCTCATGAAAGAGGATGCACTGACAGTACAAAGGGAGAGCAGCAGCAGAAAACAGCATAAATGATAAAACAGAGCTGGGAGCCAAACAGCAGTGGATGGTTTTGGCACAAGCATCTCTTTCATGAGGGAACATTCCTCTTTGTAAACTTAGCCAGGAGCCTTTTAATTTCAACAAAATGGAACCATCTCTAACATCTTTATTTCCTTCTCAGCAATACAATCATTTTGCCTTGGAAAAAAAAAAAAAAAAGAAAAAAAAAAAAAGAAAAGCTTTGCTTACTGTTTAACTAGCTTCTGAAAAAGTTAACATCAGTTACCACCACAGGCAAAACAGACTTGATTTGGGGAAATTAGCTTAACTTATTGCCAATCAAATCAGAGCAGGATGATGGGAAAGAAAGTCTTAAATCATTTCCCTCCTTCCTGGGCTCAATTTCACTCCCTATTCAAACCTCTCAAAATTGGAAAAAAATTTTAAAAATGTTCTATTAAGGTAAGAAACTAAAGAGATTACTGCAAACACCTTTTGGATAGTTTTCTATGTCCTCACAAAGAGTTAATTTAGGATGTTTATTATGTTTATTTTCAACATCTCCTTTGTGTAGCAGAAGTCAGAAATGGAAGTGGTAGAAATCTGAATATGAATAGGAAATAACAACGATTGGAAAAGGACACAGAGACAGCTTTAATAGGGAACATTTTAAAATAGCAAGTTAAGACAGACATCTTCTGTACAAAACCCAGCTCTGTGCAGGGTGACATCAGCTCCCACTAGAAAGGGTGAGATATTCTGAAGCTATTTATAGTCTGTAAAATGATTGCAATTTTGAGACAATTTTTGGAGAAAGATCTGACAACGTTATTTTACAATGACTTTGTTTTGGTTGTGTCAAATAATTACTGCAGATATAGCAACATGTCTGCTGTGCACTGAACATTTCAGTTTCTGTGCTATTACTGAATACCTGAGTTTTGATTTAGAGAGCAAATGGGATTTGACAGAACTAAAACCCTGTTATTCCTCAGAGAAACTAGAGCATATAAAAGCAAATTGATAAATGAACTACTTAACAATTTGATAATCTGTTTTAATAAGCCAGTATCGTTGGGATTTGACTGACTAATGCTAGTTACATGGACATGTAATCATTATTCCTTCAGTATTTATAAAAGAGCACTCACCTACTAATTTGAGTTGTGGATGAACATAGCATGTGTTATTTATCAGTAAGGGATGATTTTGCTACTTAGCTCCAACACTATTTAGCCCAAAAGTGTAATTTTTTTCCTTTTAACCGAGATTCTGTTATAGAAATTGGTGAATAACCCATCTATTCACAGCAGAAACTGAACAGAAACACCAAGGTCATTGGCAAAGGTATCTCCTTTTCCTTACAGTTGGAGAAATTATGTAAAAATAAGCATGGGAAGAAGTCATCTGGCCTCTGTGATGTTAATGGTGTTTTGATAGTGACTTCACAGCACAGTGGACAACGATGACTCGAGCTCTGAGGTACCCTGAGCCTTTTGCCTTTCAGCACAAAGGGGAAGCAAACAGTGACCGTCTCTCATGATACTGCACTGCAAATGAGCAGAAACCCAGCCACCCAGCTGAGCTTTTCTTCGGTCTGAAAAGTCAGACTATCCTTTAGACTAACCTAACGAGAGCAGATACGTCCACACACAAACCACCTCCCATTTATCATGTCCCGTTCGGGATCTTGCTGTGATTTTTGTGGCTGTAACTCATGCCCAGCAATCTGGTTCCATTCGGAAACCACTGAGCTGGCAATCAATTTCCCACTGTTATTTGGGTTGAAAGCTAAATCTAAAAATGAAACTACTAATATATTACAAGTATGTACTAAATCTGTTAAGAAGAGGCTGACAGATCACATTAAAGCACGTGCCCTTAAGCTCTAGGTGGCATGGCAAGTGACTCGTGATACATGATACCATTATTGACCTTTGAATTGTATAATTTATAAGAAAACAAAACAAAAAAGCCCAAAACCACACTGGTTGGGGTTTTTTATTTTGCCTTGCACATAAACTAAACCAAAAGTAGATAAGCATCATGCTTACATAGTAAGAAAGCTTGTCTCTAAAGCCTGTAAAAAAGTTAATATTGTGCATGAATTCCTTGATACTAGTTTAAAAGCAAATCCTATCATTCTTTTGACACTTTCAATTTTTATCTTTATGTATTCCATACAGATGAATCAGTCTGCAGCTGTGATTCTGGTGTTATAACAGCTTTCACATATAAACACACATCAGCACTCTAATGGGGCTCCAGGACCTGCAGGATATACATTAGTGCCCAAAAGTCCTGCCACAGGCTCTCTCTCATTGAACAGTCAACACTGGTTTGAAGGCAACCATCCAAAAGAAACCATCACCTACAACATATGAATTTAGTTTATTATGAGGAAAAGGAAGGAA
>VXBZ01010013.1:518449-538603 GCA_013399135.1 Heliornis fulica | reverse complement strand
AAAGAAAGAAAGAAAGAAAGAAAGAAAGAAAGAAAGAAAGAAAGAAAGAAAGAAAGAAAGAAAGAAAGAAAGAAAGAAAGAAAGAAAGAAAGAAAGAAAGAAGCTTGTGGAAAGTGGTTGTGTTGCAAATTAGTTCAAGTCCCTTACTGCTGGTTTTCAGCACAGGGAAATTTGCACAGAGAAAACAAACACAATATTTAACACAATAAGTATATTTTTATGGATTCTTCTCATTCTTTCCATTTATAATGCACCAAGGACTGTGTTGTAATTCCTGTTTCTCCACTAGTTGAGGGAAACCATCTGCTTTCAACCACAGATGAGCTATTCGGAGATTACTCTTGGCACCTTTAGGCTAGTGGTCTACATGCCATGGTGGGGAACCCAGTGTCCTAACCACTTTCTCCATAGGCTCAACTGATCATCAGCAGGTCTGCTTATCGTTTGCTACTTCCCAGAGAAGAACAAAGAGAGGAGCCAAGCCATGGAAGCTGTACAGATGGCAAATTCATCATGGCCCAGATCCAGAAGTCAAGCGAGCAGTAGGACAGTAGCAGGGGATGCAACATGGAACAGTTTCATAGACATTATAAGTGGCATCAGTAGGACCAGCAACATTAGCTAACAACTGCCTTTTGGATTAATCATTTTACAGAACCTAATTGTTATAGCTCTGAGCAAATAGAGAGGCATTTATTGAGAAATGCACTCTAACAGAGTTAGGTTTTGGCTTATTTTTAAGCTCAGAACACCAAACAGTGGGCAATTATCACTGACCATATTTCAGACCCATGCCCAAAGACAGAAGCCAAATAATTAGTGATAGTGGACTTGATTCTGTTTCAGTTCACATTGCTGTAAACTGGGAACATCACCATTGAGTTTCATCAGTGAAAGACTAATAAAAGTATTATCAGAATCAAGTGGCTGATTTAGAGTGTAGGTTGAGGACTCTGCACACTTATCCTGCTGGGTCACATTTTCAGCAGCAATAAACTGTTACATTTGCACTGAAATCAGGGAAGTTGCAATTGTTTTGACCAGCTGAGCTGATGTCCTATATTCTCAGAAAACACATATTTGAAAACAGAACCAGAGAAGTTAATCACACTTCATTCCAGTGGGAAGCTCTGCTTCTGTCAAATTCTCTGTCTGTGGTGCTTTTACAGACCATTTTGAGTTTTCTTGCTAAGTTCCCTGTTTTTAAAACATAGTTGGCGAGCCACTTGCAGATATATTTTTTTTTTCCCCTGACTGAAGTCAGAAAAAGAAAAGGATTGCAGAGAGAATTCTCTCAGATTGGTCTTCACTGGATTTAAAAGCCTTCAGGAAACATTTGAGGTAATCCAGAAAGATTGAAGAGTACAGATGTACCTCCCAGGATGCAAGGACTAATGCATGTAATAACTGTATTTCTTTAAAATTACTTTCTCAGGCAGAGTTAAAGGCATAGATGTAACTAAGGGATTGGACTCAGGCCAAGTTGTAATGGCTCTGTTGTTTATCTTTTTTTTTTTTTTCACCCTACCCCCCCCAGCAGAAAAAGCAGAACAAGCATTTTACTAGGAGATTTAAGGTTTGCTTTCACTCCCTTTCTTATTTAGACCTCCTGCCCCAAACATACTTGGATAACACAAATCAAAACCTAAATTGACTAGACCGCAGCAACACCAGAAAGCCCACTGCTCAGGCTATTTTCACTTTCTTTGTCTGCTAGGAAGAAAGGGAAGATAGATAAGACAGAGTATTCAATATTTTAGTATTAATATATCAAAGTAGGAAGAGTAAGAAATTGTAGGTTATATAGAGTGCAATTTAGCAGTGGCTGCTCTGTCACCAAGGTGACTGAGATTTGTCTTATATAGAAGTTATTTTCTTAACATTCTTATCGAGAGGCTGTGGAACA
Organism: Heliornis fulica; assembly: GCA_013399135.1. Taxonomy (NCBI): domain Eukaryota; kingdom Metazoa; phylum Chordata; class Aves; order Gruiformes; family Heliornithidae; genus Heliornis; species Heliornis fulica. Next base: position 536,697 of record VXBZ01010013.1, on the reverse strand, counting down.
GATCTTGAGAAGAGAGTGCATTAGTTTTTTCCCTTGCTACCCTTCATATAAACACAGATTTTCCTGCTTATACCCAAATATTACCTAAAGAGGCCAAAAGGGAGACTGCATGCTTGATCCCCCCTCCTGCCCATGAAGGATACCTCTCAGCAAGGCTTCACTGATGCTACTTTTCCACCTTCACTTCATTTCCCACCCACAGCCAGTTAAACACATCACAAACAACCTTTCTGGTGGCTCAACCTGAACTACTTAGTCCTTGCATAGAGCTAAGAAGAAAGTTTTGAGGCCCTGGTGTGGATGTTTTAAAAAGTTTTAGTGCTAAGAGCAACTGCTTCTGCCCCTCTTCCCATCTGGAGACAACCCCTCATGCAAAGCACGTTATAAAGAGGTAAACGTGCCTCAGCCAGCACACAGGACACGGTGGAAGGAAAACCTCAGTACTTTATACATTTCTTTTCCAGCCAACAACCTGTTATACCAGCCTTTGGAACACTCAAGTTAGAGATAACATTCCTAAAAAGCCTCACCAGAAGTGAATCAATGCTACTTTTGCTCCTAACACTTATTCTAGTCTCCACTAAGACAGAACAGCATCAGGCCTTGAGCTTTGCTGAGAGGCCAGGCTGGTTTTTTTTTTCTCCTACTTTTTTTTAGCCATCTATTACGGCTTATTTTCCGGCACCTCCCCAGGGCTAAGTTCTGCCTTTTGAAATCCATGCTGCAGAAAGCAAAAAATTTGGCCTCTTTCCATCATCTCACAAAGTAATTTTCAAGGTTAACCACAGGAAAGGCAGATGAATTATGTCAAAACATTCATCTGTCAAGACCTTTCTTCAGGGTCTCTTCCCCACCCTACCCATTTGCTCAGCGTGAGCCGTGACAGCGGATGGACACGACACACTATTGACTAGGAAAATTGGTCAAAGAATTTAGATTTGTGCAGTGCAATAACTAGGTCCACAACAAGGCTTATGTGGAGAAAATAGAGAAGAAAACTCAACTCCATTCCTGCCAAAAATCTCTGGAAAACAAAACCAGCCCTGTAATACAATCCTGCTTGTAAAAATGCTTCAGGGTGCTTGTGTTCCAGAGCTGGGAGCATAATAAATTAACTTAACTAGTAGATGCCTAGGACAAAACCCTGTGGGATACCTGAGCCAGCCCAACAGGTGGAGAAATTGAAAACAAATTGATAGCCTTGGGACAGGAAATATTAGAAGTGAGCAATTATAATGCCAGACTGTCTAGCATGAAAGGCAAGGAAAGCCAACAATGATTTGCATTATTATAGCACCAAGAGCAGTGCATGGCAGGCGATGTCCCAGAGCTTTTCACAGCGATGGAACATCATAGCACACAACAGCTGAAGGTAAAGAGGGAAAAAATATATCCTGCAAAAAAATCCAAACCAAAACATTTGGTTTTGTTTTTTTTGTTTGGTTTTTTGGTTGTTTTTTTAAGCCAGAAGAGAGCAGATTCTGTCAAGTGTGAGGGAAAAAGCAGGCAGTGATTTGAATGTACACCTTCACAGCATCTATGTGCTGAGGAGCCCAGGTAGAGAAAGTTTCCTTTCACACAGCCTGCACAGCACCCCTGGAGATGAGAACTTGCACAATGGTTTTGCTCTCCAACACCAATAGTCAAAGCAAAAGGAGAAGATCCCTTGTTACACACGCTGTTCCCTCTCCACATTTTCATTTTTGCACCTCTACTTGTGCCCTATCTACTGCTGCTCAGTGCAGCAAGGGGATGGTAGACCTTTCATTTTAATCTTTCTTCTACATGAGCTGATGAAAACAGGCACTTGGGCCACTGCCTCAGCTACATCTGAGGTATAGATTCTGTAGAATCAACTCATGAGCCCTTTAAAGTGTGACCTTTGGTTGAATACACCTTTCCTAGGAGCTGCTACAAATCTGTAATTAACTGCAGCTCCAACACTGCTGCCAGCTCTGGGCTGTTCTCTCCATTGTTAGGCTCTCTGCTTGTATGTGCATTATTAGAATTTAGGTTCAGAGAAATGCCACACTCCACAACTGCCTGCTCAAGGCCCTGTTAAAGGGAGAAAAATGAGCACATGGCAAGTTTTCCACTTTTCCTAGAGCTATCAGGGGGCCCATGCTTGAAATACCATAGGTACCACCTTATCTCTGAGCTCCTGGTACACCAAACCAAACCTTGAAGGGAAGAGGTGACCCTACAGTGGGATTAGAACAGAAATGGGATTAGAACACACCATTTCCAAACATGATACATGCTGGTTTCTCTCTAAGGAGCCAGGAGCTTGGCACAGTGACTGTGCATCTAAAGTTTCCCCAGGAAAATCTTCCTCACGGATATATTTGGAAGGCTTAATATTTTGAAAGCAGCTATCCAATAGAAAGTGCCAGAGAAGCACTTGCTATAATTACAATTTTACCACTTGAAAACCTTGGCTATGTCATAGCAGTGGCTCAATTAAGTTGAAATGCAGGACTGCTCCTGATGGTGCAACGGTTGTGAATAATATCATAAAACATTTGCTAGTCTCCTGGAAACATACTGATTATGGGCACAAAGTACTCTATTTTCTTTCTGAGCACTGAGGCTCAACATATTTACTTACATTTGGAATCAGGACAGCTACTGTCTTTTTTAATACAGCTTTATGTCATTTATGCTTCACATCAAAATACCTCTGCTACAGGCAGCAGAGGAGTAGATGCTTTTGGGAGCCTGTTTACTTCCCAGAACAAAGTCTCAGGTAAAACTGCCATTGCTCTCCCTGACTGCTGCAAAATTCAAGGCACTCATCTTTGTGGGACAACAGAGATTGGAGTCCAAAGGAGCCAGGATGCTCCTGGAGTGCTGCTGATTAGACTGCACTAATTAAAAAGTCATGGGATTCAAGTGATCCTACAAGAAGCTTGACTACAGACAAGCTGATTTAACAGATGACTTCTGCAAGCCTTTCAAGGCATTTTCCTAGGCAGCTTCATGCAGAAGTGCATTCAAAGACCAGATAAGCACTTCTGGATAACAATCTAAATGCAAGATCAACCACCCCATCTGCTGAGACAGGGCAAAGGAACAATTTAAAAGTCATTCCCCATAATACCCTTAGACTGCAGAAGGATTGGATTCACCCTTTCTGACTCTCAAAATGTAAGCCAAAGAAAACAAAAAGAATGTTGGTGTAGTTGCTTGACCAAGTAAGTAGCAGATTACTCCCTGTCTTCTTAGCAATAGGAGAAAAGAAAAAAAAAAAAAACCCACACCAACCAGAACAAATGGTCAACTGCTTTTGTCAAAATTTACTACTCAAATCTTTTTTCTGGATTTTTACTTGATCTTTCTCAAGGATAGAGTGGCTATATATCTGCAAAGAAGCTTTGATTGGAGATTGCTTCCCTCATAAAGATTATTCATTCATCATAAAAGATGTGAGAATAAGGAAATATTGGGGACTTTCAGAGTAGGCCTTTAAGAAAGTGTTGGCTCCAGCTGATTTCTTTAAGTACACTCATTTTAACTGCATTACCTGTCATGCCATGTAGCTGTAATGCTTAGCTATTACCTCAGTAGAGCCATGTGTACTTACACTCTAGGCTGTAGTAACTACACTTCCCATAAGACAAGAACAGGTGTGGGAACTCTACACCTCCATACCAGCATTAATCTTGAGGTCAACTGCTCAGAGCCTCTGAATCTGGGCTTCACACAAGGATACCAGGAGGTCACACACACCATGCTAAACATTTCCTAACTCCACATGAGAATACCAAGTGTGCTGTTCAGTAATCCCTCCAAGCCACATTTTTCTGACAGAGAAAGGCTTCATTTTGTATCCAAGTGCTAGCAAGCACAGTGTCACAGTAAAGCCACCAGTTCTGACAGTTCAGGACAGTCTCTTGAAAACAGATTCTTGCAGGCAGGGCCCTGCATGAGATTTGCTGTTACAGCTTAGCTTGGCATTGGCATTCTCCTTGACAAGATATATCAGATAAAAATGTGCAAGTAGCCATTGGGTCTATAGTTTGCTGTAAGAGAAAGCACTGAAATGTTCATGTTGGCCATTCAGCTGGACAAGCAACCCCGGGGGAGTGTAAGTACACATTAAGCTGTTGGAGGGAGATATAAATCTCCTTTGACTGGATAGCCACTAGCCATTAAGCAGCTACATAATAAATGTTAATAATTTTGAACCTGATTCAGGATTAAAAGTCGGACTTATTTCTGTGCTGAGTGTTGGGAAAGGATGAGGATGCCCTGAAATGGATTGGGTCTGTGCAAGAGCCAAGTGGATGCTGCAGCTTGAAGAAGGACACATGGAGCTTAGAACAGCAGTTACACCACTACAGGCATAGAGTTTCAAATGACAACTAGATCTTTCCTGAAACACACTCCTCAGTTTGCCACATTTCTGTATTGCAGGTGGTATTTTAGCTCCCTTAACAGATTATTTTTGAAGAGTTAATTAAGCACCGTAACACTATTTTTAAAGGCATGTTAGGAGCTTTTACAGTCACGACAGTGCAAGATAAACATAGCAGTTATTTGGACATAGAGACAAAAGCCTTTCCTCCCTCCACCTCCCTATCCCAAGCTGCAGCTAGCTCTGCAGCTCTCATCCTCCAAAGATGGCCTGGAAGAGTCAGAGAGCAGGAGGCAGTAGCTGGATGCCCATGGAATCACTTGCTAAATCTTGTTTCCTAGCATGGGACAGAACATCATGTAAAGGGATCTCTGCAGGTCTTGTCTATCCTGTTTGAGCCAAAGTTTAGGAGCTGGCAGTAGAGAGTAGATGTGATGGTCCTGCCTGCAACAGCCAGGCTTTACCCTGCCAGTTTGCATGTTGCTCCTCTAACAGATCTGTACTTCAGCCACGAACTATGCTCTTTAAAGCCTTTCAGAGACACCATGCTCAACACACATCCATCTTCCAAAGCAAAAAGGCAAAGGCTACTTTGGCTAAACACATAAGCTCTTTTTGGGGAGGGAAACAATACCAAGTATAAAGTAGATGAGTTCCCACAAGTGAGTCACCGACCCGCCTCTCTGGAGCTGCCCACTTCCCCAACCCTTCTCTCCAAACACCACATTCCATTCATCCTGTTTCCTTTCTGCTATAATTATTCCAAATTTTATGAAGCAGTAAGCAGCTATGTTAAAAAAAACCCAACCAAAAAGTAATTCTTATAGATGCTTATAGGATATAATCTATCCACGGCCTGAATTATCTTGCAGACCACTCTTTGGGTAAGCCCTTCATATTTCTACAGTGGCAATCAGCTAAACTCTGTTAACACCTAAATACTACCCTTCTACCTATGATCAGTAATTCTACTGTGCTTGGTAACTTAGTTTCTTCATTTCAATTATTTTAAAGCCTTGTTCACAGTATACCCAAAAGGAAGTGTGATGTTAATGTGAACAATGTATTTATAACCACTTTACTTTAGCTTGGAAGTGACAAATACTCCTTGTTTCTAACATTTCCTCAAGCATTCTGTGGAGTGTGATTTCTTATTTTATATTTTAAAGCCTTAATCTCTGTTCTTTTACAGCTAACAATGAATCTCTGTATATTATACACAGACATGCACACACATAGCATTGCCAGTCCACAGCTGGAGGCAAAAAAATTTGAATTTGATTGATAAATGATGTTAACTAGATTTGACATTTGACAAAACCTGTTAAAACAATCAGAATATTTGATATCATTACCTCTAACAAAGATGAAGTGTCCAGTATTAAAAATTACACCATGAAGCCCAAGACTTATGTGCATACTACTACTACAGTGGATTGCCTTTATAAACTTTAGCTCAGAATGGAGGCTTATGTCGAGCCTAACAGCTACTGCAAGCATGTTGAAGGGCTAAAAAAATTAATTCAAGGTGCATAAGTGTATATTTTATACTAATTCTGGAATCCTGAAACATTGAAAAAATATAGATTAGCATAATTTAAGAATCTACAGACTTCTTGTTACTGAGTTGTTACATGTCACAAAAGATACAGAAAGGTAAGAATCCATTAAAAAATGCATTACTGTTATACAGAATCACACAGATAATGGAGAGGTCAAAGGACTAAGCTAAACTAGAAATGTCCTACAAATGGCAGCAGGAAAATGAAGCATTGTTACACACCAGACAATGGATACTGGTTTAAGGAAGAAAAAATAATTAAAAAAACCCTAGATGTATATGGCGATCAAAACTAGGAGGAAGAGACCAGAGTCCTGAGACTGGTGCCTACAGGCATACAGAGTTGGACAGATCAGCACTTCAGTTAGACAGGGTGAGAAAGAGAAGAATAAAAAAGATTTAAAAAAAAAATCACTTTAAAATGAGACTGTAATAGACTCTGATAAGACACTGAACTTGATCATCTTCTTCTCTGAAGAGAGATGGTGGCCAGGACAAGGACAGGACATGACTGAGGTGACAGTGAATAACTTCAATGTATTTGGTATAATTTTAGTTTCCAAAGCAAGTTTTCCACCTCCAAATACAAGGATGAAGGCTGGAATACTGAACCTTCTCCGAGAAACACCCTCTGATATCTCTTTTCCAATTCTTTGCCTCTGTAAACACCAGCAATGTTTAGACTTTAACATCTATACTAAATTTCCACCTCTGGCTAAAATTCAAGAGGAATTGGAGTTGGTTTATTTTGTTGTTGTTTTGTTAGGAAAAATAATTATTCCATCAGCTAAATAGGTAATATCTAGAGAAAGTGAACAGAACTAGACCATTAGAGAAATAATCCCCTTGATTATAGTGGACTATTTTTAGAGATGTCTAGAAGTTATCTAGAAGGAGGAGGAATAATGAATGTTCTTGCTTGTAAACCTTGATAGGTAACAGGCAAAGATTCCTGAAGCCTTAGCTGTTTCAGGACTAACTTCTTGTGTTGCTAGTAGAAAAAAATCTGAAAATGTTAGACCCAGGGAGCCTGGAGAAGCTGAGTGGGCGGTGAGGAGACGGGGAGGGCTCCCTTGGCATATGCAAGGGCCTATCAATTAGCAAAACAGGCTTTTGATGGGCAACGCTTAACTCTTTTCTCTCTGAATAAGTATTTCCTTAGTTCTGTCTCCTTTGCCTCAGCCCCTTTACAAAATTTCACATTACAGAATAAATCTGCATGGTAAAAAGGTCTTTGTTTTATGGGAATCTATCAGTTGCAGGTGCTTATCCCTTGCAAAAGTCATAATCCTTTCTTTATCATCATCACCATTTTGCCACAACCAAATGCAATGTCACAAATGAGATTATGACTTCACATAGAAAACAAACATCTGGATCCAATTAATCCCAACAGAACAAAGATCCTGTTTTCATGCAAATCAGTTCAGTAATAAAAATTAGGGAACAACATAAATCCTCTGGAAATAACTTGGTGATGTATGAGCATAATTCCCCCTGGAGAAAGGGAATTGTAGTCATATGTTCCCATGCTGCATCAACCAGTAGATTTCAAAAGAATGGATCTATTTTCATAGAAGTGTGAAGTCCTGGTAACTATGCACACTGAAAGACACCCATTTAAAACAAAATTGAGCTTTTTATTTGGTGTCTGCTGCCAAAAACTTTCTGTCTTATGACAGCCACTGAATTTGAGTGATTTGCATGTAAAGCTAATTGGAAAAAAAAATAACCCAAAACACAACCAACCCAAAACCCAACCACGCATTTGGGATATTTCAAGGGTTGGTTTGTTAAAAAATAAACCAAATTAAAACCAAAAACCCAGCTCAACCCACACACATTACCATGTAACAAAGATTTTGATGAGAATCTGAAATATGAATCTTCAGGAATTCTTCTGCACTTTTTACTAAACAGACAACCCTAAAATAAGCCACATATTTGTTTTTAAAAGTGTTAAGGAATGTTCCCCTGATATTTTTAGGGGTGATTATTATGAAGGGGAATAGAAAGAACTCCAACAGAAGTTTTCTTCAAACTGACTATATGTTGAAAACTTTACTGGAAAACCTTAAATCCTTAACTCTGCATGTGTCCATTCCATGAATTAATCCACTAGATCTGCAATATGTTAACCCCACTCAGTACCAGATTCCTCTCAAAAGAATCTCACTCCTGAGTGACTAATGGCTCTTCAGCAACACTTGCTTTTACTCCAGAACCACCATGCTGCTGCACATGTACTGCCAATTAAATCAATTTAATCATCCTCCAAAACATATTTATTCAACTTCAGGGTGACTGGTCAGAGTGTGACTTCCCCACACTCACCTTCTGATTTTGTTTTCCTTACTGACCATTATAGACACCAGCATCCATCTTAAAATGATACTGTATCTCATACATATAATTGCTCTTGGTTTGAAACACTGACAATTCATGGGATAAAAATAGATCATTAGTTCCCAAATGCTGAAATAAAAGTTGCTGGGTGAGCAGCTTTGCAGACACGGCTCTTAAGTAGCTCATCATCGGGACCGTGAAATTTAAGCTAGTCACAAGAACACACAAGAGCTGACCTCTGCCAGATCTAGAGGCCATTGGAACTTGTTTGAGTCAGGAGACTTGTGCCAGGATGAATCCTCATTTATATAGCCCCTCCATTAACATATACAGATGAATTTAGAAAACAGCTTAAGCAGTCAAGCAAAATAGCATGCTGATACCAAAAATNTATGAGCATAATTCCCTCTGGAGAAAGGGAATTGTAGTCATATGTTCCCATGCTGCATCAACCAGTAGATTTCAAAAGAATGGATCTATTTTCATAGAAGTGTGAAGTCCTGGTAACTATGCACACTGAAAGACACCCATTTAAAACAAAATTGAGCTTTTTATTTGGTGTCTGCTGCCAAAAACTTTCTGTCTTATGACAGCCACTGAATTTGAGTGATTTGCATGTAAAGCTAATTGGAAAAAAAAATAACCCAAAACACAACCAACCCAAAACCCAACCACGCATTTGGGATATTTCAAGGGTTGGTTTGTTAAAAAAAAACAAATTAAAACCAAAAACCCAGCTCAACCCACACACATTACCATGTAACAAAGATTTTGATGAGAATCTGAAATATGAATCTTCAGGAATTCTTCTGCACTTTTTACTAAACAGACAACCCTAAAATAAGCCACATATTTGTTTTTAAAAGTGTTAAGGAATGTTCCCCTGATATTTTTAGGGGTGATTATTATGAAGGGGAATAGAAAGAACTCCAACAGAAGTTTTCTTCAAACTGACTATATGTTGAAAACTTTACTGGAAAACCTTAAATCCTTAACTCTGCATGTGTCCATTCCATGAATTAATCCACTAGATCTGCAATATGTTAACCCCACTCAGTACCAGATTCCTCTCAAAAGAATCTCACTCCTGAGTGCCTAATGGCTCTTCAGCAACACTTGCTTTTACTCCAGAACCACCATGCTGCTGCACATGTACTGACATCAATTGAATCACCCTCCAAAACATATTTATTCAACTTCAGGGTGACTGGTCAGAGTGTGACTTCCCCACACTCACCTTCTGATTTTGTTTTCCTTACTGACCATTATAGACACCAGCATCCATCTTAAAATGATACTGTATCTCATACATATAATTGCTCTTGGTTTGAAACACTGACAATTCATGGGATAAAAATAGATCATTAGTTCCCAAATGCTGAAATAAAAGTTGCTGGGTGAGCAGCTTTGCAGACACGGCTCTTAAGNCCCTCCAAAACATATTTATTCAACTTCAGGGTGACTGGTCAGAGTGTGACTTCCCCACACTCACCTTCTGATTTTGTTTTCCTTACTGACCATTATAGACACCAGCATCCATCTTAAAATGATACTGTATCTCATACATATAATTGCTCTTGGTTTGAAACACTGACAATTCATGGGATAAAAATAGATCATTAGTTCCCAAATGCTGAAATAAAAGTTGCTGGGTGAGCAGCTTTGCAGACACGGCTCTTAAGTAGCTCATCATCGGGACCGTGAAATTTAAGCTAGTCACAAGAACACACAAGAGCTGACCTCTGCCAGATCTAGAGGCCATTGGAACTTGTTTGAGTCAGGAGACTTGTGCCAGGATGAACCCTCATTTATATAGCCCCTCCATTAACATATACAGATGAATTTAGAAAACAACTTAAGCAGTCAAGCAAAATAGCATGCTGATACCAAAAATATAATAAGCACTGAAGCATGCATTTTCATCTAGAGAAGTGATTGAGCAATAAGTAATCAAAACATATTGAAAGCCAGAGTTTTTTTTGTTTCTCAAGGCCTTTCAGGTGGAAGAAAGTCTGCTTAGACCCCAGATTGATTACTGCAAGAGAATATAGATTTAGATACAATCCTTCAATGTCCAGGTTTTACTATTAATTAATAGTATTTTCTTAAAGCAATCACCTGTTTATTAAAGGGTGCCAATGGTGTATTTGTCACTAACAACAGCTAAGTCAAACTCAGACAGAACTTACTATTCAGATATCAACACTCTTCATCAATTAAACATCTTTGTGAAGCAATGATTAAGTGTTACTCTGACCTCTCCCTCCCTCATTTTATTATTCTTTTTAATTTGTGTGACTAATGTATTTGATGAACAATTTTGGTTTCTTTTTAAATTAATGTGAAACCTACAGTTTCCATTCCAGTGCTGTAGAAGGAGGTTTGGAGATGTGACATTTCTTGATTTGACAGAAAAATACTGTGTTTTCTCAAGACCAACATACCCACAAACATAGATTTTGTTTGGGAAAACCCTAATCAAAACTGTTATGAGTAACAACACATCTGCTCTTATTTACTGACAGGAGAAGATGCAACCAACAGCTCCCAAGCCAAAAGAAGCAGCATTGAATTTACTCTTTGTAGGCTGTAAAAGTAGTTAAAAGGCCACCACTCCACCCCCTAAACACAAATTTTCCCTCTCCCCCCTGCCTCCATGCATTTTCCTTCTTTCCTTCTGTTTAGAGAGGGATTTATTCTGTCCTTGGCCAAAAATCCTCTCACTCATGTTTTCACTGACTGCAGATATTGTGTGTGCCTTTGAATTCAGCTGCTTTCCATTTTGAAGTGGTTTCACCTATATCATTAATTCAGGGGGTTCCAGCCACAGGGACAAAGGTTCCTCCAGATACGTTACAGCTTTATACAACTTGAAAGTGTCAGGATGGGAATAAAGCACAAAAGCTATGTTTAGCATTAACAAACAAGCAGAAGTTGAGAGAGTCAAAGTAAAAAATTATGGTTTGCAATCAGTCATCAGGCAAAGTGGGGCAAACTGCAGAAAACTTGGTATTATTGGGTTTTAACCACAGTCCAGTGAAGCACATGACACTGTTTGCCTCTCTGTGTTTACCTTTGACAGTGCAGGCTTTACTTCACATCATGCCCAGCTCCCTTCACAGCTAGTGACATCTGACATGATGCACAGCTGCTGCTACAATGGACACGAGCTACTTTCAGCTACAATAGCTCCAAATGACCCGATTTCATTGTCCAGTGCACGTGCAGAGGTTTATCCTTACCCTGGAACCTGAATGCCATGCTTCAGAAGCCATCACCGGGTGTGAGTATGAATACTTTGACTTTTTAAACTGCTGAGGGAGTTAATTTACTGCTTGGGAGATAGTCAGGGTATTTCTGGATAGGAATTTGGGTGAGCCAATGGATGTAGCACTTGTTAAAAGTGTATTTTTAATGAACACCAAATGATCAGTGGTGGTTCTTAGCCAGGGCACAGCTCCTGCAGCCACATCCAAGCAACAGACAGAAATCCAATCACTCAATTCAACACAATCCTACACAGGCAGCACAGCACAGGTGAGGTAAAGTTTGGAAACACACTTCAGAGTTCTTTTATTCCCCACCAGTACAATATGGTTATCTTGCAGAGGCCCGAGAGTCTCTGGGTGAGGGAGTTGAAGCTCTTCTGGAGATGGATACAGAGAAAAATCAAAATAGACATCAGCTATTAGTGACTGTAGTGTAGATATTGGCAGGTATCACAGAATGTCAGGAGTTGGAAGGGACCTGGAAAGATCATCCAGTCCAACCCCTCCTGCCCGAGCAGGATCACCTAGATTAGATCACACAGGAACGTGTCCAGATTGGACTTGAATGTCTCCAGAGAAGGAGACTCCACAACCTCTCTGGGCAGCCTGTTCCAGTGATCACCCTCATGTGAAAAAGTTCTTCCTTATATTCCAATGGAACTTTCTATGTTCCAGCTTGGAACCATTGCCCCATCCTTGGAAAGCCACAACACATGCCTCTGCACCATCACTGAGCACGTGTTTAGCTGTGAGTAACCCACAGAGCATTGGCTTTAACCCACCAAGTCCTGTATGGCTCCAAATCAAATGGAAGCAGAGACCTTTACAATCCCAGTGGCAAGAGAAGCTGGGAGTGTTCAGAATTTGGAGCCTGCAAAGAAGCTGAATAACTCTGTTGAGACCCATTAGATGATATGGTCTCCCCTGAGACAGCCCTGCATAGCAGTACTTTAGGTCACAACTCCACTCAAGGCTAACAAGTGAATCACTCAAATTCATTTCAGGTGATGTAGATATTTGTGAGACTGGCAGGTATAGGAAAATATACACCATAAACAGGAGGAGGAATTAAACAGCATGCCCAAGATGGAGTTAATATGCCAAGTGCTTGGTGCAGTAGGTAAAAAACTAACACATCTCCCTAGCATTACTTCTCTCACCTCCTTATAGCAGCTAGTCTAAAGAACCTGAGGGTCTTACCACCACATTAGTCCTCCTTAGCATGCATGTACACCCCAACCCAGCCCCAGGTCACAGCATTCCCAGCAGACACCTTGTTCTGGTTTTCTGAGTGTGCAGCTTAGGGCTGGAAGCTCATCCAGACTTTTTGATGGCACATAACTTTCTACCCACTCTCTGAGGAATATCCATTCAGCATGAGAACATAATGCAGCTCACAGAATCACTGGAGCTGTTGTGAAACACACTTGGGCACTGTGAGGATTCATGCTGAGCACCATCCTACAGTTTGTGAGAACACCGTTAAAAATCCCCCTGCATATTAATGCTGTGCAGAAAAGCAGGATTGTATCAAGTAAAACATTTTTAGGTTACTAAGAGGAAGAGCAAGGAACAGAAATTTAAGAAAAGATCCTGCCACCTACCTAGGATCATGAAAGTAGTAGTGACTTAGGAGTCTGTGCTGGAGCAGCATTGCAAGTACAGGGACAGACCTTCAAGGGTTGGCTCATTCCCATGGCAGGGAGATCAGCACACTCCAGCAGGTAAAATAATCAAACTAGGACTCAAAGACCACATTTCCCCAATTTCTGTGACCTCTCACATTTCACCTAACATTTCAACCTGTGTTTCTCGCTCTAATGAGACACACTTCACTGTATTGGAGGAGAATTACCATTTTTGTACTTTTTCCCCTGAATTATTAAGTTGTAAGTACTGCTGTTGGCCTTTAATAAAAGGCTAACAGGTTGTAACTGACATTCACTCTCCTGCAAGACAGAGGCATGCTTAACTACATGGCTTAGACTAACTTCCAGAATCAGGAGTTACTTCACTATTCTGGTATATTCTTACATAGATGAGCCAGACATTGCATCCAAAATTTACTCTGTTGTTCTGCTGGCGAGCTGAAATGCAGGAGGTAGCAAACACATTAAGCTTTTAGAAGCTGAGAACTGGGAAACAGCTTTTATTATTATAATAAATACCATTTGAATTCAGATAACACTAAATACTGTCCACAAATATATGAAAATAGAGCCACTGGCTGAGAGAGCCTACAACGTAAAAGACAAGTTTTATTTACTTTTTAGAAACCTTTTGGTTCTTTTAAGCAGCAAAACATGATTTCATAATTATTACCTTATGCTGTCCTGACATTTACATTACCATACAGTGCTGAAAGCCAGAAAATACCAACTGTTCTGCAGAGGATTTTGTTCTCTGCAGGGTAAAAATCTATTAAATTGAATTCAGAACTGCTTAAAAAAAAAAAAAAAAAAAAAAAGTACATTCTTGGATTGCAAGATTGGGAGAGTTTCTGAGTCCTGGATTCCATGTGGAGCAGTGGAGAAAGGGCTACAAACCAGTGTAACAACGTTTATCTCCATCACTGCTCACTTGAATCTCTAAGGGTCAAGGTGTGAGCACTTCTTGGAAGTGCAGGGATGTCTCCACGTGACCAAAAAGATTGCAGTGTCCTACAGTCACCTAGTTTACTGAAACATAAACCACAAAACTGGAAAGTAAGGTGAGAATCAGAGACTGGGAATAATCCAAAACTCTATATATCCCAAGGAAAGTCCCAACTCCAAGGGTCATGGAGAGCACTATTTTTATACAGAGATGTAATCAATCCCCTTCCTTTCACACCTTTTACAGCATCCACTGGTCAGAGCAGTGACATTTAGTAGGGATTGCAAAGGGCTTAGGGCAGCAGTAATTTTTCCAATTCTCTCTGGACTGATGAATGACTCCTATAAAATCACTTGTCCTGCCCCTTAGAACTGCAGTGCTTCCCAACCCAAAGGGAGCCATAAGCATTCGAGACATGAGGGAGAACAGAGACCCCAAGAGCACCCAGCTTCCCTCTCTGGGGACTCCAGAGAATTACTCCCTGTTATCACAAGACAGAAGGACTCTTCCTCTGCACTAGAATACTGATGAGCAACTGAGCTAGGACAACTTGATCAGGCAACCTCTGATATCCCAGCTTGGCCAGGTCCACAGCAGCATCACTCTTTCAGGAGGATGTGGAAGAATTTCAGCAGCTCAGGGGGCAGCCTGGATGCTGCTCTGGAAGCAGCATTTCTGGATGAGGAGTGCTGTTTCTGTATTCCATAGGCTAGCCCTGGTGTGAAGGAAGAGCTGGATCTCTATGACTAGATAGACCAGGAAGTCTAAAGACATTTCCTTGATATTATCTGGCAAGATAAGTATCTGCATTGATCTCGCATCCTGGCTTGTATCAGGAACGGTGTGGCCAGCAGGAGCAGGGAGGTGATAATCCCCCTGTATTCTGCACTGGTGAGGCCTCACCTCGAGTATTGTGTTCAGTTTTGGGCCCCTCACTTCAAGAAGGATGTTGAGGTTCTGGAGCGTGTCCAGAGAAGGGCAACGAGGATGGTGAAGGGTCTGGAGAACAGGCCCTACGAGGAGGCTGAGGGAGCTGGGGAAGGGTCTGGAGAACAGGCCCTACGAGGAGGCTGAGGGAGCTGGGGAAGGGTCTGGAGAACAGGCCCTACGAGGAGGCTGAGGGAGCTGGGGAAGGGTCTGGAGAACAGGCCCTACGAGGAGGCTGAGGGAGCTGGGGAAGGGTCTGGAGAACAGGCCCTACGAGGAGGCTGAGGGAGCTGGGGAAGGGTCTGGAGAACAGGCCCTACGAGGAGGCTGAGGGAGCTGGGGAAGGGTCTGGAGAACAGGCCCTACGAGGAGGCTGAGGGAGCTGGGGAAGGGTCTGGAGAACAGGCCCTACGAGGAGGCTGAGGGAGCTGGGGAAGGGTCTGGAGAACAGGCCCTACGAGGAGGCTGAGGGAGCTGGGGAAGGGTCTGGAGAACAGGCCCTACGAGGANACGGGGAGATGCGGTGCTTGAGGACATGGTCTAAGGGTAGACTTGGTGGCGGTGGGTTAATGGTTGGACTGGATGATCTTAGGGGTCATTTCCAGCCTTAAAATTCTATGATTCTATGATTCTGGTGCAAGAATGTACCTCCATATCATCAAGACACAGTGCAGCCAAGTAACCTGTGGCACTGAACTTTAAATCAGAAAATATTTTTAAATCTGCAGTCTCTACATTCAGCCACACTATGGGGAGTACAGCACAGCTTAATTATAGATAAAAATTGTAAATTAAGATGTCTCAACTTCACTGACTGAAGAGGGAGAAAGAATCAGAGACTATTCAGAACAGAAACCTAAATCATGTGCTCTGAGTGACCTGTGCAGGAGTCCTGTCACCCCTCCCATCACTGCCTGCTCTGGCTGGGTAGAGGATGATATGGATACAGGACTGTTATCAACTCCTCCTCCTGTATCTTCCACACCAAGTGTCACTATGACATCAGATTTGCTTGTCCTCTTTATCTATTGAATAATAATTAGTTGGACAGTCAGAACAATGAGTTTTGATGCTCCATTGTTTCCATGGGATCTCAGTCTAGATTGAAACTCTAAGAGAAATCATTTAGTTTGTGATTTAAAAACAATACAGAACTTTGTTAAAATGCGGGAAAATTAAATTTTCCTGAAAATTAAATCCCTAAGTTAACAAGAGAGAACACCAGTTAATAGGTAAAGATGATTTATGTAATTAAAATACTCATGTACTATTAATAATCCTAATTTGCATGAGTATTAGGTCATTTTTAGGTAATTAGCTGAAGCAGAAGGTTTTTTGTCAATTAAACTAATTGTTTTTCACACTAGGTGTAGATTGAATATTGATCTTTTTTATTCAGCTCACTTACATAAGCAAATTAGATCTAATTGCATCCTTACCACATCATTACTCAGTTATTGTAAATTACAGAAAATATATTCTCTGGTAGAATAATGCTTTCTTTGTGGTCTTGATGTTGAAGAGAGGCTAGTTAATTTAAGAACTTCAAACTATTTTTTTCCATCTGTCAATTTAGTAGTTATTTGCATCATACAGTCTGTCTCATCCTTAGTTAACATATCAGTAGAGAACTACATGGGTGAAGGAAATGCCTAGAAGAATATCTCTTTCTTAGAAGAAGTTGGAAGAGCCATTGCTCAAGTGATGACAGCTCATGTGTGCCAGTAATGACATCACTTTTTAAATGTAATAAAATTACACAATGAATTTGCTCTTTTGGCTTAAAAAAAGGGTTCAAGACAAAGGCTGTCACAGTTTTATGTTGGGGGTGTGTGTGCTTGTTTCTTTTGTGGTTTTGTTTTTTTCTTTCTGAAGAGAAAGGAACACTTAGCTTAGTGCAAGGAGAGAAAATTACTTGTCATGTTTTACCTGCAGCTAGTTCTAGTCTCTCAGCAGCTTTACTGGGTATTTCACATCACACTTGCTATTTTTATTATAATGGAATAGAAAAATTACCATCTCTAGATTTTACTTATACATTTCTCCTCTGTGTGATCTATTTGTTATACATTTAGTTCTTCAAGGAAGGCTAGAGATAAAAACCACAACATCTTGTGTTAGAAACTTAAAAACTTTGGGGCCAGGGCCAGGTGGATTGCCTCCATCAGAGAGATTAAGCTTAATCTTCCTACTAGAATGCTATAGGGATGCAAAATTTAGTATTTTTTCAAACCATACACTGGTTTTCATGAGTTTTTTTCCCTATGCATGGTTCTTTGTCACTCCAAGACTAGTGCTTTACCTGGCAAGTAACAGTTTGGGTTTCCCACCCCCCCAAGCTTTTATCTCTCCGTACAGATTTATGGATGGTTTGTTGCTGTTTTTGCAGGTTCCTAAGACATAGACCTGCTTTTGACAATAGACATTGCAGCCAGCTACCCATCTCTCATTCCTTTAAGCACTTTTTTCCTTTCAAAAGAGTTCTCTGACTGCAACAGAGACAATAGCCCAATTCTTTCAAGGCTGGTACAAACACCCCTTATCTCCTCCATACACCGCTCATGCACACACCCTTCTATAGTCCTTCTCCTGACAATACTTTGTTAAATCCTGATTTGAACCGGTGCTGGTGTGTATTTAAGCAGCTTATGCACTACCTTCTTTCTCATCTTTCAATTTCCACGTGTCTCAGAAGATTGTACCTAGAGGTACATTCGCAGAAATAATCCCAAATTGCCTCCACGGTACAGGAAAGGCTTCAACTTTGTTTGAAGTGAGCAGGTATCTGAGAACATGGCTCTTTACAGATGTCACTGCAGGGTTCTATTTGCAGTCACACATTTCTCCAGCCTAAATCTTGTGCTGCTTAAACGATTACAAGTCATTTCTACATCACTGCAGCAAAATTCTTAGTGTAGCTTGTAAGTACAAACTGCATGGGCGTACACATTTCCACCTCCTTCTGGTTCCCCATCCATGCAGTTCCCTCAAGTCCAGAATGGAAGGAAGCAGTCGACCTACACTACCAACTGTTTTTAGCAAGGAGAGCTGCTGGAACTGTGCCTGGCCTCAACAGGCTAAAGCTGCTACAGTCACACTCTTGTTCAAAACCATTTTCCCCTTGCAAGATGGGATATGGACCACATCGCCTCTGGACAGATTTGCTATTTCAAATGCATTACTTTCCTTTCCC
>VXBZ01010013.1:468899-518431 GCA_013399135.1 Heliornis fulica | reverse complement strand
TTTTTTTTTTTTTGGCAGATTAAGCAAGAAAAGGAAATGCAATTTTCATTAGAGTCTTTGATGTTTGAAAAACAACTACTCCCTGGTCACCAGGTACTCAGGAAGCCAGAAGCCTCGCTACACTCCTTGCAAAATTCACTCTCCAACTATTTTCTTAGAGACAAGTAATGGAACTATTACCTATGCAGACACACATTACTTTCCTCAGACTATCTGCAATTTGATTGCCTCATCATCCATAAAGTCATCAGCTATACTACTGCTCTAAGAATAGTGGATTCTGACCCGAAAGAACTTTGAAAGATAAATGTCACAACTGTAAAATAATAAGAGAGCATTGGAGGAAGAGGAAGACACTGAAGCTGGGAAAATTCACTTTTTGTATAGCTCACAGTCACGTATCAACTCACATGTGCAGAGAAGGGATGCATCAGATCCTCTGCAGTTAATCATTCTTGGGATGCAAAGGAACAAGTTTCTGTTGAACTCAGATGGGAAGGATTTTTGTCACCTGACT
This sequence comes from Heliornis fulica, assembly GCA_013399135.1. Lineage (NCBI taxonomy): Eukaryota > Metazoa > Chordata > Aves > Gruiformes > Heliornithidae > Heliornis > Heliornis fulica. The sequence continues at coordinate 517,914 of VXBZ01010013.1, read as the reverse complement.
GTGAATCCCCACTGAAGCAGAGGTGATGAAGTCAGCTTCAGAGAAAAATGAAAACAAAAATAATCTAACTTGGGTGGCACCAGCAGCCATCTCCTCACCATGGTGTTTGGCCTCTGCTGGTATCTTAGCTGCAGATAAGTAAACCAGTAAGCCTCCAGTGCCTATTCAGCTGTGGAGTTAACTTGTGTATTCCATCATAAGATGGAAATATTTTCAAGATAACATTCAAACTTGTTTTTCCAGCAAGGTTTTGAACATTTTGCAAAGGAAATTATACCAGTGTTTCTTCTCTAGTTCAGGCCAGAAAAAAAATCCTCCTCAGGAGAAGTCCCTACAATCAACAACGTGTCTTAATGCAGTACAAATTGCTTGCCTTACAACGTAAGAAATGAACAGTACTTAGGCTTGATGGATTGTTTGTCCTTTTCACTTGTTAAAATTCTCTGGTGTTAAAACTGGGCCATATGGAACATAGTTGTTGGTGTCAGAGCCCAGATGCCAGCTGCCTACATTCCTACAGCAACTCCAGATGGATTCCTCATTACTCCGGTTTCAGATTTTAAAAAAAAAAAAAAAAAAGCCAGTTCCAAAAAACACAGTTTTCCCCAAAAATTCAAGCAACTGCAGCCCATCAAAACTGAGGCACAGGATTCTCCTTTGCCTGCTGAGCTGCCCTCACTAATCATACATGGTTGGTACTTGCCCACTGCAACTGTGAGGTGAAATATATCCACTCTGGCATCGCCATAGGTGGTTTAGGTGAAAATCTCTTACTGCTCAGCGAGGTAGAGCTAGCAGCACTTGCAAAATCCATGGTAGAAGCTCAGTTGGCAAGTGGTAACTTGTTAAACCACTATAAAACAGTCCTGTTCAATCTTGTACCAAGAGCCTACATAACAAGGGGGTTGGGAAGAAAAATCCCCTTAAGAACAAACAGTCTACCATCAGCTAAATATAACAGCCTCAGCAAGCTCATCGCTGGGGAAAACAGACTTTGCATCTGGTCAAGTTATTGAAAAAGCAGCTTTCATTTTTCACATGTTCCCTAAGAAATGCAAGTATCTGAATATAGGCTCTTGATACAGATTCTTATTAAATGTGAAAAAAAAGTATTCTATATCCCCAGCTAAAACATCTGAAGTCTCGTGCAGGTATTTATGCCAACGAGGTTAATTGTTTAGGAATACAATGCTATTCAAGACAGAACCATCCTCAAAAGGAGCTTGGCTAAGTCTCATAAAACAAGCTGCCAGTGAGCCTCAAATAACTGAACTGTTTCAAAACATCTTAAACAGATATTTATAAGACATCACAGAATGATTAGAGTTGGAAGGGACTCCCAGAGGTCATCTAGTCCAACCCCCCTGCAAGAAGCAGGGACACCCCCAACTAGATCAGGTTGCTAACATAGAATTTTATAATATAGAAGAAAATATAGAATTAAAATAGAAATTATAGAATAAAATATAGAATTAAAATAGAAATTATAGAATAAAATATAGAATTCCCCCACCACCACCTTCTGTTTAATCAGAAGTAGAAATTAAGAGACCTCAAGGCCTGTCTTAGTGTAGTCCCTTATACATCAGGTGTTTTTTAGAATTAGAGAAATGTCAACTTTAGACACAGGCTGCAGTATAAGGACACAGCATGGAACAGGAAACACTCCTTATTTCGAAGAACACCCACTTACCTCATAGCTCCAGGTTCACAATGAATTTATTCAATTTTGTTTGCTGAGGACTGGGTTAGATACAATTCATCTGCAACATAATACCTTTTATATTCACCAGCAGAACGAGAAAGATTCTTTTGTTGGCAACATACAGAAGTGCTGTTAGTCACAACCATCCCCACAGGCCAAATTTCAGCAGCTCCTAAATATTTCCTCAACAAGATATGCTTGGAGCCACAGCATACCTTAGGTATCTGTTTTGACAGACCCATGGACATGGAAAAAATAAGTTAATTGGCATCTTGTAGACCATAAGTAAGATTTATATCTTGACCTACCCTTAGTATGTTCAATTTTTCACATATTCTAAATTCATACTCTGGATTGGAGTTGGCTATTTGCCTATTTTAATATTATTTTCTAAATCTCAGATCTGGATATCCTACAGGTGTATGTCTATAGGTGTATCAAACAGTGACAACTGTTTAACTATAGCCATGTTAGCTAAGAAGATTAAAAGAATTAATAGAATTTCACTTTCTTCATCATTATTTTGCTCCATAACACGGTTATTTTGCAAATTTGAGAATCCACAGTGAAAACAGTTTGAAACATCTGTTTATATATCCCCAGATTGAGAAGTAGGGAAACTTCCTTTGAAATATGTGGCACTTTGCCTTTTCTTTACAGGACAAACTTTGGGGTCACTTGCTATCAGCTTTAAGGCACACTGAAATGCTGAACAGAGAGAGGAACGAGGACTATGGGTAGTAAAAGCAATATAAAAAATAGGTATAGTGTTCATTTGGGAGCATCTATGAACAGTTTACTATTATAGAGAATCAATGTTCAAGAATATTTCTAAAAATCTATCATTATACATCAGTCTTAATGCTGGACATTATCTTCTAATTATCTTCTACAGCAAGGGACAGGCTGAAGCATCTTTATGTTTCCCTCCTTTAGAGTTAACATGGCAAAGTGATGCCTATACTCATTTACAATATTTCTTCCTAAAGCTTTTGGGGTTTTTTTCCCCCAACTCTCAACAGAGAAAATTACTGCAATACATAGTCAAACATGCAAAGGATAACTTTCTCCCTCCTTGAATGATTTCTTTTGCACACTCAAAGCCTCCTCTGGTGCTAAGAGGAATCCCACTGCAGTCAATTAAAACAAGGTTGCTCATGGACAGGAAAAGCAGCACTTTATGAACCAACTTACATTTCCTTTTGTTCTGTGAACAAAAGCTGAAATGTGGAGGAATGGAGAGCGTTAGAACCCTGCAAACAGCACGATCATTCTTGTTCCTAGAGCAGGTTGAAGGTTTCAGCAGGATAATCCTACCTGAAGAGTTGCATTTTGATGATCAGCAGGTAAAAATATTAAAGGGATTTTCACTTAGTTCTGGCTCTTATTAACATATAAACAGAAACCTGTTTCTCAGAAAGTTTTGTTAATATCCCAAAACACACAGAGTTTTTCAGTGGATTAATATTCAAGTTGATATTCCTCTTGGTAGAGCCACAGTCTTTCTTGGCTTTCTGAATATTATCATGCTTGTCTTTTGCTAGATAAATCTATAAAATTTATTAGCACCATGCAAGGTGTTTCCACAAAATCATTCCCATTATAATGAAGAAACATGGAAATCCACCACCACCCCCAATTCTCAGCATTGCTGACTGCTGTCAAGAGAGATAACTAAAGACACAAGGAGTCAGAGAACTCAGATTTGAGTTGAATTCAAGCCAGAAAGGCCCTGGCTAATTGAATTCTCATCTACACAAGTTTTCCTTATTACAGCAGGGTGTTTAGAAAAGAAGCAGCTCCTGGATGACACTATAATTTAATTCTGTGTAATATTCCTACCTTGCTGTACTCAAACCTCCAAGGATATCATTGGGCATAATTTCATTACAAGACCTGCACTGTGCACATCTAACAGTCTCAATAAATGTTACAGAAGGATGATATGCAATCAAAAACCACCTCTTTACTACACATGGGAAGACCAAGTAGCTTTTAAGAGCTGACCTTAAGGTGCTCATACATGCACAGACCTCCAAGCATCACACATTAGAAAGCACTCACCTCCATGTATGACCATTACTAAGACTCTTAGTGTGTCTTCTGATGCTTTCAGTCTAATCCAAAGCCTATTAAATATATGCTGATCGCCTTGAATGACACTAAGCATTTTTGGAAAGCCTCACCAAGAGCCTCCAGCTGTCACCAAAATTCCCAGGAAAGGCAGATGCTCAGCATTTCCCTTTAGACAAGGGGACACCATGGTGAAACACCTTCTGAAGTCACATTTGTCTCTCCTGCTGCGACTCGCTGCATTCTGTACCTGGTGTTGAGTTCTTCATGCTCCAAGAAATCCCTGTCAAGGGAACACCCTTACTCTGAGAAACTGACTGCTCCTTTTTTTTTAGTATTGTCTTAACTTTGGTTCATTCTTTCTTCATGTAGGAAGAAAAAACTTCCTGTTCTTTATGCTTTCTGCACTATTTCTGTAATGTAGATGTGTGCTATTCAAATACCTTCCTAATACCATTATTTATCCCGGTAAGGAAAATCTGGCATCAATTTTAATGAGATCAAGATTGCTCCAAGTGACTTAAGTCACTGACTGTGATTCCAGAGCAAAGCTCCAGCATGGACTGGGGCTGTGGTCAAGCTCAGGTGCAGGGTTCCACTTGGCCTCACATCAGATCACAGAAGGCAACATTCACTTTTCATGGTTTCGCTCAAACCTGAGCGAGTCTTTTGCATCCTTAGGTGGGAGTTGCAATAAAACTGAAATCCTTCAGGGAGGGGGAAGTAGGAAAACTTCAGGACCACTGCTTGCCACTAGATGCTGTGTGAGTTTCTCTGAATAACAAGTTCAGTGTGATTTCAGTGCATTACATGGACTTTTATCTTCGTCTTGCCATGCAGTCACTGTACCTTCCCTGTCTTTTTCTCATTAGAGCCTCTCTCCTTTCTCTTCACTCCTGACTTTCCTTACACTGTTTGCACTTCTTTATTCTTGTTCTCTATCTGTGTATCAAAACTATTCTGTTGAGGAGCAAACGTCTGAGAGCGAAGGTTTTTTTCGGGTATCGAATGTGCTTTTTGATGCTCAAAGTGCAGCGCAAAGAATTAAGATTAAAAGAACTGAGCGATACAGTGGAGATTAGAGAGAGCAGAGAATGCTAAAGACACACAAAGAGCGCAGGAAAACTAAAATCACTTCAAACATTCATATCCTTCTTTGTGTCATATCCTACAAAAAGTGTTCTGTATCTTAAGCTTGAATCTTTTATTCTTTTTATTTTATTTCAAGCAGTTCGCTGATAAGATGAGCATCCAAACTTTTAAAAAATTAATGTTGCTATATAGATATGGGTTAAAAAATTTATTTCAAGAGCATAATACCCTGTGAGGAGTTCTGTTAAACCAACAGTTAGTGCCTTAACAATCATGAAAGTTTTACTACACAGGACTACAAGGGGTGGGGGTGGGGGAAGAGGCAAATATCATCCTGAAAATACAATGAGGCAACAGAGGAAAAAGTGCTTTGTCTTGTTCAAGCTCCCTGTTCATAGTGGAGCAAAGTTTTTACATGCTACAACCACTAGTGGATGCTACGACACAGAGAAGAATGTGACTCGAGATGTCTCCTGAAGGAAAGGAAGGCTGAAAACAAAGTTTAGGAGTTGTGGGCTATGTTTGTTTGTTGGTTGTGGTTTGCTTGTTTGTTTTTAAATTTGTATCACACGGTTGATGGTTTTTGTAACCTTCCTGGCAAGCTTTGTTTAGACTTTGTCCAGCTGTTCCTAGCTGGGATCTCTCTGTTAAGCATCCTGTAGCCAGGAGAACCTGATCACACTGCTTTAACCTCAAGATAATGAGTAAAAAAAATTTAATCAACATAACACAAACCCACCAGGATCCAGTTAATATCTGGATAATATTAATATCCACATTAATATCTTCATGAGTTTCCAAGGAAAGCATTTACTTCTCATAAGATGAAGGGTGAATATCATAAAATCCCGGAAGAGACACATAAATATGGAAACAAAGCATCTTCATGCTTTCCCCAACCTTTCCCTCTTTGCCTCTGAAAGCCCTGTGACGACATACCCATTATGTGACTGCCATGGAGCACAGGGAGGTCACTGTAACGTTTGAGGCAGAACACAGGCTTCAATTGATTCATCCCTTTAGCTTTTTCCCTTCAGTTTTTGCCTGCACTTTTTAACAATTGCAGTTGTGTGACTATATGGAAGCACTTCAGGACCTTAATGCCACACAAAAGGTTTGGTTCTTGCCACTTTGCTATGGTCCATTTTCCTGCATCTGCCTCCTGCTGTGTTTTTATAAGGACACGGAAATAAAGAGAGTGGCTCCCCACCAGCCCAATTTTGTCACATTACAGCAGCCACCAGAGCCCAGATGTTCAGCTGGATGTTCTCCACATGGCTGGCTCCTACAGCTTTTCTCAGAGCCCACTGCCTCACCAGAAGGGTTTCTGGAGCAATAAAGGAAGTCTGACAAGACAAACCACTAGCATTTTACTGGGCACTAGCACAATCCAAATTAGAGACTTTTAGAACTAGTAATACAAGTTCTGACATCACAATATTATGCTGGATGGCTTTTGTCAAAGGCTAGATGGGGGCAAGGCAGTGGCATGGGGACAAGTAGCTCCAACAGACACTTGACCATTACATTTCTTTGCTTAGAGATGTCCTTATCACACAACCATTATGCTAGAAGACTTGCTGGACTCATTAAATGCACTAGGTCCTAACAAGAATAATTACACTTTATGGGTTTTATTGCTCACTAAAAACACCACTGGGGAAGTCTCCTGTGCAGACTGGTGACAAACAGACCATTTGAGCTGCTCCCCTAGTCGCATACTATCATCAGATACATCCCATTTGTAGACCTGAACAGCACTAACACTCTTCATGGAGACTGCAGGAGGCAGTCACACACCCAACCTTCCTGCCAGACCTACCAGTTGGTCACACCTGGGTTCTTCCTTCAGCTTAACTACTCCAGAACGATTCCCAGAATAAAGGTTGTGTAACCAGAGCAGCTGAACATATGAGGCAGATGCCCAAGATAGATCTCTGACTTCAAACAAGACACCAGCACACTAGATCAGGGTCAAAACAGAGAACTGAGCCTTGCAGCTGACATGCCAACTGTGTAATGCACAGAGGGCAGGACTGAGATAGCCACCACATCCCTGTTAACACATTAGACACATCATTAAGGCTCCAAAGCTGCTGAGTATTAACTTACTAAGAGACAGGCTTACAGTGGGAGGCAGGACAGAATATGCTGGAGATTAAACAAGTATATGAGTTTCTATCATGGCAGATGGAACTAAATTTACTCTGGCCAGAGTCACTAAATCAAAACACACAACTTCCTGCAAGTTGAGTGGTTGATACACTGGGTCAAAATAGATGACAGGTTTGCAAAAGGAAAGATCAGAGGTGAATGCAAGGTGGACAGTACGACTGAAACCCCAGTACATTTCCCAACCAGCACGATAGCAGCTATAAAAATAAGTATGAAAGGGACATAATTTTATTTGCACTGGTTTATATTTTGCCCCATTATTCAAAGAAAAAAATAAAAAGGGAACAAAGGAAAGAAAAGTCACATGCTTCACAAGTGAACACTGATATCCACTGTCCTGATCTTAAAATAAATAATTAGAAGGACTGACAGACAGAAAGCCTGCTTGGAGCACTGCTAGGAAAAAGCACCCCTCCACATGGCTTGCACAAGCTCCCTCCAAGCAAGCATCTCCCTTAATCTCACCCAGTTCTCATAATACCCACAACCTTGCCACTACTAAGAGTTGCTCCCAGATTTCCTTTGCTTGGATACAAAAGGAGACAGAGTTGTTCTCAGGGGCGAATATCCAGGTGGCAGTTTCCCTAGCAACAATAGCTTAAGAGCACACACACACCCCCACACCCCCTTAATCATGCAGATTCTCAGCAATTCGGGACAAGTGCAGGAGAAAGGATTCAGTCTGAGCTTTATTACTGGAATACAGTTCATACAGCACAGCGAAGGAGCTCTTTGCTACCTGTATAGTGTTAAAGGCAGAGGTATTAACTCCAGCTCAGTCCTACAGCTTGAGTTCTTTTCCAATAGCCTGTAAAGACCCTCACCCTGCCCATGGTTCACCTGACTTTAAAGAACAGTAAAAGCTACTGGGCTACTTTAAATTCCTTACTACATCTGCAGTGCTCTTACTTTTCCTCAGCTCTAAATCTAAATAATCTGCTTTGGCAATGGAGTTTTATATTGTTTAAATGGGGCAAACCCTGCTAAGTTGCTTGTGTGTTTTATTAAAAAGTAAAACCCAGAGGTATAAAATGTCTGTCCTACATCCAAAATGTAGAAGTTTCAAGACAGATGAGAGATTTGAAACTGTGGCTTGTAATTAGAACTAGCAGAGACTCTTTCATCCCATTAAACATCACCTCCATTCTATTTTTCCAATATCTTGTGATTATGTACTTCATTAAGGCAATTACAGCATATTTATGAACAGTCCCCTGTCTCTCCAAGCATGGCTGCTGAATGGGAGTGGGGGGAATTCTTATTTCTAAACCTTCTAAAGCTTTTCTTCCTCTTTCTGTATTTTAAAATATTTTAATTGAATCCCTGGGCACAAGCAGATATGATTTAGAAGGCAATTCAGGTCTTTAGGCCTACACAGATGTCACTTAAAATCATCTTTGAAGGATGATTTCAGAAACAACTAAAGCACCATTAACGAGAGTAAATTGGAGGTGCATGAGTAGCAACCACTATTATTTTGACAGCATTCAAGTTAAGCAGCAGCTACAAGGAATGTCTGCCCATTAATGCTGAGCTGATCAGCATTCTGGAGAGGAGTTCATTAGAATATCAGTCACTTTTTCTTCTTTTTTTTTTTCAATGAAAATCCTCAATACAATGATGAATTTGCAAGATGCCGACAAAAAAACATGAATTTTCATAAAGCACTAAACATGTAGGAAATGAAACTGCTCCACAAGGTTAAATATGCCCACTGAGATCTTTCACATGTGACAATGCTCTGTTGAATTATTTGCAAGAAGTATTTGATGGGTCTTGTGAAAATGAATGGTGTAGCAACCAGAATCTTGAAGTTATGATGAAATCAAGTATAAAACAAGACGAAATTCAGCTGCCATCGGGTTCCTTTGCAAATTGAAACTCTATTTAGTGGCATTAAAAGGACAGAGCTCCTCACAGACTTCCAAGCAAGCCTAAGCTCAGTGAGAACAGCTGACTCAGGCCTCTCAGTCCTCACATGCAAACCCCACGCTGGGGCAGCTGCTGACAGCCTCAGAGATGACTTCTCCTCCATGACCCATCCCAAACACCTCACCAAATGCTCTGGGTGAGATGCTACAGGCTCAGTTCAACTCACATCCCTGTTACTCACCAGAGGTTTCCAAACAAGCTCATCATTTCCAAGCAACAGGGAACTTTCTTCTTGGATCATTGTTTCATTATAAGACCAGCCTCTGAGCTCCCTTAGATACAAGGGTAAAATCCTTCCTAACAATTTTCTGCCACTCATGGCCAGACACCATGGGACAAGAAATGATATCATACCAGAAAGCAAAGGGTGCAATTCTCATGGCAAAGTCACAAACCAGAAGTACCACAGCTCCTTCTCTCACACTGAGCAAAGCAGAGAGCAGGTGCCTGCTGAATACAAACAAATCCTCATTGCAATAAGATTTGCAGCATCTCCTGAGGTCCATAGAAACTTAAACCCCAGAGAACCACACACACAAAAGTGTTTTCAGGCTGCTGTGATTCAAAACAAGTGCTCTTTAGCAAGCATCCCACTTTTAAACTAGATATTTCCCAGTCTTTTGTGCTTGTGTCAACTGGGTCAGGTAGTATCAACTAATCACAGAAACCAGAGATAAAGAACATCTCACTCCAGTTTCTTTAACATGCAGAGAGCACGAGGCATTACAAAATCTACATAATTGTGTCATTCTGTATTTGTGAATGTGCTGCTGACAAAACTTGGAGAATATAGCAGAGATATTAGGAAAAACGTGGGAGAAGCACCAGGGAAGGCATGTAGTCAGAGCAGAAGGTAACCCAAGGCTTTATTGCTTGTACAACTAATCCCTGCCTGCCTTGCCTTTCCAGTGATTGTCATCAGGGTCATTAACTCCAAAAAGAAAATAACCAGGATGCTGCTTCCTGTGGCTACATTTTCCCTCATTACCTTATAAAGGAGAATGTTAAGAGTTTTTAACCTCAGGGGAATCAGAACTGTTACCCAATCACATTAGGAATAACACATGAAAAGCAAGCAGGAATACAAAACACCAGATCACCTCCAATTTAACAACAAGCAAGCCTGCTAGCTCAAAGCATCCTTAAAGCATCTCCCCAAAGGTCAAACCAAAGCCCAGACAAGCTACTCACCCACCAGCACACTTCTTCCCAGCAGGAGAATCAAAACCATCTTTCCTTTCAAGGGCACCTCAAGCTACAAATGAAAACAATCAAGTACTTGAGAAACCAGACTCCCACCACCCACCCCTTTTCCTTTTTCCTGACTTTTGATAGGGTTGAGCTTCTTTTTTGCCCTTAATTGACAGCAGCACTAACTCTGTATGATAGAGCACTGGTCTCTACCCAGGGAGTTGGTTAATCCTCCCTTTTCCCAGAGAGATCACAACCTGCTGTTGGAAGTGGCTCTAAAACACATCCCTGTGCAATTACACTGTTAGGTGCCTTCCTGCTATCATTGTTATCTTCTGAGGCCAAAGGAAAAACGAAGGTTCAAGAACTCTCCCTGCCTCGTTTCCACCTCACTTAAGGGATTCTGTCTGCAAGAGAACAACGTGGAAGGGTTGGGTTGCCTTTTTTTTTTTCTTTCTTCCCCCCTTCTTGAGACTTAAATAAAACTAGTTCCTCTTTTATTTGTTAATGAAGTCTGGGGCCACTGCTCAGGCATATACCTTGAGCTGCAGGTGAGAACTGGGAAGACTGAAGATAATGCAAAGGGTTGAGCTGCAAGGTAGTGGTAGAAATTATAACAGCTGGCTCCATGCACACAGCTCCTGGGGCAGAGCTGGGTTAGTGGGATGGCTGGTTACACAGAAAGGGGTTTTATTTCTTCCCAGAGTGCCCACACCCCCTCCTATCCCTGCATTCATGCCTAGGAGCTCGCTGCTGAAGTTTCTGAAGAGCAAGTCAAGCCAGGTCTGCCTGGGTGAGGAGCAATTTCTCTCTGATGCCTCATGGAGTAACCTGAAACACACACACGTGTGCAAGCGCGAGCCGGCAGTGTGTCACCATGGCAGCTCGCACAGACAGCAGGTCCTGCTGGCTCCTGCTACCTACTTGCTACCTACCATCCCATGGCACACAGCAGGCACAGTGTGTGGCTGTGGGAGAAGAGAAATGGCCCAGGCTCCCTTGGCAGTGCAACAAGGATGCTTGTCTGTCCCAAGTCTGTCCCAAGTCTGTCCCTCTACCCCACACATGCCGAATCACCTCTGTTTTCTTAAACCCTGGAGAATAAGTCTAAAACCCAGCTCACCCTTTATTGCAGCTCACAAAATGCTTTAGGGACCTGAAGCAGGTCTGAATGGGTGATACACACCCTGTGACAGCGGTGGGCCAGGCCAGGGGACATTTTGTGAGAACCTCCTTTGTAACCTGTGGAGCTGGGAGGTTTTAACAGAGGGTGCCGAGCATGCCTGACCCTCCCCTACTCCATGGAGTAACCTAACACACACAAATACACGTGTGCTGCAGCCTGAGGGCTCCCTAGCATGCACCAGGCGTTTCTGAGCACACAAATATAAAAGAAATTGTCTGTCTCCACTTAAACAACAGCCAAGTTTACGTCTCCATTGACAGAACTCCTCCGTATTTACCAAAGTTTATTTGCCTACGCGGATTCAAATACCTCCTTCCCAGAGCACAGCCTAATAAACAATTTAACAGGTATTCAGAGGTGCTGTTAGTAGTAATCTCACTCCTCTGCTGTTGAAACTGTTCTGCTTTGTGGAAAAGAAGAGAAATGTCAGAAGACTGGGGAAGAAAAGCGCCCATCGCCCGCAGTCAGGATGCTTAACCTCTCCGAGGATTGTTTCTAAACCTGCGTCTAGCAGTCTGCTCTGAAAATGAACATTACTCGATACTGCTTCTCAGGTAATAGGAGGAGACAAACCTTTCCTGTTCCTTGCTTTTCCTTCAGCAAGAGCAGAGCATGTGTCTGCTTTTATCAGTCAGCTTACCCCAACCAAGGGCCTGCGGAGACGCGGCCGTGCCGAAGGTGAGACCTGTGGGGGAAACTGGTATCAGCTCTTTCCCTGCCTCTAACAACTTGCATTTCTTTTTCTATTGAGCTCTTCTCTTTCAGCATCCTTGTCTTCATCTGATCTGTCTTCTTAGGCTTTTAGACTTAACTATTGGGATGGAAGAAGAAAAAAATAAAACAAAAATCAGGATTTTTGGCTCATCTAAGCCCATGTTGAAGGCTGTGCCTGTTTGTTAAGTGGTCTGTATTATTGAATATCTGAATGGGTTTTGGCCTGCAGATAGTTTAAGCTTCAAGGGAGACAGCTCAGACAAGCAAGAAAACTTTTCTGGAAGGAAAAAAGAAAAGAAACCCCAGTGGGAAGACTCAGGGATGGACTGTTGAGTCAGAGTCAGGGCTCACAGCTCTCCCTGGGGCGAACATCTGCAGCAGGGGCTTCCCAAGAAAGACAGATCCAGTAATCACCCTTGGTCAAAACATCACCACATGTCAGGATGGATGAGATACAACTCTAAAGACAAAATATTCAGGTCTGTAAAAGGGGAAAAAAAATCACTTAAAGTGCTTCTTTTTTTTCCCCTGTCTTTTCAAAATATTCTGAGACACAATTCCCTTCACCTAAAGTAGAGGAGCTACAGCACTGCTCACTTTTAACTACTGAATATTCTAAAACAGTGCACAGAAACAAGATTACCTGTGAATCAGCTGACAGGTTGTAGAGTATCTGTTTTTCCAAGAGCTCAGGCTATTTATCTGGTGGGTAGTTACTAATGTCTCTCATTCTTATCTCCAAAAACACTGTACAAATCACTATGTAACGCATATGCCTCTAATCACTTAATGTTTCAAGCACAAAAATCCAGGCAGTGGTGCAACTACCAACCACATCAAGCCCCAACTCGAGTTGAAAATAGCTTCCCCTGGCAAGTTAGTGTTCAAGGAGGAAAAAAAAAGAACAAGGTGGTTGAATACGATTAGTAACTTAGAACCACCATGGCTTGGGCCAATAATGAGCTCAACTAAACACTGTGTGTACTTAGAAGTCAATCTTCATTCTTAATTTACACAAAAAGGTTTCTTGGCTACACTGCATTGAGGGAACACCTTGTTTCAGGCTTGTTTGACCCAAATTGTTTAGCTGGGGGTGCACTGAGGGGTGTCAGAGGCAATCCTCAATCAATACTAAACACAAGTACAGCATATCAGCACCTTAGGAGGCTGCTATTGTGAGAATTTTCAAACTCAAAATAGCAGAGAAACATTTTTTTCAGAGTACAATATGTCTCTGTGCTTCGCGGTAAGCAAGTGCTATGGTCTTGGTTGTAAAGTGTTGGTGGCTTTGAAATGCACCCTGATTTCCACTAGAATGAGAAGTTCTTTCACAAACATCCTTAATATATGGGTGGGAAGAGACAGAAGAAGAATAGAGAGGCCTACACCAGCAAAACCTGCATTTTGGTGCAGGTTTTTTCTATCTCTCAGCCCAGATGCCCAGAGGATATGTTTCACTTTGTGTAAAAAAATTAAAATACTGAAAGCCAGATGTTTTTCTTAACTGAAATGCAGAGCATTCAAGGACAAAACTCTTTAACCTGTAACAGAGCCTGTAGCAGAACCTGCTTCTTCCATAAGTTTTTGTTCCTGAGCATTTGTGGACAAGGCTCCTTCTTTGACCAGAGGTTCTACTCCAGGATGATAAGTGCCCAGAAAAATAGCTGCAGGAAAGGGGTATTCTTCCTTCAGAAAGGGCATTCAAACCAAGAGAATGGGTGTCTTTCTTTTTTCTTCTCACTGCCTATAACAAGGTGAATAAGAGATAACAAAAGTTTAAGTATCTGGAGATCAGTCTCTGATGTTCTCATTTTATTTTCACAATATTCTTTGATTTGGAAAAAAAAAGCAAAAAGGTGAATAAAAGAGTAGAAAACTTCAGTTCTTCATATTCCATATGCATTAATGAAAGCACCAGAGAAGACTTTTCATTTAAAAAAAAAATACAAATTAATGTTCAAATCTTTCATTTCCTTTGTTGGGACAGATGAAATGACATTTTGTCAGTTACATATGCAAATAGGTTCAATGAATTGTTTGAATTCATGATCATCTTGAGAGTAAGTGCTACTGACATTGAACTTTCAATACTGTGTTATTAAAAAAGCCCCCACACTTTGGGGTAGCAAAGGAAGATTTTTTTTTTCCTTTCATGTACAAGCTGTGCCTTTGTTCCCAGCAGAGAAGCTAATAGTATGGAGGGGGGAGAAGGGGAAAAAAAAAATAAAAGCTTTGCATTTTTCACTCAGACCAATGATGTTGAGGCAGAAAGAATAGAGATCACTTAGAAACTTGTAGATTAAATTCACAGGTCCAAAGGCAAACATGCCTTTAACTTCATACCGAGCAGAACGTGCTTTTCCTGCTTTGGCATTTATCACACGTTTGACAGTGAAGAAACTACTGAATCACAATTAGGGATGGGAAGATTTCCCTGGGTCCAGACATTTTGAAGATTTATTTTTTTTCTCTTTTTCAAACTCAATACTTATTCAAACTTTATTAAGAATTTTAGATAGGTCTTTCTCTCTAAAACGGGTCACAGAATGTCTGAAGGTCTAAAAACCTCTTGGCACCAGAATACCAAAGGTTAGAGCCAACTCTTATATTTCCCTGAACATTTCTGTTGTCCCCTAATCATAAACCTGTCATTCAACACAGAGATATTAGAGTGTGGAAAAACTGAAGTTAAAGGTCAGATTTAGCAGATGAAAGGTCTGCTAGAAAGGTGCATTTGTGGAATTGGATTCCTTCTCGTGTATCATGATGTAGATTAGGGGTAAAACCCTTGAAATCAAGGGAGTAAGAGCAGCCCCCTTCTGATGTTGGTGAGATTTGGTTCCACAATGCAAAATTTGAAAAACCAGACTGAATTATTACACAAGAAAACACAAATGCTAACTCTCACCTAAAAGTTTAATCTTTCCTTAAGTGCCACTTGATAGGGCTTTCGTGACTCAGTTACATGCTTAGGGTGTGAACTATAAAACATGTATTTCACCAGTGGCACAGCTGAAGCAATACATTTAACACCTTCCAAGTAGACTTGTGATGGGTAACATTTCTAGAATGTGGTGGTGTGCAGTCTTCAGATTTCATCCCCTGATGCATATGCTGCTTCTCAATTCAAGTGAAGAGAAAGCCCTCAGATCAAGCCAGCGAGACCTCCAATTCACATAAACTTACTTTTATGGGTGTTCTGCTGGATATGTATTTACAATAGGGTGATGTAAACAGCTGACTCAGTAGAAACTGAAACTTTGATGTTTTTTCCTCAGAGTTACTAAATTCTTGTTTTGTTGAAACAAAGCAGTA
Organism: Heliornis fulica; assembly: GCA_013399135.1. NCBI lineage: Eukaryota > Metazoa > Chordata > Aves > Gruiformes > Heliornithidae > Heliornis > Heliornis fulica. Next base: position 502,531 of record VXBZ01010013.1, on the reverse strand, counting down.
GTAGATATCAGGCAAAAAGACTGATGGGTTTGGATTCATTTAGCCTAACTTCATCCATTTATGAGGTTGGATCCTACATTACTGAGATGTGCCTCTTCCATCATCAGTGTGAAAAGTCCACTGCCATGGATGACAACAGGAATAAACCCTCCAGAGTGATTTGCTCTACCTTAAGATCATCTGTGCTAAAATGCTTGATGGTCTGTTGGACAGGGTAGGGCTTCCCATCTACTGAATTCAGTACTTTACATCCTTTTACAGTGATTCACATGGAGACGTGGTTCTTCTGTCACCTTAGTTGGCATAAATCTTGATTCAACCCATTGAAATCCCTGACATAATAGCAAGTGCTAGAATTGAGTAGGTTTTCATAGTTAATACAGCATTTTTCAACAGGAAAGTACCCAAAATGACACCAAATCCAACACAAGAAAGCCAAGTTTAGATGTTGAATATTTAACTGCTTTACCTGAGGAAAAAAATGGTAGCTGTTTAAGATAAATTTAAGAAGTATGTTTAAAATATGCAAATACTGATTAGAGATTAAAATAATAATTTCTATTCAATGGAAAATTACAAAACACTAGTATTTTTTCACAGTCCAATACAAACTGCTGAAGCACCAGCATTTTTCCACATATGCGACATTTTTCATTAAGAATTTAATTAATGGTTTTAATTAAGAATTCCACTGTTTGGCTACCTAAAAGTGAAATAGCTGAAAAGATGAAAAACTATACCAATAAATAATTTTAAAACAATAAAGCTTTCTTCAAATCTACACTGAGGAACATTTAGATGCTCTCTGTAACCAGGGCACTCTTTTCTGCATGCTCCTACATTCCCTTTTCAATAGCAGGAAGATCTACACAATTCTAAGGAAATAGCATAAAATTAAAACATTTAAATGACAACTTCAGCATAGAAAAATAATCAACAGGGGTTTTATAAAAGGAATTTAGGCAACTATAAAAGTGAGTAGTTACCCCCTGAGATTTGGTAGGTCTATGTCTAACTCTATTAAACCCATAACATCCTCATGATGCCATTGATTACATACAGGTCTAACCTGACAAATTTAGCCATAGCATTACATCACCTGATGTATTTCTAGAAATATTTTTCCCAGTAATATTTTAGCTGCACTCAATTTCCCCTGCATAAAACTCCTTTTTCCAGTACTACATGTAGCTTGGTTTCAACAAATGGAAAAAGAACTGGTGTTGCTGAAGCTGGCATCACACTTCCACATCTCACTTCCTTTGCTTTTAAACTCATGGCCTGACCTGACTGCTAATATATTTTTACACTATACATAGTCTGCACTTTTCTCAATGAAACATGACCTACTTACTTCCACTTGTGTGTCCCAGCTTATCCATCTACCAGCTGCGAGTTAGGTTTGTTGTGACAGATAGTGCACTTCAGAGCTGTCAGTCAGGAGTCTTGTGGGAGAGCATTTTGGAGGAAAGTCTTCACCTGCTTTTACCAGTGGTAAAACTTAAACTGCTTATGAAAACACGAGAAGAGTTTGATCACAGCATTTCCTTTGGGCTTGATTCCATTGCCTGCATTCACAGAGAAGACTAGTCCTCTACAAGAAGCTTGTGTGAAATTAAATTATTGTAAAAACACAGACTGGTTTGGGTAGGAAGGGACCTCAAAACCCATCTAGTTCCCCCTGCCATGGGCAGGGACGACCCCACCAGCCCAGGGTACCCCAATTCCCATCCAATTTGGCCTTGAACCCTGCCAGGGATCCAGGAGCAGCCCCAGCTCCTCTGGGCATCCTGTGCCAGGGTCGCCCCCCTCCCCAGGAAGGATTTGTGCCCCCCAGCTCCTTTCCCTCTGCCCTCCTGCAGCTGAAGGACATTCCCTGCCCTGGGCACCAGCCCTTCTCCAGCTGTTCTGGAGCCCCTCAAGGGATGGAAGGGTCTCAGAGCTCTCCCCAGAAGCACCTTCTCTTCTCCAGGCTGAGCCAGCCCATTTCTCCCAGCCTGTCTCCAGAGCAGAGCTGCTCCAGCCCTCAGATCATCTCTGTGGCCTCCCTTCGATTGCCTCCAACAGGTTTTATCTTTCAATATTGATACTACAAGGTTAAGTGTGACCATTTATTTCATTGAGGTAATGCTACAGGTTGAAAACCAGAACCTTTCCTCTTACATAGGCAGGTACCTCACAGGGTGGGAAGAAAAGCTTCATCCAACTGCTACTGCCATGGAGACAAGAGGGAACAGCAGTGAAGAAAGGTTATGGGATCACCAGAGCTGCCAGCTATTTGAATGAAGGATCCAGGTTCCTGAAATCATGAGATGTATTTCCAAGGTGCATAAGCTGAGTTTGGTATTTCAGTTCTGTGTAGTTCAGGATCACCTGCTTTACACACTGATTTTTTTATTTTCCCTTAGGCTAAAAAGATTAAAAACCTAGTGGTTTTAAGTGGTCCAAAATCATTCTATCTGTTTTTTTTCCAGCATATGCTGCAGAAGCTGTGTAATCATATGGAAAGCATGAGGAAGAGAAACTGGCAGTGTGAAACACTGAGTGAGAATCAGTACATCCTGCAGGGTCATTTTCCTCAGTTAATATCTTTTATTATGCCAGTAGAGTGATTCCATTGCATACTCTGCTTTCATTAGAGCTGGGTAATCTACAATGTCACACTGCAGTGCTGGTTTTCTTCCAATTAAAAGCAAAACCACTGGCTGTCTGCAAAAGGAATTGGGTCTGTACCGGTGGCTCTCTGACTGCATCCTTGGAAGGTCTGTCCTTGATAACCCACAAGTCTGGAATCCCAATTGCAGGAGTCAAAAGGCAGCAAGGCCTTCGCAGAATTGAGAGGAACTTGGATAAATATGTGTCTGCATAAGACATTTGAACAATGACCAATAAATAAGCTCCTCCTTTAAAAGGTTAATTATGGTTTTGTGGTTTTTTTTTAATTTATCTCACTTCCATTTGCACTGGCAAGTGACTTGTGCACTGATCTCCACTCTCTAAAAGAATATGTCCTGTAAAGACCCTTCTCTACAGGGTGCTGCAGGTTGACAAACAGAAGTAGGATGTAATGAGTTGTGTTTTCAATAGATCTTGAAGACATTTAATGACAAAATTCAAGTCCTGGGCTTTAAAACTCCTGAAATTTCAAAATCTGCAGAATGTGCCCTGAGACCAGATCTAAATTTAGCAGCATTGCTTTGAGAAAATTATGTAAAGTTACCCTTATTTCTCTTTCAAATCTAGAATTGTTTTGCTGATGGAAATGAATCCCTCATGCCCAGTTTCTTAGAAAACTATTTTTTCCCTCACAAAATAGTTGCTTGCTTGCTTTTCTGCAGTGAATAAATAATATGCATCATCAAAGTAAATTGTCTTTTCAATTCAATAAGAACACTGAATCATCAAAATGAGGCACCGTAATGATGAATTTGCCTAAGACAAAGATTGTTGTCATATAAGGTTAAAGAAAAGTTTCCATATCAACAGGCCTTTATGACAAACAAGAAGCCACATTTACACATTACATCTCCTTGTAGAACTGTTGGGTTGCCATGAAATGTAGGATGGTTTCTGAGTAAGAAGAAACATGCAGATTTCTCATTGCCACGACGTGTACTCCCCCGCCTCCAGGACCATAACCTACACCGATGTAGCACAGATGTTATGTGGCCACTGTGCTTATTATACTCTCCCTGGCATCCTACTTCTAATGAGATAATGGATTTGTTTGCTATTTTCTTTTTTCATGGGAGTTGAATAAGCTTATCTTCCAAATACATTGTATCAGCATTACTGGTCAATGTCTATTGCCATCATTACTCAACACACTACAGGATCCTGAAAGGGAACCTGTTATTCTTTATCAAGAGGAATTTTCAGTGGTGCAGTTGCATCTCAGCTCTAAACATGGGACTGGACAGGCATAGGATGAGGGAAATACATCCTCATATTCCTGTAACTGCAGTGCTGAATCTCTGATTGTTCCATTTTCTCCCAGGCCTTTTCTTATTTTAATTTTCAATTTCAGTCTGTATTTCTATATGCACACATATGTGCATATCTTCTTATGTGCCTGTAAAAAAACAACTAATTTAGTCAATAAATACTCACATGGAGGAATGGGTGTATGTTGAAAAATAATGAAATTATGGGTTGGGATTTAAGATTTAACTGAAATTACAAACTAATGTGTCAAAAGAGCAGTTCAATTTTGGTTTGATATTTCATAGAAATGTTGCTAAAATACTATTGCAGTAACAAAACAGTTTGTGTTTTAGGAAAAAGATTTGTTTCTGATTAACTGGACTAGAAATTAATAAAACAAGTAATAATTTTATGTTGTTTTCAACACTGTTCAATTTGAATGCAATTTGTCAAAGCCAGGTTTAATATACACTGGCTTCTCTTCATGTTTATTCAGAGAGAAGACATAAGGTTTTCCAAAAGCAACTCTGCAGCCTATGACTGCAGAGCAACTGGGGCAACAAAAAACTCCAAATGCAATCTGTAACTTTGGAAGTTTGTAAAGTCCAGAAATTATGTTTCAAATAAATCTCACAAATCTCTCTGAAGCAAGCAACACACAACTATGTTATGGGAAGTAATTTTGAAAATGTATCTTCATTGATTATTAGTTTTATAGAACATGGGAATTCATTACACAAGAGTCTGTACCTTTAGTACATAAATCCTCTCTGTACTGGAAATTTATATCAAGACATTCAGGAAAATCTAAAGGGTATTAAAGACTGACAAGAAACAATGCAAGTAGCCCTTCTTGAAAATAATTTTTTTTTTTACTACAAATCATTCATGTCAGAATAGAGAAGGTGATTTACAAGAAATCTTTACGTAAAAAGTCATTCTACTCTGTACACTTCTCTATATAGAAAGAATAAAGACCAAGCAATACAATTAACTCTCTAGTGAACAGAGCTAACTCCTCTGATTTACATCATGGTCAAAACCTTTCCAGGTTCCTGAGGACATTATAGTTTAGGAATAGTAGTCAAAACCTTCCCAGGTTCCTGAGGGATCAATAGTTTAGGACATGCCCAGACACCAGCATGACTTAGAAGGATTATGCATCAAACAAGATGATGCTTCATGTACTAGTGAATGGTTAAAAAAGGGTCAGCACATAGTATTGTGCTTGATCTTTATAAATATTTGAAACAAGAAGACAGCTTGTAGTCATCTGCAGTACAACATTATTTAGGAACCATTAAGTAGCTGGCAAGGATTTTTCTTTGAAGCTTTGCTAGTACAGAGAAGAGGGGGTTTTGTACCTGGCCACTTTCAAAACTAAGGTCATTAAAACAGAGTAGAAAACTTCAAGTACCAGTGAGAAAAAAGGGAGCCCTTTACCCTTTATGGAAGCAAACTCTGCCACTGCTATCAAGCTACTTACTGTCATTGAAGATCTGGGGTGTTACAGGCCACAAAAGGTTGATGTCAAAGCTTTCACCCCATTTTTGTATCACTTGTGGCCAGAAATTTTCAGATTGATTTCCATAGGTGACTCAGCATGCCAACTCTCCTCAGATCTCATGTGAAAGTCTTTTGTCTGTACGAGCACATTACTGTCCCTGGGCTGCTAAGGAATTAATTCACTCCCTTTAGATTAGTTGATGGTTTTCAGACCAGCTCAGGGTGAAGTGCTGAAGTCTGACTGTATCTATCCATTTATATAAATATGAATTTTATGAATTTTTGCTTCATCAATCACTGTACAAATATTAATATGTTTAGTTTTACTCACATTGGATTGTTCTTCTATAAATTTATGCACAAAAGTTTCCTTTTACAGGAAGGAGACAAACATGAACACATGGATCTTATTGTCTTTACATGATAAAATAGCTTTCAGCAGTAAGCATCCAAAGTTTACCAAAGTTGTATAATCTGTGGTATTTATCTATTTTCACTCACTTAATATGATCCTAAGAATGATGCACTATTTGGATAAAGCTGGGTAACACCTGGTCCATTTCAGACAAGCCCCAAGATGATATAAATCAAAAGTCAATAGTGATGTGATGTGCTGTTCATCTTCAAATCTCTCCAACTTTCAGGCAGAACACCGAGGGATCTGTCTCAAGTACCATATTTTTAACTTCTACCTGCTCTTACCTTGCATACTGACACCATCCATTTCACTTCTTTCTAATTAAATCAAATTAGATGAAAGCTTGATAATTTATATACTTGTGGATTAGCAAGAAAATATGCCTCCAGCTATGAGAAGAATTTGCAACACAATTTTAAACCTGCAAGTCAGCCTACTCGAGTCAGTTGTATTACTCATATGCTTACAATTAGATGCAGATCCTTGGCTCTGCAGAGTTATGACTCTGGGGTTACCACAGGTTCCATCACAATGCCCAGTAAAATTGAAGCAGAACATGTCAACATAAATATAGACATAAATATATATCTTTTAGAAATAAATACCACTTTGCCACTTATGCTTTGTTGTTATGGTAAGTGAAAGGGATGTTTTACTAATTTACTGTATGATTAGTGGGTTTGGGTTTTTTTTTTTTCTTACTTGAAATACTGCATCAATTTATAGTCACCAGTATTTTCTCTTTTTTTTTTTACTGAGAAGTTTGCAGTGCCATGCTGAGAAATAAATACTGTGTGCTACTAATCCATCCAGCAACAGATGTCTGATAGAGACTAGCTCTGTAAATCAAAACGTGAACAAAAGCAACTTTGTGCACTGCCAAAGATAGAACGAGGCACATATTCCATTTTTCTCTTAGAAACCAAAGACTTTGAGTCAAATCCCAAACTTGCTTAAATCTCCAAAGTCTGCAGGAAATTTCTGGCAATCTTACATCTAAGGCAACCATACGTCTCTGCACTCCTTGTAGAATTCCCTTTCATCCTTTTCCAGTTCTTGAGAATTACAAGCAAAGTGATGCAAACCCCAGTCATTTTTCTCCCTTTCCTTCCCCCTGAAACATTAATGTTTGGGTTTCAATATCCAAGGATACTGTCTCTTCATCCTTCACATGTTCCACTAATTCTTTCATCACATAGCACCGGTCAGTATATGACTGATGTAATTTTTCATTGACAGTGACAAGCTCCTTTGTGGCATTTCCATTGGTACCTCTGGATGAGCCACACTAGATTTTAACTTTTTTTTTTCCTCCTTGCCAATGCCCCTGAATTTTTCACAAGTACAAAAGAGTCCCATGCAGCCCCTCACAGATTGCTGCACCTCAAGCATGGCAAAATATAGCAGGATTCCCACACCAATGTGCCCTCTGACATCTCCTTACTCCCTCAAATCTGCATGTTAAGGACCAAACATGCATTCATAAATGAGAATCACCAAACTTCAGCTACTCCTCCAGCTGATTTTCTCCCATTTTGCCATCACTGCCCCAGTCTCACCTACAGAGAGTGACAGACAGCTGGTACTGGCTCCCAGCAGCTCCCTATCATGAGTTCCTTCCTACAGGCACCATGTCCTGCATGGGTCAGAGAGCTCTTCAAAACCCAGCAGTGGGAGGATGTAAGTGACAACAGACCAAGAACTTGCTCCCTTTCCCCTCTTGCCTCCAAAGCTTCAGATCTATTTTGAACAGGAGACATCTCCGTGCGGCACTGACAGCCCAGAACCCACCAGAAGTTCCTGTTTGTTTACAGCTCCAGTTATCATCTCCATGATGTGGGGAGGCCCTGGCACAGGGTGCCTGAAGAAGCTGTGTCTGGCACTGGATACCTGGCAGGGTTCAGGGACAGGTTGGTTGTGGCTGGGGCACCCTGGGCTCGTGAGAGGATGCTCTTGCCCATGGCAGAGGGGTCAGGACTAGGTGGGCTCTGAGGTCCCTTCCCACCCAAACCAGTCTGGGATTCTATGAGTAACCTTCACCACCATTTATTTCCTAAGAAAGTGAAATTGAAAAGTTTTATCATCTATTTTTCTTCCTCTGGTCAATCTTTACTGCAGATTGTGTTTACTAGTGGCTTATTTCCATTTATTATTAATATCTTGTTTCACTTGCCATCACAAAAGATGGGCAAGTATATATGGCCTGGTAATCAAAACAAATAAAAAAGAAAGTATTGCCCAAGCTCATCTTTGTTTATTCATTAAAAATACAGAATGAGACCTGACTGTGACTGAGATTTGCCTGTTGGTGGTATAAGAGCAGTAGCAAGAATAAAAAAAAAAAAAAGACAACAAAAGGATTTGCTGCCTGTGCAAAAGGTATCACCCATGTGAATCACAGAGGCTGGATGTGTCTGCACCTGAGGAGATTTTATATCACACACTTTGATCATTTGATTTCTGAGCTTTCGTTTTCTTAAAGGATTTCCACAGAAAGCAAAACAAAACTCTAAAATTTGCCAAAGGCCATTTTCTTTTATTATTCATAAGTGGTAGATATTACTAACGATGGCTTCATAAACTGAAAAAAAAAAAGTTTTCTCAGTCCCATCTGTGTAGTAACGTTTTATGAGAGATATATTACACACATTTATAGGGTATTGAGAAAACTGCAACATAACTTAACTCTAAAATTCACTTATCAGGGAGGTGGAAGCCATATAAGCAGCATTTGGAAGGAAAGGAAAAAGGGAAGTTGGGAGGAAATGTATATAAACACCCCTGTCCAGGGGATACTCGTGACACACATGCTCCATCTTAATTCAAGTCATCTAGCAGGACTCCATCACACACATCCACAAAGGCCAAGAAAATACATACTCTGCTCTCCTTGGTTTATATCCAGAACAAATCTATTTCACAGAGTTAAATGTTGCTGCTGGTTTGGGAATATTTGTTAAATGGCTATAATGTGCTACAGTTAAGTTATTTACTACTTGTGACTGGTGAGAAAATTGAGGCTTTTCAGAATGTTACATTTCTGCAGCAAAAAGTGCATTTCTTAAATCATTTGGTTCATCTTTGACATTCTGTATTTTTCATATAGTAAAAAAGATGCATTAATGGGCTTTTAATGTCATCTAGAAGGGTCTAAATGCAAAGTTACTCATGTGAGAGTGGCTACACAAGTAAAGATACATGACAACAACCAGATAACACCACCAGTAAAGCACTACCCATCACTGTTACATAATGATTTATTTTTTTTTATCAGAAAACTCATGTTGGTGTAGTTTATAATAAATGTTGTGCTTTCCCTTCAGCTAATACCCTCTGCCTCCTCAGAATCTGATCCAACCTTCACTAATTCAAAAACCTCTCTCCACCTCCTCTACCTGTTGGGCTCTAAAGTTCACCAGAGAAATAAATCAAGCAAAAACTGGAGTTGAAATCCCATAGCCATGGGAGTGCCATGCTCTGAGTATGACTTCACAAGGTATCATCGGATCCTGAGCTTCCACATCATACTCTCAGGGACATTTCCACTGTTTTCATACATCACTTTTCAACAAGATACATAATTCAAACTTCATATATAGTAAAAATGAACTAAAATACAAAACCCTGGTGTTGTCAGGTTGATAGCTTCTAAAATTGAATGATCTCTTAGATCCAATGACTTAGAAACTGGTTCTAGCCATCCAGCCCTCTCTCTCATTCATGCACTATTTGCTAAGTTAATGTTTCTACTTAAAGTTCCCTGTGTTATGTGAAAGACCTGAAATGCTTCAGTGATGGACTCCAGGCAGAAGAGAGTGAAGGGAAATGAACAGCTGTGGCATGGAGAAATAGAGCAAATATCTGGGTTTGCACATTATCTTTTTTTCATCTTGCTTTTTCCCCTAAATCCCCAAGAGTAGATATTAGACACACAGAGGCTAGATGTGTTGTTATTTAAAGGATAACACAAAGAAGGCTTCAACCTGACATCCTTAGAGGAAAGGAAAAGCAAACTCAGTCCAGCTGTGCTGGACACACCACTGTACCACCTCTGGTGGCATTCAGTTTAATTTCCTCCAAGTCCTCCAGCACACACAAGAAGGTACCTCAAAACTCATCATGGGCCTAGAGCATCTAGAGCACTCCACTGATTTTTCACTGGGGTTAGCAGAAATGAAGAGGATGAGGCAGAGGATTTTTAAGAGGAGGGAGGAGCACAGAATAATAGTGTGATGACAAGTAAATCACTGAAACTAAGCTTTGAAAGGTGGCCTCTGATTATATATTCTATATTATACATGTTCCCAGCTTGATCTCTGAGGTCATATTTCAGAAGAACAGGGCAACTGAAGGAGACTAAAATTATTCCCACAGCCCTGGGAAATGTTAAATACAATGAAAAAAAAAAATCATACCAGAGACCTTCTGTTCTGGCAATCTGAGTTGTGACTTTATTTTTGCCATTGATGTCCCAATTCTGCGCCTCAGTTTCTGAACTGCAAAAGGGAATAACACAGCATCCCCCACCCCACACACACCTTTCCTCAGCAACCTGGGGGTTTGTACTACCTCAAACGGCTGCAAAGCCATCAGAATGATGGTGGAAAGGAAATAATTTTACACTCTGAGTTAGATTACAACCTACACAAGTCCTGGGGCCACGGATTAGAGTGTGTGGCTGTTAATTTTACGGGCTCTGTCCCTTGTGTTCAGGGAGTGAAGCAGAAGCCTGTTATGAAATACAACGTATGCACAAGGTGCTGTGTATATACTGCTGACAGTAATGCTGACAGCAACCAGTTCAGAAACTTTGCAGGCTGCAAGTGCTTCCCTGAAACATTAAATTATTTTAATATAAGTAATATACAATATACCTCAGTAAACTTATCATCATAAGGATGCTGTGACTTTTGTTTCGGTGAGGATGTTGGTTTAAGTCAAACATATTTAAGTCGTATTTGCTCTGGTTTGTTATGTAAGAGTAACCTGTTAAACCTTGCTTAACACTGACTGAGCAGTAAGAGCAGCTCATGGCTGAGATATTGGTCTTATTATTGAGGCATTTCTAGACTGGAAGAGCTCAGGGGTTTAGGATCAAACACTGAGCAAGGTTAGAAATGGACCAGATGGCTGACACCATTTTTCTGAACTGAGCACTGTATTAAGGAGAAGAAAAATAAAAGGACATCTAAGGTTCTGGAAATTGGTGGGTTTCACCTGATTTAGACCCAAACAGGCTGCAGCTTTCAGCACGCTGCTGCTCTTTTTCCAGGCTTCCAGCTCTGCGCAGCCCTGGGGGCTGGTGGCAACGGGCAGCTCCGCAGCCCCCTCGGAGGGGAGGGGGAAGGGGTCCCCGATGAGGTGCCACTAGAGGGTATCGTGGCCCTGGGAAGCGGCAGAAGGTTCTCGTGGTCGAGGCTCAGACCAAGAGGAACTGTGAACAGAATAAACCGAGCTGGAAGGGACCCCTAAGGATCCTGGGGTCTAACGCCTTCCTCCCCCTTCCAAAAGCACATCACTGACCTAGTGCAGCACAGCAAAACACCTCATGTATTGCAAGTTTTGTTTCAATCTCAAATAAAACATCCCTCATCTAATCAAATTTCCTCAATTCATGTCTGCAATGCTATCAAAGGCACCATTGGGGGAAAAAATAATAATAATAAATATATATATATATATATATATAGCTATACTGTACCTTTCTTGCCTCCCAAGGCCAGGGAGCCAAGTGCAGATGTCCATTGTGTACAAAGATGTTTCTGAGATGCTGGTTTGGGGGATTTTCTGCTGAGGGCTACCCCATAGTCTGTAGGCATGCTGTGCAGCTACTGGCAGTTCTTCTTGTCAGATACACATCCTTCAGGGCCACCTCTGATTATCTTTGCCTTGCCTGAGCCCCTCTGTTATGGTAACATTTTACACCCTTCCCTTTTCTACACCAGCACTGAAAGCTGCTGTTGATAATCCCATTAGCAGCTGCTGTGTTTATTACCCTAATTAAATGTTGCCATTTACAGTGCTTAGTATATGAGACGGTAAGAATTGTTAGAAACTAGTTAAACCTTGCCTTAAACCTGCAGCCTTTGAGAAGCAGGAAAGCAGTTGGGTTTTTTCCCCCTCCTCACACATTTCAGACTCATGAACATAAGACTCTTAAATGGATTTAACAAAGCATAACAAAAATATTCAGAAAAGCACTGAGCTCCTGGCCAGACAGCTATTGAAGATGATTTTGTTTCTTACTTCCTTTGACTTCACAGGGGACATCAAGATGGATCCAAACAACACAGGCAGACACTACATCTATCAGAAAGTTCTCAATATTCATGAGCATTTGCTTACACGGTTCCAGTTTGCGAATTGCTTATTAGCTTTTGCTGACATAAACACAGTGGTGGTGGGGTTTGGTTTTTTTGTTGGGTTTTTTTTAAGTGAATAGCCTGGGTGGAAAAACAACAATATAATTAAAACAAAACAGGACATGTATGTGTTGTAAACAAAAGGACTGGTGATCTTCTTCATACAAATCTTCACTGAGCTGCCATCTGTTCATTATAACAAGCTTATAGTTCTTGGGTTTTCACTGTCATTTTAATTTCTGTGTAATACTGAATAAAATGAAGGGAAATTAATTTCTGCACATTCATGAAATTGCTCACTCATAGAATAAATATTCTTCTAACCCCATTCTGTCTGACTCAGCACCCATGAGGTTGTAGTCTGAGACTTGCAACCAACAACAACCATCTCCAAGCCAGAGCTGTCCCTACCCCTTAAACTCACCACAGCACTACCCAGCATCAGCACTGGACTAACATCTTGACTCTCAGCAGGTTCATCATCCTGTGTGCCAACTGTCAAGATGCTTTGACTCTATCCACAGCCCTAGTCCAGTTTTAGAGGGGCTTTCACTGATCTACAATCCCAAACCATCTTGAGTCTTCAATCCTATCTACATCAGAGAGAAGTTGTCCTCTGCCTCTGGAGCACTGGTCTCCAGCTTGTACTCTAGCTATAGTAATCCACTAGTCTCCAGCTTGTACTCTAGCTATAGTAATCATGTTTGCAGCAAGTGAGTTGTGAGCTGTCTGACAACAACCTCACTATAAACCCAAGAGTATTTGTGGGTTTTGTTTCTTAGAGGTTGCTCAGAACCCCTCATCCTCCCAAGTCCAAACCATACAAAGGAACCTGTTTAAATCAGGCCTGTGGGAAAAATTCAGGCTTGGTTGAGTAGCCAAACTACTTCCAGTCATGTTTTGGTTGTACATCTAGGTGTCATTCTCAGCCTGTCTTGTAGTCACCATCACTAAACATGGCTCTGTCCAACTGTATGGCTGCTGCAGGACTGTGGCCAAAGATCATCTGGAACGTGCCTTTAATCCAGGGCCACTCTCTGCTCCCTTACAAATACAGAATCTCAGTTCAGTTTCAGACATCTCCATTATTAATATTTCTTTCATCCAGATTTAATCACTCAGAAACCTCTTCCAACCCTCATCTTGGTTCTTGTCTCCATCACCAATTTCACCTTCTAACTTCAGCCAGAACAACCACCCTTGCAAGAGGAACCTTTTTTATCATCCAGTTTACTTACACGTTACTGAAACTTTCGGTTCACAGCCAAATGCTTTAACTTCATGCTTTAATTTAATGTTTTAATTCCAACTTAACTCTGGGACAATATTCTGTAATATCTGTATTTCTCGAACCTCAGCTACTTTCAAGCATATAAAATGTGATACTTTTATTTTCCCCTTTGGCTGATGCTCTCTGAAAGGTCATGGTCTGAATCTTTTTTCCTAAGTTTACTGTTGATACCAGTGGATAGTTTTAAATCAGAAAGGGCTGTTAATAGACACAGGCACAGTATTATGCCTATATGTCTGTATTCTCTGCTGGCAACATAAAAGGCTAGCATTGGAGGGTTGTTCAACAGCCATAAGGCCTCTTATGCTGTAGAAAAATAGGATGCAGGCTGATTAGGATAACCTTATTTAAAGGACCATTTCACTTTTTAAGGCAAGGTTGGGATACAATTTAAAAAAAAAAGATATAATTTAACTTTTATCAACAGACTTATACAATAGACTTGTCTGCAGCTCAGAAATTTACCAATAAAAACATAATTAAAATGAAAATTCCTTGAAGGTGAGGTTAGAGCTACCTTTGGCAGTAACTCTTCCTAATTAAACTGAACAAGTCTATTGCATTTTACAATGATACCAAGAAAAACATGAATAATACAAAGAAAAGCCACACAGGAACCTGCATTAGGCTGAGTACAACATCAGAGAAAAAGAAGAGGGTTCCTGGTTAAGGTGTGGGTCATTTTTTTCTACTCCTGTAGAAACAAGAATGATTATATAGAAAGATTCCCCTGGGCAGCATGTCACCAGTGCAGGCATGTCTTTGCTCTCAGCAACCCAGAAGAAAGGGTTTATTTGATGTTTGGAAGCCAAGGATTGAGAAAACCTGCTGCCCAAGGTCATCTTTCTTCCACAGGCATGGAATAACCTTTTGGATATCTTCAACTGAATGAATCTTGCTTGAAGAAACAATTATATTATGCAGCTGCTGTCCCTTTGGAGGGCTATTTTCTAGTTTGTGTCCCTTGTGTAGATATGCAGTGAATATCTTTCCATGGATGCTTTTACCAGGCTGGTAAGAAGAGTTTAGAGGGAACCAACCTCCTGTGACCCAGCCTCAGAGGCCCATTGTTTTCACACTGTTTTCAAAGGGCTTTGGAATTGAGCATCTCGTGGAAATCTTTAGCTTCCCAGTCTGCTTCCAGTTGCTCCCTGAGGAACTCAGTGGAAGGATAGAAATTCTCCTCAGCAACTCAGAATAACTGAAAAACAAGAGGCACTGAGGAATAACACCTTCCTTTCTCTGCACTGAAACTTCTGTGAAGTTTTGGGAAGTGAAGGTAAGCCTGGCTCAGGCAGTTTCTCCCTTTGGAGAAGTTCAGCAGTTTCCCAGCATGGAAATCTGGGCTGTTGGCATCTGGTAGGAGAGGCCAGAGGGGAACAGTGAACCTGGTGCCCATTGATTCTACAAGATAACCTCCCAGTTCAGGTCCCATGTCCCACACAGAGCTTACACTGGTGTTACTGCAGGTTTGGAGGGAGTGATAATGGTCTGACCAGGACATGGCTCCTGACCCACCAGCCCAGCTCTCCAGCACGACTCCAGCTGTGCCCACACAACAGATGTGTGTGGAAGTTATGTCTTCCTCAGCACAAAACTCACTTTGCAAACTCAGCTTTGCCTGCACAGTAACAACCTCTGAATACATCTGTGTTGCAGTGTTTTAAGCAAGGTAAGACCCCTTCTCAAACAAAATAACCACAGGATGGATATACACCTGTAAAAGAGCATGTGAACACACAGGTGGCCAAATGCACAAGGTTACTGTCTCTTCCAGGAGCAGTGGGCATCACCTCTGACATGTGCCCTGTCAGAGAATCAGGTTTTGGAGCAAACACATCACCCAGTTTGGTATCAAGGAGGATAAGGACACACTCTGCACCGCCCCTGAAAAGGGGAGAGCACATTGACAAGACTCAGCCTCTCTCAAAGCATGTCCAAAGACAAATCCCACCTAACCACACATCCCAAAGAGCTTGGCATTAAGCTTAGCACAGACACATATAGCACACAATATAATATTTCCTGCCCAGTGAATATGATTTGGAGTGGTTCATGCATCAATGTGAGAGTGAGGAAGACAATGGTAAGTGTTTGGGACCCTACTTCAGCTAAGGGTATGCCCTGGTTTCCCAGAAAGCCCTGAAACCATCGATAGAGCTTCACCCATTAGAAATCTGGGAGTGAAAAGGAGGTGTTATTTGTGCTCCTGGGGTCACTCCTGCTTGAAACCAGCCAAAACAGCAGCTTAGTACCCACAAAAACCCCACCTCTGAGTTACACAGTAAATGCATCCACAGCAAAAATCATTCTGCAAGTACAGTTTGTCACTTCACACTGAATGTAATTACCATTTAGGAATTAATTGAAATTTTTCTCTTATTCTACTCTCTGTGTCCCATCCTCCCCACCCCACCCCCCCTTTATTTTTTTCTCCTCTTTTACTTGACTGATTGCTTTGTTGTTTCACTGATGCTCTCTTTATGCTCTGGACTTCAAACAGCTTCATGCCATAGGGATGATGAATACTTTTAGTCTTGATTACATGTAAAGATGGATGACTACACTGCAGGTAAAGGAGGTGGGGAGAGTGATCTCTTACTGGGCTCACTCCCCTCCTCTGCCAAGCAGATTTCTGAGAGGCAGCTGCCTGACTGACACTCTCACCTGCCTGATCCTTGAGCACTGGAATGTTATTAATTAATGACTTGTTTTCTGATGGTGACTTATACCATATATTTTGCACACCACAGAGATCTGGCAAGTGTAGAATAACTATCATTTCAGAAGAGACCTGAGTGCCATCTGTTTTTCCTGGCACCAGCATTTCTTGGGAGGTTAGAAAGGTTGAGTACCAAGTATTTTCTCACCCTCTTTTCTCTAAATCATTGTCAAAGAAAAAAATGATAAGTTTTGAAACACTCTGCCGCCTCCCCTTCTCCCTTAGAGCACACACACAGAGGTTACATGTACTTTTCCTCAAGATGATCTTATATATTTTTTCCTGTTGTCTGACAAAATCCATATGTTCCCAGCCCAGACCATCTGTCACTCCTGATTCTTTTGCACAAAAGTTTTTGATGCATTTCTCTCATGATTGATTTCTTTCTATAATTTCACAGAGGGGGCACTTGACAGAAGGAATTTTCATACCTCACCACCCCGAGGTAATCTACTTGCATGGGTCTCCTCATCACAGAAGGGTTTGGCTTTTGCTTCTCTGTCAGGAAAGTAAAGTACCCCTGGAAAACGCTAGGGTAGGTAAAGGTTTGTTTGCTACAACTATGGATTAGTAGTTACTTACAAAAGCACCAGAGAATGAAGTGACTCCAGACATAGCTGTAACTTTCAGCTTCACAGGAGTTCAGGAGGACTAGACTCAAGCAGAGGAGCTCACAAGCACTGCAGAGGTTGGAGAACTTTAACAACAGAGCTGTGGGATGCATCTTAAGTACCAAGCAGCAATTTGGTGTTTGCTCTCACTCCTGCAACAAGGATTAGTAAATAATTTTCTTATTGCTGACTGAGTAGTGATGGAAGATCAGACTGGGCTTCAAAGGGGCAGTAAACCCTGCAGGCTTATTTTGGTTTCTAGTCAGTATGATGGCAGTTTGCAAAGAACTGTTCCTTATTCTGTGTGGGCAAAAGTAGAAACAGGTTCCAGCACTGAAAAGGAGTTAAATGAGGTAGAAAAGCAACAATTTACTGGTTGCTACTCACTCTTCCAGCCACTTAGGGCATGCAAGCCCTCACCAAAGTAATCCTCTGCAACAGAAGAGGCCCTGTCTGCCTTCTAAGGTTAAAATTAAGGTTACAGGGTTTGCTTACCACCGTTATATAGAACATGACAATAACAAAACTCAAATCCAAGGTGACATTTCATAGGGAAAAATGTGATTCATGGGCAAAAACCTCTCGACAAAGTGTTCCACAAGGTCTTGACTGACCACCACAGAGCTCAACCCCCAAATGAAATCCTTTTGACATTAGAAGCATTTTCAGAAGAAGAAATTAAAATCCTGTCACAATCCCAGTCCAAAGTTATCCAGAGTCAGAACTTAATGTCTCTCTTCAGGTCCATTACCCAGCACCAGCATTTGAAGCCAAGATCTGGAAATCAGTCTGAAAGTCACTGAAACAGAAGCCACAAACACAGACAAAGCAGATCTGATGTTTCCATGCAAACCTACCTCTAGTTTCCATAGGTACCAATTTTGCAAACCCATGTAATGGGGAGTTTGATTGTACCTCTCCAGAGCAATTGCTTCTAAGAGCAACTGACTGAACCCCACGGTCTCCACATTCTCATATTTTGCTCTGATTTTCTGCAGCTGCTCTGTAACAGGGTGTTTCAGTGTCAGGAACCTGGGAGAGGACTGGGCTGTGTGCTGTGCTTGCCAATTCTGGGTGACAGCTCCTGTTCACAGGTCTTCAAACAAACAATGCTTTGTATCTGTAATTCTTGACAGCCTGCTCTGCTGTCTTGTACAAAAAAAAAGCTATAATCTTTTTTTCTTTCTCTCAGCTGTAAAAATAAAAGCTATACCATAAACAAATACATCCCTTATGTATTCTGCTTCATATCATTCAACAGCATTAGTCACATTAACAGATAAGACTTTTTAAGGTAATCCAATTCTGGTAGCACTCTGTTTTCTTGAGCTGCAGCTTTCTCCATGTGCCTAACTGGAAGGGATTCGAGGCGTCTCTGGGAAGTTTCAGTATTTGGCATTACTGAATATATATTTTAAGTGAAACAACATTTTGTTCCATGTTGTTTCTTCTTTATAGGACATTTACACTTTAATTTTTTTGGTTTCTTTTTTGGCAAGTACTTCTTTTACATTTGTTCCATTACTGCTATAATTCCACTGTATAAACATGGATTTGGGGGAACCTGGTACCTGGCATCAAGTCAAGCAGCAGGAAAGAGATTAATTTACAAGAAGTTTGAAAATCATGATGACTTTATACTTTCCTCTCACTGAGGCTTGTTTCCTTGTCTAATCCATTTTTGGTTGTTTGCAGCATTTACCATGCACAACTGGTAGAATTTGTTGACAACAAATTGCAACAGGAACACCAGGTCATAACCAGGATCCTGGATGGCTGCAATTTCTGTTTCATCATTAATTCAACATTATTTTTTCCTTTCTCATTTTACTATTAGTCAGTGTGCTCAGCTTGTCTTTCTAAACAAATTTTGATGTTTGGTCTTAGCATGGGCTTACCCTTGACTTTGCCTGTGTTGCCTTGGATGGGTTGGTGTGATTCTCACCCAGGATCACTGATGGAGTAACAGATAAGCGTGACACAAACTGCACTATGCTAAGGCTTAGAGGACCATTGAAAAGAGAAAGTCTACAAGAAACAAATGTGAGGGCAATCTTAGGAAACAAAGAACATAAGCAGCTTTTCATCTTTTAGGTGTGGGTTTGTTTTGGTTTTTTTTTGTTTTTGTTTGTTTGTTTTGTTTTAGTTTCTTTAATGGGATAGTCTCAAAAAGGGACTACTCCAACCTCATTCAGAAACTCTGCCACACTTGGCTTCAGGTCCATTTCTGTAGGTTCTGAGGAGTCTTTTACTGATGTCAGTGGAAGTTGGAGTTTTCAACTTCAATTAAAAAAAAAAATAGTCCATAACTTACCTTAACTAATGGAATATTAAAAGTTCTGAACAGGTGGGGAACTATCCCTAATCTTAAGTATGTTTATAACAAGACAAGAAAACTTTCCTTACATTTAGTTTCTGATAATGTCAGGCATGATCTGTATGTCATTAGACCAACTACTTAGAACAAATTTAATGAGTTATTGGGTAGGCTAAGAAGCTGAAGAGTCCTAATGGGATCTTTAAAAGAACCCAAGTGAGACAAAAATATATCCTACTGTAGTCTAATACCCTTTTTTTCAACATAGAGGAAAAAAAAACCCAAAACCCAGAAAAAGAGGGTAAGAATATCATGTAAATTCCTACCACACTTAACACTGGTGACTGAGCTGTTGCTTGCATTGCTCTTACCTTCCCTCTATGTTTAGAAGATTAAGTTTTGGGGGTTTTTTTAGTGAGTCTGCATGGGATTTGTCATGCTGCAACAATCAAATGATAGGTTTTCATAAAATAAATTATAATGTGTTTGCTCCTCACTCCTGTTAGCCTCAGCCTCTAGAAGTAAGAGAAATTCTTGATTTTGAAAGATGATCTCCAAGAAACAAATAGTTCTGTCCTTAAAAACTTTCATTTTGACCTTCCAGACTCAATTTCTGGCACTAAAGAATGTGCAATATGAATGCAGCATAAGCTTTCCCAGCCAAAAAAGCAGTAACATGTGACTAATTAAGAAACACTAAAGATGGTGTTAGCAACCCTTCAAAATTACAGTCCATTAATTTCAGTTATACAGTAGAACTACATATTTCCACATTAATAATAAATGAAATCCTCATAATTAACGTTATTTCAATACAGGGGAACTTCTATTGTATCATGCATGATTATATGTCTGATGAGTTCTGTGTGACATTAACAGTCCAGTGGATAATTTATGATTTTGCCTATCAAAAGTAAAACAAAAGTAGCATACGCCACGAATTGTTGAAAGTAAACCCATGATCTGAATTTGAAACACTCTGAATTATTTATTGGGAATAATGAAAGCAGGGATGAAGGTTTTGACTGTTTCTGTGTTGGATTTCCTTTGGTTTGTCTCTATGTTCTTAAACTAAAGCTGGCTGGATCTTTCTCTGGCCCTGACTTATTACTCCCAAATTCCCCCAGTTCAATGCCAGTGATACTCTGTTCATGTTAATGAAGAAGACCAGCAAATCCTTTCACTTAATTTTTTTAAGAATGTTTCTGCCCTGCTGTCACCCACAAGTTCTTCACTAGTCCCAGAGATGTTAAAATAAAATTTAAAAAGGGCTTCACCCAGGTGAGCCTCATGCCATCCCTCTCACCTCAATTACTCCCTACTCTCAGCTCTCTCCTCTGAATGCTCTACCAATTTTCTGATGTGGGCAGATCCTCCCTATGTTACTAGCACTGGCTGATTTTCTTTTCACTTTGTTTTTTTTTTATTTAAAAAAAAAAGAGTTAAATATATCTTCTTCACTTTAGATGTGGTCTTCAGCCTTGCAGCTCTTATTAGAGTTAATAAGATTTTAGTCTCCCAGAACTGGAGGGTAAGAGAGCAGCATTTAGCCAGGCTTTTAAATACATGCATTAACAAAGAGTTCTTCCTTTTGGAAAAATAAAACTAAAGCTTTTCAATTACTGCTTGCCACAGCTCAGTACCTGCAGGAACCCTGCGGTGGTGTAGAGGGGAGGTGGCAGCATCGAGGATCAGCCGGTTTCTGGATCCACACTCCTAAAACAGGCTCCTGCATCCGTTTTTTTTTTATTTTAACACCAGTGTTTATCTTAAAAGTTTATAAACTGCATCTGTCAGAAATGTCTGTGGAAAGCACTGCTTGAGATTCTTTCTTATTTGTATTCCCTTATCAGAAACAGACATGACATTGATTTGGTAGAAGACCAAGACCCAAGAGATGGCATTGATTTGGTTGAAGACAAAATAAGGTGTTTTCACTTTGTAGTAAACAGTGTAATTTTTGTTTCACTCTACCATGTGACTTAGGAGCCAGACTACCAAAAACCACAACCTGATAGAGACACTATTTCCACTTAACCTTTGTCCAAAGGATTGCACTGATATCCTCACTGCTTGATGTGAACTGGCCAAAACAGAAAACAAATCTGTGTTTAAAAAGCCACATCCCACATCAGAGACTCGAGCTTCATCAGCCAGGTCTTTAAGACATTAAGGACTGGGATTTATCTTTTGTAATTTGCCAGTTGGAGATGAAATTATTTTCCAGGGGAGAATCACCACAGTGGGAGACTGAAAGAAAAGGCAAAGGGCAGCAGCAGTTTTTGATCTCTGGCAGTTCTTTTGTTTCAAGTTTTCCAGTTCCTGGTGTAACATCCTTGGCAATTACACAAGTCATTATCAAATCTCAGAATGGTAATGGACACATCCTGCCCCTGTTGACTTCACTGTTGCCCAATATTATAATTTTAAAGAAACAAAATGTCAATCAGTGCCTCCCATGTCATTTAATCATTTTAAAGGGACAGCTGCTGGTTAGCTGGGTCATGTTTTGCGATGGCATAATTGGATTTTGGGATAAAGCACTAAAAGCACCAAAGCAGGACTGAGCTTTACTATTCACAGTCCTTATCCATGCCACAATTTCTGCTCCTTTAGTCATCGTGGAGTAATAGTTTAAAAAAAAAATAGAGAAAAGAAAGAAAAAAGGTTGAGCGGAGGCACTAACACACTGAATGAATTGCCAGCTATTTGCATCTTCAGTGCATTGCTCGACTTTTCTGAGTCAGAGAGAGTTTTCTAACAACATAAACAGAAGGAAAACCTCTACAGCTGTGTTAACACACTCCAGTGCAAGAGTACAACACAGGCACTTGCATGGGGTGGAGTTGAAACCAGCTCATGCTAGTGATAGGACTGGCAGAGGCACCATCTCCTTCTTTAAAGACACACACACATCCTTGTCCCATAGTGAATCCCATAGTGAAATAGCTCAGGGGAGAGACCTGGATTTGAAGTGCTTTCTTCTGATTTAATGAAGTTCCTACCAGCTTTGTGAAGCTGTAGTCATTGCTGCGGCTCCAGAAGTTGAATTTATGGGTTAGATGTTGGCTATAGAGACTTATAGATATTATCTGGGCAGAATTAAGGTCCTAGAGTGAATTATTAGGGCCAGAACATTATGTTCTGTAATACTTAAAACAGTTCTTATTAAATTCCTAAAGGAGGGTGAAATATTTCCTCCTGCAGGCATTTGTTAAAGACTTTTTGGCATAAGCCCTTGCCACAGCCTAAGCATCTGCTGTGTTTCTAGCAGCCTCTAAGCAACAAAATGATGAGTCAAGAGCCCCTTTAGATCCCTCCAACACTCCAAATAAAGACCTAATAGTGAAATGGGCTCAAAAGCCAGAACCAAAAAGAGAAGACCACATCTTGTAAGACTTGGAATACAAAGGTTGCCCAGAGAAGCTGGGGCTGCCCCTGGATCCCAGACAGTGTTCAAACCCTGTGCAACCCCTTCCCAGCACTTTGCAGACCACAGCTGCTGATCTGCTCACTCTTTCTTGACTTCTCCCTTAGGGACAGTGGCAGCAGGATCTATTTTTTTCCCCTTCTAAAAATCAAAATTAAAATCTGCCCTTCTATCTTCTTTACAGTCACTCTCCTTTGCTCATCAACGTTTTTACAACCTTTCACCAGTGTTTGAAAATAACCATTATTGCTTAACAACATCTTTAAAGAAACCCTTAAAACCCAGATAGGCATAATCATCAAAATGGGAAACGAATGATGGCTCAATCTGCAGCAAAATTATTTTATACAAAATCAAATTCTGCTGTTGATCCCTTAGAACTAACTTTTTAATGTGTTCACTGCATGCAGAGTCATACTCAAACCACAGCAGCAGAGAACATCAGAGGAAATATCTGATACTGCCCAAAGAAGATATGTCTTGCTTGTTATATTATTTTTATTCACATTTTGTACATACTTTCTGTATGTTGAAGGCTGAAGGGATTTAAACACCTTTCAGGGGGCTTTGTAATGTTCCATGAGTGTAATAAGTGACATACTTAAGGTTTTCTAATTCCTCTCTATATAACTATTACTATACAAATAAAAGAAACTGCACTTTAGTATAAAAATCTATTAAAAATGCTGCTTCTGTGTTAAAAGCATCCTTCTTTACAGGTGCAGGCATTTCTCCTCAGATCTCTCTCTGCTCCCATTAATCTCCAGACCACACTCTAACCAGATTACCCAGTGGATATCAAACGAGATCATTCAGCTTTAGAGCTTATGCCTAATTAGACTACTGGATACTCAGAGAACATCCACATCGTGTTCTCAACCTCCAGAGAAGCTGAAATCTCCAAAGCTTTATTCAGATAATACAAAAACTGTGCAGAGAAACTGTATACTGCATTTTTGCTCATTGTTGTCCTAAAGCCTAAGGTCACTCCTTGTGAAGGAGATATATCAGAAACTGTTGTTAAGGGTACCCTCAGATGATGTTCTCCCAGAGGAAGGAGGTAGAAGATCAAGCAGAATGTTGCCATGAGATGACATGATACAGGTTAGGAGACTATCTATACAGGTTGGGAGATGAAGTGCTGGAAAGAAGCCCTGAGGAAAAGGACTTGGGAATACTCATGGATGAGAAGCTGACATGAACAACCAATGTACATCTGCAGCCCTGAAGGCCAATCACATCCTGGGCTGCATCACAAGAAGTCTGGTCAGCAGATCTGTGTGGTCAGCAGATCTGCCTGGTCAGCAGATCGATTGTTCCCTCTGCTCTGGGGAGACCTCACCTGGAATACTGTGTCCAGATTGGAGTCCTCAGCACATGGAGGACATGGACCTGTTGGAGCATGTCCAGAGCAGGACACAAAACCAATCCAAAGGCTGGATCACCTCTTCTATGAGGACAGGCTGAGAAAGTTGAGGTTATTCAGCCTGGAGAAGAGAAGGTCCCAGGGAGATCTTAGAGCAGCCTTCCAGTCCCTGAAGGGGCCTATAAGAAAGCTGGGGAATGGCATGTAGTGGTTAGGACATGGGGTAATGGCTTGAAAATGAAAAGGGGAGATTTGNGTTAGGACATGGGGTAATGGCTTTAAAATGAAAAGGGGAGATTTGCTTTGGATATTAGGAAGAAGTTCTTCCCTCTGATGGTGGCAGATCACTGGAACAGGTTGCCCAGAGAGGTGGTGGAGGCTCCATCCCTGGAGGTATTCAAGGTCAGGCTTGATGGGGCTTTACTCATCTTCTGGTGAAGATGTCTCTGCTTACTGCAGGGGAGTGGGACTAGATGGCCTTTGAAGGTCCCTTCCAACCCAATAGATGATTCCATGATGGGAACATGGAGAATATTGGAACACAGTGAGACCCTAAGAACCAGTATACTTTCAGATAGTCTGTGCTTCTTCAAGTAACATTCAAGTAATAATTGTTACATAATGGTGCTACCAGACCAGCAAAGCATCTACAAGGTTTGAAACTGCAAACTCATGAGAAAAAAAAAAAACCTTAACATAAAAGCATACACATTTCTCCATTTTCAAGTCAGCAGGAAGAACAAGAACTAATTTATGTTTACAATCACTCAGTTTGATTAAAAAGTCATACTTCAACAACTCTAAAGATGCATTTTCTGAACATCCTCCTTTCCATTCAATTAATTCCAAATGATATTTGCCCAGAAAATGTAGAACATGTTTAACAGCAATAGAGATAATGCTAAAGCAAGCAATCCCTGGTTAAAACTTGGACTCACTTCTGTCAGCATTCTTGCAAGAACATTACACCTTGGTCTCCTCATTAATATTGTTCTACATTAGCCTAATGTAAAACTAAGTAATGTGTCAGGCAGCAGAAATGAGCATGCAAACATTAAGCATTTTACATACAGGAGATTTCAAATGACCTCCATTTTACTTACCATAAAATCAGTGATTTCCAGGGCTGCAACTGAGACTTTGCTACGTTCTTAAACCATGAGCATCATTCAGGAAAAAAGAGAATAAATGACTGTTACTAGAGTCTGAATACACTGGGGATAGGGACTGAGGCTCAGATTTAGGACATCACTTCTATTTTTACTAGTACCAGTGACTTATTTTGTAGGTAAATCACATCAATTGTACAGGACTGACATAATTTGAAATGTTGCTGCTAATACCAAGAGAAAAAGGTATGGATATATTTTTTTTTTCTTTTTTTTTTTTAATCAACTTCCCAGGCTGCCAGAATTGAGCAAACTATACTTGTGCTTTATTATCTTAAAAAGAAAAAAAAAGAGAGAAAAAAATAACACAAATTCTACATGAACACACTGGACTTAGGCATCTGCTCCAAATACAAGAGTAAACATCTGACTGTGGCATGTTGCCTTCAGACTGAAAAGGTATGTCCTATGTCTGTGTGTCTCTGACACAGGTTCAGAGATGAATGATGCTGGAGGAGGGTGTCTGGCTGCTGAGAGTGGTTCTACTGCCTCTTGACAAGCCAGGGGACAAGCAGATAGCTTAGGCTATGGAGTGGCTCTTAACATCTATTAATTCCAGTGCTTCACCATTCTTGCCCTCAGAAAGGATTTCTTGACATCCAGCAGAGTATCGATCGTCTTTCCAATATTTCCAGCCTTGAGCTAAAATTAGAGCACTGTTAAAAAAATCCCCATGATTTCAATGCAAAATGTTTGCACCTTGGAGCCTTTTTCCCAAGCAAATACTAGGCAGGGTTTCTGCTGCCCACATGTGCAGTCTCTTAAGTCTCCTTCAAGGATGCTAAAAACCATGCAAATAATTAAACAGTGCAATTGAGCATGTAACACCACACCTGCAAAGTTTGTAACCTATGAAAATTTATGATTTAATAATGTAATATGGGTTCAATTTAATGTGTAAAATACAGTGCTGCAGTGGAAACAACTGTAAATTCTCACGGTTAACAAATCTGCAGGTGTGGTGCTTCATGCTCAATAGCCCCATTGAATTATTTCTACTTCTGTTGAGATCCCACTAGAAGATCATGAAATGGACCCTCTTTGCAAATGAAATTGTTCAGATTAAAATTATGGATGTGCAATCTTAAATTGTCCTGTTATAGCTATAAATGTATTTTAGCTGTATTATGGAGAAATTCTAGTAGAATCAAATTTATTTGTTTGCAGATTTTGGCACAAACAGAAAATACAAATTCATTCTTGGAAGGGTGATTGAGGAAGAGGGAAAAGGACACTCAGATCTGATGTTCAGCCTGATTTATATGATTATAAATCTCTGTACCTACCTGCTTCACCTTATTAAACCTTGTTTCCCTCTTTAATGTAGGTGAAAGCTGTCATTAGGACGTAGACTCACTGGCAGTTTTAGCTCCAGCCTATCTGATAAACCCCAACTGCACTCAGAGCACCATAAAATAGGATACAATACAAAAAGTCTAACTGACTCAAAGGCCATCAAAATCCATCTTTCCATGGATTTTAATCACTTCTGGATCAGGCCTTACTGTTTTCAGGAGCAGAAGCTTCTTTCTTTCCCCCATGAAAACATTTATCCATGAGCAGTTTTTCATCTCCATGTTCAAGCGGTGACTAGTCTGGAGCCTGAACTTTGATACCTGCTCTGCCAGAAGAGCAAGCTGTGCCAACACCTTCAGTTTACAAATCACTGTCAAGCTGTCAAACCAATCAGGAATTCAAAGCACCTAAGACCTTTTAAATGCTGCCAGTGTTCTGTCGTGAAATATATTTAAATATTATGATGCTTTCAGAGCCAATGTCATTTCTTATAGCGAAGTGTTACAAGGAATTTCTAGTTAGCATATTCTATTCTTTTTTCATTTACTGAAACTATCAAACCCAGCATCTTTTACACCAAATCCTGTATTATTCGGTTTCTAGTTAGACAAGAAACACATTCACCATGGTGAGCAAACCTTTAGATAACACTTGGTACTGGTGTTGTCCCTCCAAGAATAAAGGCTGACTAGTATTCTCAAGTGGGTCTCACATTGAATGGGGAACACTAGTATGTTACAATTTATCTGATGGTATAGCCAAGGATTAATACAGTTGAGAGGAAATCCATACACACCAAGGAGCCTGGTGAAGCGACTTTGGACTGATCCACAGTCAGAGACTACCTAAACTGCTGTACCCCACAATACCTAAAGCTTTCTGAAGGATTCATGAAGTGATTACAGTGACCATAATGACCACAAACTTCCTCATCCTCCTTTCTCCCTGTACATTCCCACTTCTCTTACCAGCACTGGCTGCCCCAGGAGTTCTGCTACCTCAACTCTCCACCACAAAAGCACCCCTTCATGCAGAAATTCTCCCCAAGACATCCAGCTCAGCTCATCACAGCACAAGATGTAGGCACAGCTGTTCCAGCAACTTTTCCTTACTTTACAGAACCAGAATGTTGAGGTTGGAAAAGACCTTTAAGATCATTGAGTCCAACCATAAATGCCTTGCTTGAACAACAGCTTCAGAACAGGTACCAAGTATTTCACATGCTCTTCAAAGTACCTCAAGGGGGCCTACAAGAAAGATGGGTAGAGGCTGTTCAGTAGGGCCTGTTGTGACAGGACAAGGAGTGATGGTTTCAAAATAGAGGGAGGGAGATTTAGATTGGATATTAGGAAAAAGTTCTTTCCTGTGAGAGTTGTGGAGCACTGGAACAGGCTGCCCAGGGAGGTGGTGGATGCCCCATCCCTGGAGACGTTCAAGGCCAGGTTGGATGAGGCCCTGAGCAACCTGATCTAGTTGGGGGTGTCCCTGCTTCTTGCAGGGGGGGTGGACTAGATGACCTCTGGGAGTCCCTTCTAACCCTAATCATTCTATGATTCTATGATTCTATGTTCCTTAGATTTGGTAAGAAATCAGCAAACATCAGTCTGGAGAGGAATCATTTGGAAGGACAGGTCTTTTAAAGGACATGTAAAATATATTCTTTCCAGAACAAAAATCTTCACAAAAACAGATTCTACTACATGTAGATATGGCCAGTTACTCAAACACATTGTTGGATGTGGACAATGAATATTTGGATAATCTAAGCAAATCATATTTTAATACAGACATATTTTAATACAGACACCTTGTGGACAGAACTGAAGTCCTAACTTGCATTTTACTTCCAGCAAGTCTGCTCCCATCAGCTGAAACACTTGAACTGATACTTGCCTGAGTAGCTACTAAGCAAATCCAGCAGCAGTTAAGGAAATAGAAAACAAAAAAAAATTACCACAGTAAAGTCAAGGTGAATGTTTCCCCTCCCAGCTGTCCACTGCATCCTCCATGTCTAAAATACTGTGCAGCATTAGCCATCATATTTGCTGCCACAGTCAGCTCCAATGGTAATTGAATTTCAGGATTTGGTGATGTAGTGTGGTCCAGTGATGTACAGGATTATAAATGAAACACCTTGCAGTAGAGCACTTTGGTAAGTGCTTCACTTTTAAACATGGAAGTTGTTTCACCAGAGTATCAGGTTGGTGTTTGCAGTTGTATATAACACTTGGACCTGCAATTGGATATCACTTTTTAGAAGGCTTGCAAAACCTAGAGATAAATAACAAGTCTAATACTTCAGGGATGAAATATTGGTACCACTGAAGACACTGAGATCTTGCAATTGGATATACTTGGGCCAAGATTCCACCCAAACTCTTCTACCGCTTTTGAAGTTATCATAAAGAAGGGTATTGCCACATAGTGTGAAAAGAGATTACAAGAGTCCAAAATAATCACCCATGTCAATGAAATCTTTTCCCCTGGAAATTCCTCTACCAATTCTTCAACAATAAATCCTGTATATGCAGGAAAAGCAGCACCTTCTCCAGCAGAATTGTTCCAATGCATCATTGCAGGTTCAGAGAAACAAGGGACCTGTAAAATATCTGCCTGGTGATCCATGCTGGTGTCATTTTTCTAGGTTATGTCAGAGGTCAGCATCTCACAGGCTCAGTTACACCCACCAAAGACATTTCTGAGGATTGAATTTTATTTGTTTTAAAGAAAATAGGAAATGCTATTTCTTGGCTGTTCTGATCCCTTCTCCTCACTCTGAACTTCTGAGGCTCTGTGTAATTATAATTCTGTGTAATCCCTATCAAGTTCATGTGTGTTGGTCTATGAAAAGTTGCACCAAAGAGCTGACAAGAGTAAAACACAGATCTAGTAGTTTGGCATCAAGGTCACCCAGAGCTCATTCTGCCATATACCCATCAGGGATCAACAGGGAAATATTTTTTTTCTCTTATTTATTAAAAACTTCTCTTGCTACCCCAAGGAACATTTCCAAGCAACCACATTAGACTAAGGGAATTAATCTGTTCACTCCCATTCAGGGATTAAACCAAGGATAGTTGCAGGGGTTTTTTTTTAAACCCATCAAAACATTCAGTTCTCCAAAACCATGTGAGGTAAAACACATCCTCCTATTCACTTTTATTTCTCAAATCCCAGGTTGAAAGTTTTCATTCAGTTAAAACTTCTGTTATCTCCTCACAGTTGGACCTCCTGCTGTCTGTGTTGCTCTTACTATGGATTTTATCCAGAACAAAAACTATGGCATTAGTTACAAAAATGCAAACTTTTTTAATTGCCACATTTTTAAAGCAGATTTGGCCTCTGCCACCAAAATAAGAGAAGGAGCTCCCCTGAGCTAGTCTTAGTAATGTTTTCTACTTGACAAAAGCACAGTTTGAAAGTATCCTCCCTGCCCCAAGCACTAACAAGAATACTTTTATTTAAAAATAAATAAATCAATCACTAAGAGTCAGTTCCTACTTTCTGGCAATATTTCTCTTCACAATTTTGCATTTCTCAGCTGTGTCACAATGAAACACTGTAGTGTGGGTCTAATTACCGCACTCAAAGTGGTAATTAGAGTCTCCAATTATTGTTTCCAATATCTTTGCATTACTTTATTGCCCCTTCTCTGCTGCTCAACTTTACCTGACCCCCTAAATATGGACACAGGCCACACACCTTACTTTTAGACAGCCCTTCCCAGACACCAAGCAACTTCAGTTTAAAGAGATAAAGAAGCTCTGCAGAGCTTTCCTGGGATCTCAGCATGCATGACAAAGAAAGGTAGGATGGCTGCATGAACATGGCTGAGACCTCACTGGATACTGTCATCACCAGGTTATTCACTTAGCTCCAGAAAGATTTATTTCTGAATATCGATCCAGGATCCCAAAAAATATTTCTGAAGAAAAACTTCCACTACTGCACTACGAGGTTTTTCTTCACCTCCTTTAATAAATTACTATTTTCCCCTGAAAAATATCAAAATAAAGTGTTTCAGCAAGAACTCAGTGATTGATTTTATCAGCTAAGCCTAAAGCAGGGACTGAACTCAGTGATTCTATTAGTGAAGATACTGGGGAATCATTTTTTTTTTTAATATGACACGATCATGTCTACGGCCCTCCTGCAATATTTTAATATCAAACACATCCCAAAGAAACAAGGCCCTGGAGAGCCTAATTATAAATGAATCCAGTTCTCACAAGAGATCCTCTATGCCCTGTAGAGATAAATAGGGAGCTGCCTTTACACAGCAGCTGAGTTCACCACCTGAGGATGACACTTTCTGCTAATGAAAGTGAATATGCTGGCCTGGAGCCTTCCTCCCGCTCCTCCACCAACCAACAAAGCCATAAGGCACAAGGATAACCCTGCACTCAATTGCAAAATGCCACAAGCATTTCTAGCTGGGCTGAGGGATGTATGGTAAATAAAAATGCCCAGTGGGACCAGTATTTCCAGGTCTGTGCTGATGAGCGTTTGCGTCGATCCTTCATGCCTCTTCTTAGGGTTTGCAAACAAAACTGCCAGTGAAGTTGAGGATACCAGGAGCTGACCTGTATTTGGCAAGAGATTAAAAAGTCCAATTCTATTCTCCTTCTCATGTTTGAAACTGTATTTCATAACAGGGAGTTAGAAGGAAATGCAAGTGTGATGTAATTTTAATTGCTGATGGTAATTATAAAGGGAGAGTACAAACGAAACTACATAAGATACATTTTATTTAATGTCTTTGAAAGTACAAAGATTGTACTTTTGGTCTCTCTAGTACTGTAGCATCTGTGCTTCTGATGAGAAACCCTTAAAATAGTGTATCATCTGATGCTTTTTATCTTCATTTGGAGTGGTGAAAGCCACGTTTTTTTCTGTATGCTTGCAGCAAAATGATGCATTTCAAACACACCTCCCATTCCTTCCTAACTCCCATACATCTCTCTCCACAAGCAACACAATCACCTTGCAGTAACTGCAAGGGACACCCCAGGGTTCTGGTTCCTCAGCCCCTCTACAACCACCTCCCTTTATCAACAGTGGTTTGGGCTGTTGGCATCGGTTCTCCCTTGGTTACCTTTCTAAATAAAAGGATGAAATAACAATTAACTGCAGCTTGGATGGTCTGTAGTCTGGGGTACATTAACATTTGTATCCATCTCGATTAATTCCAGTCAAAATACTTAGTTAGAAATGCAAAAACTATAGGCTAAAAAGAGTGTGATGGAAATGAGCTGTGGAAAGTCCCAAAACTTCNAGTTAGAAATGCAAAAACTATAGGTTAAAAACGAGTGTGACAGATTGTCCCAAAACTTTCCATTTCCTACTAGGTTTTGGCAAAATTACCTTTGATTTAGAATTACAGCAGTGACATTAGATCTAGGAGGAAGGTGCAGATTTCCTTTTACTTAAATTAAAAAGGGGAGTTATTTACTGTAAAGCCATTGTCCTTCTCAGCTAGTCAGGTTTGACTCACTATGCCAAGCAGAGGTCACCCCTGGCAGCAGAGAACAACCCAACTCCCCCGTTTATGTAATAATTAATCTGAGGAGTGATCGAGCAGGATAACAGGCTTAAGAAATGACGACAGTTTCATTTGCTAAAATATTTTTAGACAGGATTTATTCACCAATACCTAAGGATACATCTGAAAATAAACCAAACAAGTGAGCAGTGGCACAAGGCAGCTTTGCTCTGAAGATGGGGTGCCCCCCTGGATTTGGCAAGTGTGTGGACATGTGACATTAAAGACGGGGTGCAGAGGTTTTTTGGCTTGCAGTGGGGACAGATAAGCTCTTCCCTTCTCCTTACAGAGCAGGGCTTCAGCAAAACAAACCAGAAACCTGCCACAGCTGACACTTGCAAAAACCATTCACCCTGAAACCTAATGACAACCATTTCGCTACCACATCTCCTTAATTCTTTCCCAGCTGATGAATTAAAGGGGACTTCATTTGTGTCTCACCAGTAATTGGCACGTGCTGAAGGCAGGGTGGCTCTTGGGTGTGAGCACCAGTTGCTTACAGAACAAGAAGGGGAACATGTCCCTGATGCAGCATCTTTCCACACATGTTATCTGTGCCAACACCGAGGAACTTCCCCTACTCAAAACTTGTAAACCATCCCTCTGCACCCAACACGTACCATCAGAGCATCAATGTTGCAAAACTTAACAAATCATAAGAATATACTGAGAGTAATTTTAAAAAGTAAGAGTAGAAATACATGCCTGGTGCCATCTAGTCTCATCTTTTCTAATTAAACACCTTAATTGCCAAAACTATTAAACTCGCCTCTGCAGAATGCGCT
Organism: Heliornis fulica; assembly: GCA_013399135.1. Taxonomy (NCBI): domain Eukaryota; kingdom Metazoa; phylum Chordata; class Aves; order Gruiformes; family Heliornithidae; genus Heliornis; species Heliornis fulica. The sequence goes on along the minus strand of VXBZ01010013.1, from coordinate 469,792 downwards.
CAGCGAGACGCAGATTTATGACGCCTTTCACACAGCACTGAACTTTGCTGTGATGCAGAGTATGGGTGGCTTTGGCTGTAAAGCACCTTCCATCCCGAAAGGCTCACACTTAATCAGCCCCTGAGGCTCACACTTAATCAGCCCCTTAAGCATCACCGCAGCTCGGATGAAATGAGGCCAATGCTCAACAAGCATAAAGCAACACAACAATTTACAGCCCGGCTCTACAGCAGGTTTACACATAACCGAAAGAAATGGGATGTTCAGGAGTGTAACCCCAGCTTCCCGTGATGATCTGGGAGCCTCACAGTGTCTTTAAGCACATTTTAATAAGTTTTTCATGAAACAAAACACAGATTGTTTTTAACCTCTGTGTAGCTACACAGATAAAGATGGGAGCAGATGCGTTATTGATTTAATCACATACACCTAAGTGAAAGCCGCACATATCTCACTCCATTAGGATTTTATATTGCAGTAGCTACTTCGAGTTAACCACCTCGGTATAAAACCACATTTTGCACAGTCTTCAGCCAAATAAATTCATATCCATTGAACCCGGCAAAGAAATTACAGTTTTCAGAATGCCAAATGTTCCTTAGAGATGTTTCACTTAAGATACAAGCTCGAGACTAATTAGCTTAGGAAGTACAAGCAGCAGAGAGAAGCCGGTGTAGGGGCAGGACAGGTCCGAGGAGGGTGGGGGGAGCGAAAAACAGCCAGCTAAAAACTTTCCTTTAAAATAAATTACAAAACCAGACTCCAAGGGGACCAGAAAGGGGTTTGTTTGTTTAGGTTTTGTTTGTCTGGGTTTTGTCTGTTTGGGTTTTGTTTGTTTGGGTTTTTGTTTGTTTGTTTGGGTTTTGTTTGTTTGTTTGGGTTTTGTTTGTTTG